>CM076584.1:84198225-84443676 GCA_034641835.2 Pinus albicaulis | reverse complement strand
TGGCTAGGAGCGAGTTGCGAAGGGCGAGGGGGAGGTTGCTGACTAGCCAAGGCAGGCCGCTTACAGACAGCCTGAGACGATTGCATCATGCAAACATTCGATAAGCTGGGATCAATGATGGGAGGAGGAGGGAGATTAGAAAAAGTTCCAAGCAGGGAGGAATCTTTGTAAACGCCAGGGGAGACACTGGTCAAGGAATCGATGGTTTGCTTGTTGGCTACAGAAGAGATGGTTGTCTCAGGTGAGGTCTGAGATTTTGGCTCATGATATGTCAACTGGTCAATGGTGACTATTGTTGAGTCCCGAATTTGCATCTTTTCCATACACTTTTCCATACCTTTTTCACTCACCTAAACCTCCAAAATTGTCAATATCATGTGCAAAAGGGTATCTAACATGGTTTTTAATTATGTTTTTGTGTTTTCTATTTGATCTAGATTTTGTTCATACAGCCGCGGAAACTTTCCACTTTCCGCAGCTGCTGCAACTTTCCGCAGCTATTTTGTGGAAATCTATGCTACAGGTGTCTACAAAGGAAATGAGCCACATGGGCGGGCTAGGAATGACGAGGACATGGTTCGTGTCCTATTGGTTCAAGTAAACTCGTCCAAAGAGGCTGCGGTCAAAGCCATCCACGTGGAAGTCAACTATGGAGTTTCATGTCGGCTGGACTCTGTTTCGTGGCAAATAAACATCCATACGGCCGTTTCTAAGCTTGCGGAGGTTAAATCGACATCTGTGCAGAGTTCTGGAGTTGAATTGAAGCATCCACCTTCCGTAGATTCACTTTCCAACACGACCATACTCCTATATCCGTGGCTGTAGTGGTCTACGTGCTCCCTGTCATCATGAACTTTAGGAAACAGTTACAGTTTGCTGTTATATATAGAGCGTTTGCATACGCACGAGGAGTTAGTTGATAGTTGTTAATTGATAGTTGATGTTCGTACTCTGTTATGTTTGCTTTGTAGTGATTACGCTGCCCTTGAGCCGTAACACTACCATTCTGTAATGAACTGCTTTTTAATGTGAAGAGACTCTGTTTTCAACTTAATTCGTGTTTGAGGATCGTTACCAAAGTTGTGTAGAGGGCCCCTGCTCAGCTAAGGTTATGTGTATTAGTGTATATATTTCTCATTTCATTTCTTTTAAAAAAAAGTCATTGTATCATAATCCATCATATGTTCATATTTTGTAGTTGTTTCATTTCTGTTCATATATTTCTATAATTTCCATTTCATTTCTGTCTTTCATGTTTGTATGATTGTTAATCACTGATCAGTTTTCTTGTGCAGGTTTTAGGTAGACAGCCCCGGCATTTTTATAGCATTTTTATAGCATTTTGACTAATGACATGGACTAACATTGTTCTGCTGCTAGTTTGTTTTTCATAGCTTTTGTTTAACTTCAGTCTTGCTTTGTACATTTCAGTTTTTCTTATCTGATTCAGTAGTTAAAATTAGATATATTAAGCTGCTCATAGCGTCTTCAGTTGCCTCCGAAAGCCACAGCTGGACTGATGGTGAGGGACTGCATTATGAAATGTGTAGTTTAGTATTAGTTTCTTTTCTACAAATTTAGATATATTAAATCATGCATGACATCTTCAGTTGCCTCCGAAAGCCACAGCTGGACTGATGGTGAGGGATTGAATCATGTGTGTATGGTTTAGTATTAGTTTACTTTCTGCGAATTAAATATCAGTTACACAAGTTGTTTATGATTACTTCCGTAAGTCATAGCTGGTCTAATGATGAAGGGTCAGAAAATGAATTGATGTAATCTGGTTTAGATTTCTTTCATTGCAATTTTGAATTTCCATAAGCGTAGTTTCTTTTGTGTTCAGTTGGCAGCAAGAATAGTTTAGTTTTCATATTCACTAGTTTCTTGTTTTGATTCATTAGATTAACAGCACTTTCCATTTCAGCGGTTTACTTTCTTTTGTCATTGTAATTTCAATTTGCTTTTGAAGTTTTGAGATTGGTAAATCATTATAGGGGATATCACTTCCTTGAACAATTATAACCAAGCTTGTTTCTCACTTTAGAATTTCCATTTCACCTTAGAAAGACCATAAACGACAAAAAGATAAGAAAGAGGTTATCTTTCACATATAGTGCGCCGCACTTCATCAGCTTACGATTCCCGGATTGACAATTAAATGCAGCAATTTAGGACACACTAAATTGACCAAACATTTTGGCGCCGTTGCCGGGGAAGTGTAACTAGGTAGCCAATTTCTTAAAAAAAAAACACATAAAATCATAAAAAGAAGGGAAAACTTGATAACTTCTTGAAGTATGCTCTCCTCTTGCACCTAGTGTGATCTAGAGGATCAGAAAAGAGAGTTATTGGTTTAGTAATTTCTTAAGTATGCTCTCTTCTTGCACCTAGTGTGATCTGGAAGATCAGAAAGAGAATTATTAGCCCAACTTTTGTTAAAAAACTAAAAAATGACATGCATAGAGCAAGAGATTCTAGGGGAAGGTTTATAGCTAAAGCCAAGAGTTCGATTTTTACAACCCCATCTTCTTCAAGGCATAGACCAGATTCACCATCATCTACCCCTAGCCTTAAGATTTTTGGAAGCCAAAGAACAGCTGAATTAGAGGATTCTCCTACACCACCTACTAAAACCTACTTAGAAAACAAAGAAACTTTCTCTCATCCTTCCTTGATAGAAGAACTAGAGGACTATAAGGACTCTAAAGAAGCTATCATGGCAGAGGAAGTAATAAATAGAGGTGGAGATAGAGGAGGAGGAGATAATGAAGATAACAATAGTGAAGGAAATAATGGTAGAAATAGGGACGATTTTCTTGGATTCCCTATAGTTGATGAGGAAACTCATGCAACAATGAAAAATATTTCACCATCTGTTCTCCCTAACTTTTATGGATTACGAAGTGAGGATCCTGAAACATTTCTGTTTGAGTTTGAAGTAGTGTGCCGAATTTATGACTATATGGAAGATTCTCAAAAACTCAAACTATTTCCTTCAACTTTGAAGGGATCTGCTTTGAAATGGTTCATGGGATTAGCCACTCAATCTATCAGGACTTGGAATGATATGAAACAAACATTTTTGGATAGATACTTGGATTATTGTATGCCCACTAATCACAAGGATGAGGTATTCAAAATGATGCAAAAAGAAGATGAAAATTTGGAAGACTTAATTGAAAGATTTCAATACAACTTGAAAAGAGCAAAGATGAGCAACTTAGATAATGAAACCTCGAAAGCCCTCCTATTAAAAGCCATTAGAGATGAATGGATAGACATTTTTAACATGATGGGTAAAGGAGACATTTCTCAACTCCCATTTCATGATATAACAGAACTATGTATCCAATTCTCAAGGGAAAGATCTAAAACTGGAAAAGGGCCTAGGGATTCTTCTCTTATTAGGGCTAACAAATCTGCAACTGGATCAGTAAGTAGGGCAGAGATTGGTAATATGCTTGATGAGTTTAAAACTGATATCTTAGGGGGCCTTAGTGAACAACTAGACACCCTTAAAATCCAAAACAAGCAGAAAGCAGAAACAGATGCTTTAGCCATCTTTTGTCCGAAATGTAGGAAGAAACATGCTTTAAGGGAATGTCCCTTGGATGCAAAAGTTGTAGAAACATGTATGATTTGCTCAGAAAATCATGAAATCAAGGATTGTCCTTCAATCCCTGGACTCAAAGCTGTTTTTCAAGAAGATCCAAATTCAATAGAATCTCTCTGTTTTGTCGCAAGGAGACCTTGGCGGGGACAACAATCTCAAGGGTTTAATAACCCTATGAATCTTCAAACCCCACCAAATTGGACTCCTTGGCAACAACCTTGGCCCCAACATCAAAACTCATATCAGCCATGGGTACAAGGAATGCAAAATCCTTATGGGAGATTTGCTCAATTTTCTCAATATCCTCCATCTTTTCAAAACCAACAAGCTCCACAATTTCCAAGCCAAAATCCACAACAACTTTCATTGCCATTTCCACAACATCAACCTTCTCAAAAAAATACAAATCCTCAACTCATGCTCCCATACCAACAAAAGACAAATCAATTTCCAGCTCAGCCACTGCCAAATCCTAACAATAAGAATCCTCAAACTACTTATATGGTAGAAGGACAACAATTTCCTACCTATATGATTGTTCCTCTCAGCGATGTACAACTCAGATCTGGTAGAGTTTTAGAAAAACCTTCTATAGACATTCAAGAGCAAGATACCTCTGAGGAGGACTCTCTTCAAGTCGATAAGGGTTCTGAGGAAGAATCTCTTCAAAATTCAAAAAGAAAAAGAAAAGCTAGCATCCACAACTCCTATAGTTGAGCAACATGTATCTTCATCTACACCTCCTTTTCCGGAAAGACTACAAATTGATAAGGGGGTGGAAAAAAAAATTTTGTTGCCTAACTATGACTTTCTAGATGAATTGAAGAATGTTTGTATCAAGATTCCATTGCTACAAGCAATTCGAGAAATTCCTATTCTAGCAAAAACCATAAAGGAGTTGAGTTTCAAAAGACCAGGAAGAAAGCTAAAGGACACAAGAAGAATCCACCTGGTAGGAAAGATTGGAGACATTATGATGGGAAAAATTGCCATGCAGAAGTATGTAGATCCTGGAAGTCCAATTGTCAAGACACATATAAATGGGATAGAAATTCCAAACACATTGATTGACTTAGGGGCTGCTATCAACATTATGAGTAGACAGACTATGGAACAGTTAAAACTTCCTAACCTTCTTTTTACACCTACTTTATTGCAACTTGCGGATCGATCGGTTATTAAACCAGATGGTGTATTAGAAGATATTTCAGTCTCCTTAGATTCTTGGGAATATCCAGTAGACTTTATGATTTTGACTCCCAAAAGTAATCTAGGAGGACATCCAATTATCTTAGGAAGACCTTGGCTGGCCACAGCTGATTCTTTTATTAGTTGTAGATCTGGAGACATGTACATTTCTAATGGTAATTCGACAAAGAAATTCAATTTGTATCCTCCTGCAAGAGCAATTACAGAAATAGGAGACAATGAATGGGTCGATGATGAGAACACTATACAACCTGTCTTTGCCATTTCTGAAATTAGTGAGGATAGTCAAATTCTGAACACATTAGAAAATTTTGAGATAACTTCAGAATATGACCCCACACAATTTCAGTTGGAATCTGACATAGAATATTTATCATCAAGACAAATGTCTCTTTACTCTATGGAAGAATTTGGTAATTCTGTTTTTGAGATTTTTCCAGAAAAGACATTAAATATCAATAAACATCTGGAGAAGTCACAACAAGAAGAACTAACCAGAATCTTGCAAAAACATTCTACTGCATTTGCATGGGAGTATACTGACATGAAAGGTATTGATCCTAAGACTTGCATCCATCATATCTATATTGAGGAAAACATTAGACCAATCAGACAACCTCAAAGAAGGATGAATCCAAATCTTAGGGAGATAGTGAAAGAAGAGCTCCAAAAACTTCTCAATGTAAACTTCATTTATCCAATTTCAGATAGCCGATGGGTTTCTCCTTTAGTTATAGTACCTAAAAAGAATGGTAAATGGAGAGTATGCATTGATTACAGGGAGTTGAACAAAGCAACTTTGAAGGATCACTTTCCTTTGCCTTTTATTGATCAGGTATTAGATACATTAGCAGGTAAAAAGTACTTTTCATTTTTGGATGGTTTTAGTGGCTATAATCAAATTCGGGTAGCACCTGAAGATCAAGATAAGACCACATTTACTTGTCCATGGGGAACTTTTGCCTACCGAGTGCTTCCTTTTGGGTTATGTAATGCACCAGCAACATTCCAAAGAGCAGTACTAGGAATTTTTTCCGATCTAATCCATGATTGTGTAGAGGTTTATATGGATGATTTTACAGTTTATGGTAATTCATTTGAAGAGGCATTAGAAAATTTGGAAAAAGTTCTCATAAGATGTAAAGAAACAAACTTTTCATTAAGCCATGAAAAATGCTTTATGATGTTTACTGAAGGGATTGTTTTAGGACATCATATTTCAGGAGATGGAATTAAAGTTGATAGATCAAAAGTTGAAGTCATCTCCAAGTTGCCTATTCCAAATTGTCAAAGAGATGTTAGAAGTTTTCTAGGTTTTACTGGTTACTATAGAAGATTTATAGAGAAATTCACTAAAATAGCATCTTCACTCTTCAAGTTGCTTACAAAAGACTGTGAATTTAAATGGGATCCTGATTGTCAATCCGCTTTTGAAACTTTGAAAACAAGAATATCTGAAGCACCTATCTTGAGAGGACCAAATTGGAAACTTCCTTTCCATATTTCTACAGATGCTTCAGATACAGCTCATGGAGCTGTGTTGGGTCAAAAAGATTTAATTCCTTATGCCATTTATTACACCAGTAAAAATTTGACTCCCACAGAGTTGAACTATACTGTGACTGAAAAAGAGTTCTTAGCTGTTGTTCATGAAATTAATAAGTTTAGACATTACATAACAGGCTATGAAACTTTTATTCATACTGACCATTCTGCAATTAGATATTTAATGAACAAACCTGTTACTAATGGCAGGGTGACAAGATGGCTTTTACTTTTGCAAGAATTCAATATTACTGTGTTGGATAGACCAGGAAAACAGAATACAGTAGCTGATTTCTTGTCTAGAATTCAAAATACTAAAGAAGATTCTCCTGTAGAGGATAAGTTTCCTGATGAATACTTGTTTGCAGTAACTATTAAGACTCCTTGGTATGCAGATATTGCTAACTATTTGGTTACAGGGAAACTGCCTTCACATTTATTTCCAAGTGAAAAACGAAAAATTATTCAGGAGAGTTCAAAATATTCATGGATTTCTAACGAATTGTTTAAAACAGGGCCAGATCTTGTGATCAGAAGATGTGTCAGGGAAGATGAAATACCTGATATTCTTAAGGCATGTCATGATGAACCATGCGGCGGACACTTTGCGGATAAAAGGACGGCCTATAAAATCCTTTCCTTGGGATATTATTGGCCTTCTCTCTTCAAAGATGCAAAACAATATGTCAAAAGGTGTGATAGCTGCCAAAGAGTAGGGAAACCTACCCTTTCAAATGAAATTCCATTGCAAACACAGGTACTCATTGAACCCTTTGAAAAATGGGCTTTAGATTTCATTGGACCAATTAATCCACCATCGAAACAAAAGAAGTATATATTGGTTTGCACTGATTATGTTACTAAATGGGTAGAAGCTAAATCATTAGTATCTGCTACTGAAAATTCAGTTGTTCATTTTCTTTATGAGGATATTTTTACTCGCTTTGGTGTTCCAAGAGAAATTGTAACAGATCAAGGGAGCCAATTCACATCAAACTTGGTGGAGAAGTTGATGGAAGAATACAAAATCAAGCACAAAAAATCTACTCCTTACCATCCACAAGCAAATGGTCAAGTGGAGTCCACAAACAAAGTTCTTGAAAGTATCATCACCAAAACTGTTCATCTACATAGAAGAGATTGGGCAGATAGGCTTCCAGAGGCCTTGTGGGCCTACAGAACTACATGGAGGAATACAACAGGACATTCTCTCTATGAACTTGTTTATGGGAAAGAAGTCTTGTTCCCCATTGAGTTCCAAGTCAAGACCTTCAAGATAGCAGTTCAGTTGGGAATGGACTTATCAGAAGCTCAAAAGCATAGAATGGAGCAATTGAATGAGCTAGATGAGATCAGACAAGAAGCAATTCTAAAAGCTGATCTAGTTCAATATCAAAGAACTAAGTGGCATGACAAATATATCAAAGAGAAGAAGTTTCAAGAAGGAGATTGGGCATTGTTGTTTGACTCCAAGTTTAAAGACTTTCAAGGGAAATTTCAGACTCATTGGCTTGGGCCATATGAGATTGACAAAGTCTTTAACAATGGAGCTGTAAGAATCAAGACCATTGATGAGTTTCAAACTCCTCTTTTAGTGAATGGCCATAGATTGAAAGTTTATCATAAGCCACTCTCTAAAGAGGATTTTGTCAAGTTGTTTCAAGAAAGTTCTGCAATCAGGCTGGTACAGAAGAATCCTTCTTCTCTACCAAGCTAGTTTTTGTTTTTCAAAGTTAAAAAAAAAAAGAAAAAAAAAAGAGAAAAAAAAAAAGAAAAAAAAAAAGAAAAAAAAAGAAGAAAAAAAAATGGTATAAGCCTGAAAACCAATCATCGATTGGCAATCTTATACAGAAAATATGGGGTGAAAATCAGGGACACCTGACACTCTATATTTTCCAAAAAAAATTCTGTCTTTTATTTCATTTTATCTCACCACCCACTCCATTTCATTTCACTTCATTTCATTTCATTTCACTTCATTCCACTTCATCTCATCCATTCCATCAATAAAAATCTTTTTATGACCATTTCCATCTGGTCATTTGTCATTTGTTCATTTCTATTTAAGCTAAGTAATAGCTGTGTCAGTTTCCGCAGCTGACATCTGTTTCCGCAGCTGACTCCAGTTTCCGCAGCCAGAAGCAGATTCCGCAGCTGCTACTACTCTGTTTTCAAAAAGAATGTACAGTTAGTTGTTGTTTTCATAAAATCATGAAATAAAATGCGGGAGAGGATCAATGGGACATTCAAGACACTAATGAAGATCAATCAGTTGAAGACCAAGGGCAAGAGCAAGGATTCCAAAGGTATGAATAAAGTTTATTTCAAATAGTATAAAAGACACATTTTTATGTAATTTTAAACTATGAGCTCTACCCATAACGCGCAATGATTCTATTGACAGTCCGTAACCCTCCACGATCTCTATGTTATCCTCTTACATTTATTCACAAACGGCTTCATTATTGAAATTCCGACTCTTACTCATGTTCAAATAGCCCACCGAAGATAATGATACGTATTTGAGTTGACAAAGGACTCTTACAAGCCGCATAACTCCATAATCATTGATTGGAACGTGTTCATATTTATGACACAGCCACCAAAAATTCAAAATGCGGCCGAATGCATTACACTTTGTTAACTTCTTTGTCGTTTCTCTGTCGTGTTACAAAACCTCACTCTACTCATTCTCATTCCCTGTTTCACTCCATTCCGTTCCTTTTATTCACTCTCATTCCAGTATATTCACCCACAGTCTTATTCCATTTTGTGTATGGTGCTCATTTCCGTTTTGTGATAACATCCCCACAGCATTGTGCTCGACTCCGTGTATTCCATCGTTCCACTTCCGCTTAAAACCCTCACAGAGGCAAGCTGTGAAGCACAGAGAAGTAAAATGGGAAAATTATTAAGGCCAGAGCCGGAAGGACCGAAGTTCATAGAGGGATTTCCACAAGCAAAAGAGATGTTGAGAAAAGCTAAATGGCTGCGTTTTATTCAGAAATTCCGGGGTTACCACGGAGAAATTACCAAAGCGTTTGCAAGATCATTTGATGGCTCGGAAGCAGAAGTGGGAGACCTCAAGTTTTTGGTTAATGAAGCATCAATAGCAGCAGCCACAGAGCTTCTTCAGGAAGGAGAACGGTGGTTCAAAAACAAAAGTATCAGTGATGAGGCATGGAGAACAATCCTCCAAAATCAAGGTATGGATATCATTGTTTTCAAAAGAGGAATTCCAGTGCATGCAATAAAAGATGAATGGGCTACTTTATTACTCATTGTTCAGAAATTTATCACATGTGAAGGCCGCTTTGGCTCTATGTACATGTATCATACTAGGATATTGATGAATTTCCTTGAAAACCAACCTCTCAATCTTCCTTATTTCCTATTCAATAGCTTGAAGAAAATGGCTGTGACTGTGCAAAAACACCTAGGAGATGTAGAGCCTCATTTATATCATCATGGGCTTATAAAAATTTTGATTGAAAAGGAACTAAAAGAAAGAGAAGATACTTGGGAACAATTCTTAGTAAGAAACTGCCCAAGTAGTATAGCATCATTTCTCACCTTGACATGATTCATTATTGCTACATGGCTTTATGGGCACCCATTCCTACAGACTTGGACAAATTCACTTAAAAACAGTGGAAAATCCTTCATACGCGACTATGCCCGTGTTTTTCCGCGTGTATACGCGAGTACAGCTAGACTTTTCCGCGTATGCCATTTTAATGATTAAAAAATATATAAAACTCCCTAATTTCGCGCTGGGTTGATGGTTACTCAGGTAGTTCAACCACCCCAGCCCGTGGCCAACTGTTTCCAACTGCTGAAACTACTTGGAGGGACTATAAAAAGACCTCATATGTATGGCCTAAGGGAGAGAGAGAATGATTATTATTATACTCTGTTGGTATTTCCCCAATCCAAGTCTGATTCCCCGTGCCTCCTGCACTTTCCCAGTTCATTTCAGGAAACCCTTGTTTCCTTGAGATACATCCCTTTATATGTTATCTCGTGTGCACTCATTTGGAAGGAGTCTTAGCGAGGCAAGGGCTGGACGGATCCGGACGACGGTCTGCGAAGGCCTTGGAAGGATCAGGTGATCTCTCCACTTACCTTTGTACGTACTATTTTTATAATACAGAAGTATCATGCTGTTCCCGAAGTAAAACGTGTCAGTGTATGCTTTAATGTGTGAAGAATATTTGTTATACAAGCATTTATGATGATTTATTTAATGTTTTATATGAATCTCGCTAACATATAGAGTAGAAATATACTGTACAACTTGTCCTTTGTACTGGTTTCTTCTTGTATTTCAGGTGAAAGAGGAAGGACGGTTGCAGGGAGTTTGAACTCCACGTGGATCTACTTCAAACGTAGGACCAACGGGTAAACCTCTCATTCTACTCGATTTCGTTTTTATGATTGTGCATGATCGTGTGAGTCTCTGTTAAGTAGTACGCCCCTGCTCTGTGGAGGTTGAATCCCAACCAACCTCTAGGGTGTTAAATCCCCGAAACAGAACTGGCGACTCCGCTGGGGATCACATTTTTGTGATTCTCCTGTTGGGTTGTTTCAGCTGTTTGGTAGGTTGCCAACAGTTTCTTCTATCTTTTACAGTCCATTTTGTTTTCTTGCAGTCAGTTTGAAGCTTTTATACCTTTCCCAGGCTTGTACTTTTTATTTTTCATTATCTTTCTTTGTATACGCAGTTTTTCTTGCACACAGTCGCGTATACCCGCGATTTTGTGTAGAAGGAACCGCGTATACGCGGGTTTCCCTCAACACAGACGCGTATACACGCCTGTTGCATAACTGCAAGGTCGCGTATACCTAGGCTGAATTTGAAATTTCAAGTTTCTGGTGTTTTTGGTCTTTTCTGGCTGTGGAGGCCTGTGTTTTCAGTGTCTTTGTACTTACTGGAGTGTGACAGAAGTAGTTTTAAGTCTTGGTTCTCTTTCGTTTGCCCGAAAACTGATCTTTTTGGCGAAGTGTTCTTGTTGGTGCTAGCACTCCTGGATTGAGTTCCAAGATCGCTTTCTGAGCGTTCTTGGCTGTTCTGCTTTACCAGAACAGAGAGCTTTTGCTCATTGACTCGCTCCTGTCTTTGTGTTGTGCTTTGCATTGCGTTCTTTGCTTTGTTTTCAATTGGTTTTCTTGAGTTTCATAAGCTAGGGTTTTGTTGCATTTTTCGAAGATCTTTTCTTGTTTCTTTGGAGTTTTGTATTGCAACGAATTTGCACTATTTCTCTTGGCTGTTTGATTGAGTTTTTAGTCTTCCGTTGCCCTTATTAATCTTGCTATCATTAGTTTTATAAGGTTTAGGGGCATAGTTGGAGTTTATGCTTCAAATTCGGTCTCATTTTGGCTTGGATTGAGATAGTTGTTCTTGGTTTTCTTGAAGCTCTTGTTTTATAAAACTGAAAAGCCCAAAAACATTTGTTTTGCTTTTGTTTTTGCATATCAAAAACTCAAAAAACATTGTTGCTTGTTTTTGTTTTTGTTGTTGCCTTTTTCATTTTCGTTTGGCTTCATCTTTTGGGACTTTAGTGAATTTTCTTGCTTCTAGTTTCCTGCTTGATTGAGAAGGGAAGTTGTCTTTTGATTTCTTCTTCTTCTTCTTGAGTATTTTGGTGTCTTATATTAAGAGTTCTTGTTTGCAAGAATTAGCTTTCTGGATATCAAAAGATTAGTTGAAACTGAAGGAGCCTTTTGGGAAATTTCACCTTGTTTCAAGGGACTTTCTGCATCTTAGAATTTACATGTTAGTGGTCATTTGCATTAGGTGCATTGAATCATGTAGTTAGCTTCTTAATTTTTGTGCGTGTGAGTTTGTAATTCGAAAAGAAAAATACATTTTTAGCCTCGTAGAACTTACATAGAAATTACTCTTCATCGAAAGACTAAGAACTGCATGTGCATGTAGTCAGGTTTTTATTAATTTCTTTTGCGTCAGAACATCATTGGTTTCAACTCCATATCCTTGTGACTTAATACAACAGCCCTTAAAATAAGCGATTAAATCTAAAATCAACTAGCAAGTTTTATTTAGTGTCGATCACCAACTAGCTAGGTTGTAGGGCCTTGGAATAGGAGAGAGGAGAGTTAACTCTCCAAGGCCGCTCAAACAGACATAGAAGTTTACTAATTGAGCGAAATCCAACTCCGTGAAGTGGTCTGGGAAAGCTCTCATCCGAGAGTCAAGCGCGAGGGGAAGTGAAGGTTAAGAAGAGGGATACCCCCCCTCCGATTAGCTGAATCTAACCTCAAGACCGTTCCGCCCAGCTTCTGATACGGATTGGTGTCCATAATTGCTGTTCCTAGGTTCCACACAGGTGACTGCGGGGGGGAATACCCGTGGTACCTGAGGCAGACGTCGCATCACTTCCAGCAGTACTTCTGGGGGGTGCCCTTGCGAAGCTTGGGTGCTTGAGCCGGCAAAGGCTGTTGTTGGGAGGTCGGCGTAACTGCTTCTGATACCTTCGCTAGTTGTTCTGGGCCCTAATCATCCCAGACTGCTTTCGGAAGGTCCTATACTTCGCTTTCCTGTATTTTGGTGTCCGGTCCTCATCACCCGGAGCGGAAATACTTGGAGGCTGTTTGTTTGCTGTTTCTCAGGGTTTTGATTTTAGTGAGTGCTCTTTGCTCCTAGCTTGCCTAGCTTTTCACTTTTCTTGAGTCTAATATAATAAATTTGTAAAAGTGGCTGATCAAGCGCCTCGACGTTCGAGGAGAGTCCGGGGGTTATCTCCCGAGAGTGCAGAGCCTTCTTCGAGGAGGCGTAGGAGCAATCTAGCAGGTGGTTTTCACCCTGTAGAGTCTGACGCTGTGGAGAGAGATCCTCCACTAAGGTCTGAAGGTTTCGTTGCTGAGTCCGGTGTCGGTGCCGAGAGGAGCGTTCCGCTCACCTCGAGGGTATTGTTTCCTCAGGAGGAAGATTTTCAGATAGAAGATATACCTGAGCCTGCAGCTACAGGTCCATCTCCTCTTCCTCTTGATCATCCGTTTGTTATAGAGTACATCGGACCGGAGTCTGAGAGACCGCCGGATCTTCCTTATCTTTCTTATCTTTCGATGGCCACGACTGGGAACGCGGCTTCTACCGTGAGTGCTGCGGGCATTCAGACCCATGCTTCTGTCGAGGCAGGGGGCACTCTTGCTCTATCTTCGAGTGCTTCTAGCACTGCTATGTTTGGCTCTGGGTTCACCCAAGCATATGCTTCTCAATCTGGTCCCTTTGTTTCAGGGATGTCCATTGCTGGAAATCCCTTTTTTTCCTTTACCGCCGGTGCAGCTAGATCTACGCCCATGTCTAACATGGCTAGTGGATCAGCTTCGTTTCAGGGTTTCCCCTTTGGGATTGGGCATATTCCTAGTCCCAATCCTTCTTTAGGGTCGTTTCCTTTTACGTCCCAGACCCAAAGTTTCAATCCTTGGGCTCAGGGGCCAAGTTCGACTGCTTTGATGGGGTGGAATCCTATGTTTGCAACGTCGGGAGCAGGGAATCAGTTCATCGCGAGTCATCCAGGGAATGCTTCTTTCCCTGCATCGAGTGCTTATCAGTCTTTTTCTCCTCTATCTAATGCATGGAACCCCTACCGGGGGCTTACATCTTCAGTCAATACTTCAGCGGGGGGAACTAGTCTGGGTCTTGGTAACTCGGCGTGGGGAGGAGGTTCTTCTCCGTTTTCTACGGGTCCTTTCTGGCAACCTGGTGCCTCATCAAATCCAGGCTATTCTTTTCAGAATGTGGGAAATCCATCCTATCAAGGATGGAATTCTCAGGCTCCGCCGCGATTACCATTTCTGGCAACGTTAAACTTGCCAGACTTGGCGAAGTTAACTAATGACCCGATTCGGTATAGTCCGGGTTGGCCTCCGGTTCCAACCAAACTTCCTTGAGACATTCCTAAGTTTGAAGGTAAGAATGGTGAAGATCCGGCGGACCATGTCACCACATTCCACTTATGGTGTTCATCCAACTCTCTGATCGACGATTCGATTAGATTGAGATTATTTCAGCGCACCTTAACTGGAAACACCGCGAAGTGGTATATAGAGCTTACTGGGGGCAGTTTCGCCACATTTGGAGAACTGGCTGTCACTTTTCTTAACCATTTCCAGTTGCCTGTCAGATATGAGGCTGGGACCGAACTCCTGGCTAATTTTAAGCAGGATGAGGCAACTCACATTTCTGATCATATTCAGGAATGGAGGAGAAGGAGGAGGCTTATCAAAGCCCATATTCCAGGTGAGTTCCTTCTCGAGTGGTTTTTGAAGTCACTTCAGTCAGATATTTCAAAAGATGTATCCATGTCAGGGGTATAGTCCGAGGAACAGGCCATCTTTAGGGCCCAGCAGTTAGAGTTGATCTATTCTCAGTCTGGCATGCTTTATAAGTATTTGCCTAATGCTCCTCGCTCCAAATTGGATCTCTCGAAACCCAAACCTGGTCCGCATGGTGACGGACTTGTCGGATCGGTCAGTAGTAGTGCAGCCAGCCTGCTTTCTCAATTGCAGCAGTTGTCTTTACAATCTGCTTCTTCTGGTCAGGCTGTGCCTGCTGATTCTTCACCTTCCCGGTCTTTGTCCATTAATGCTGTCCAATCTTCTGAACCCAAAGGAAATCAACAGTCCGATGGGAAGAAGAAGGGACGTAATAACAAGAACAAGGGCAAGAATGGGAAGGGCAATGCAAATAAGACCAACGAGCGTGTTGGTGAAGGGCAAAAGGAGAAAAAGAAAGTTAAGTTTCCGTGCAAGCTTTGTGTTGGAGACCATCTCACGCATCTTTGCCCGAAAATTCAGGATGCTCAGCGCCTGTTATCTCAGCAGGGTTCTTCTAGTTCCCAGGCTGTGCTAACAAACCCTTTTCCCCAAGGGCGGCAATTAATTGCTGGCGCGAATCAAAATCCTGGGGCTTCCTCTGGAGGTCCTCAGGAAGGGGAAATTCCATCGAATATCTTTATGATGAGTGCTCACGTGGATGTCGCTACGAGATCCCGTGATTATGGCGGAGAGGAATCTTCGAAAGCTAAGGAAGTTCTTGATGCTACTGAGCCGCTTCACATCACGAAGCCAACTGTCGAGTCTATGCCTCGGATGCCAAAAGCATCTTCTAAGCGGTCAACGATTAATCCGAACATGAGGGCTGCCCCGAACTACTCGATTGTAGAAGATCTGGCGCAGAGTCCTTGTGCTATGTCTGCCTTAGAGGTACTCCAGTCTTGTCCGGCTCAGCGCAGTGCTTTGCTCACTGCCATTTGGGCTATTGATCCGAAAAATTCTCTTCTGATTACCTTTGATATGAAGAATTTTAAGAAGAGACTTCCTCATCATATGGCCTTCCATATTAAATCATCGTACCGGAAGACTAATATCTTTCGCACGGTCGTTGATGAAGGTGCTTCTACTTGCGTGATGTCTCTCGCATGCTGGAAGACACTAGGATCTCCCAAAGCTGTTCCATCTAGCACTATTCTCACTGCATTCGATGGCCATTCTCATAGGCCCCATGGTATTGTCCCGGCTTTGCCCATCTGTGTTGGGGGCAAAACCGTTAACATAGAGGTTGAGGTAGTAGATGCGGCCTTGGACTACAACCTTCTGTTGGGGAGGAACTGGATATATGATATGGATGCCATTGCATCTTCACTATTTCGGATAGTATGTTTCCCCCACGAAGGGAGGATAGTTACGGTGGATCAACTGGACTGTCCTCCTGTAGACCTGGATGCACCTCCTGACTCATCTGTTCCTAAGTTGGACAATACTAAGGCACCTGTTGAGAATCTGGGAGTTGGAATGTATTCTTCCCTGATGGGATCTTTTGATCTTCCTCCTCCTAAGGTGTCTATCAATGCTATTTCATCCTCCAAGGCTCCCCTTCGAAGAGAGTTCTTTCGAACTCATTATTTTTCGGACCCTTGGACCTTACCTTCCCCAACTGCCACTTTGGAGGAAGGGCAAGTGGGTGGAATGGCATTCCCGATTTCTGCAGCTGAGATTGCATATCAGTCTGTTGTTGACACTGCAGAGTCTGATCCAGCTCCTTTTTCGCCGGAAGAGTTGGATGGTGATGTGGCTCCGGCTTGGACGCTTACTTCTTCTTCTGCCCAGGATTGTCTAGATACCACTCTTCCATCTGAAGAGGCCATCCTGGAAGCAATGACGGGTATAGAGAGACCGTGGGATGACTTGCATCATCGGTCTTACTTCCTACCTGACTTGAGCGAAGTCGAAGCTAGTTTTCCAAGTCCTCAGTCTCCTGGACCTGTTTACCCAGTCTTGAGCCCCTTAGCACCAGCACAGGTTTATGCTGAAGGGAACATGGCTGTGATCTCTCCGACTATCCCGGTGAACATCTCCAGGAATCCCAACATTATTGAGAACGTTTTCATTGGAGGTGAATGTTCCCGTGAAGAAGTTCAAATCTATACCGAGCTCTTCAAAGAGTATAGGGATGTTTTTGCTTGGTCTTATGAGGAAATGCCTGGCATAGATCCATCTATTGTCCAGCATGAGATCAAGACGTATGAAAGCGCTAAGCCAGTCAGGCAAAAAATTCGTCCGGTTAATCCTAGGAAGGCAGCAGTTATCAAAGCTGAAGTTGAAAAGTTGCTTAAGGCGGGATTCATTTTCCCAGTTCCTCTGACTGAATGGGTTTCAAACCCCGTTCCTGTTGATAAAAAGCAAGGAACAATTCGAGTGTGCATCGATTTCAGAGACCTGAATAAGGCGTGTCCTAAAGACAATTACCCCACACCTTTCATTGATCAGATTATTGATGAGTGTGCCGGTAACGAAATTTTTTCCTTCATGGACGGTTTTTCTGGTTACAATCAAATTACTATCCGTCCGGAAGATCAACATAAGACCGCATTTATTTGTCCCTGGGGTACGTTTGCATATAAGAAAATGCCTTTTGGTCTGAAAAATGCTGGAGCTACTTTTCAGCGGGCCATGTCTTACGCCTTCCACGACATCAAGAAAATTATAGAGGAATACTTAGATGATCTAGCTGCTCATTCTCGAAAGAGGATGGATCATCCAGGACACCTCCGGCAAATATTTGAGAGATGTCGTTTTTATAAAATTCGTTTGAATCCGAACAAGTGCGTTTTCGCGGTAACATCCGGTCGGTTGTTGGGATTTATCGTGTCTAATGAAGGGATAAGGGTAGATCCCTTCAAGGTTGAGGCAATACTTCGGTTGCCTCCCCCGTCTTCAATCCGTCAACTTCAAAGTCTCCAAGGGAAGTCTAACTTTCTTCGGAGGTTTATCATTAACTATGCTGAGATTACAAAGGGATATATGAGACTGTTGAAGAAAGGAGTCCCTTTTCTTTGGGACGACTATGCTCAACGCTCATTCGATGCCTTGAAAAAGGCATTGACCTCCGCTCCTTTACTGAGTCCACCCGATTATAGCAGAGATTTTCTTTTGTATCTGGCTACAGCAGAATCTACCATTGGTATGGTTCTGGTTCAGGAGGATGATGCTCTGGCTGAGCATGTTATTTACTACCTTAGTCGAGGACTGGTAGGACCTGAACTGAGATACACCCCGATAGAAAAATTAGCCTTAGCAGCAGTCCATGCTGTGCAGCGACTCCGGCATTATATTATTCTTCGCAAAACTTATGTCTTGGCAGCTGCCAATCCATTTCAGTTTGTCCTCAGCAGGCGAGTGATTGGGGGAAAATATAATAGATGGATTGTGATATTACAGGAATTTGATCTAGAGTTCATGTCTGCCAAATCCAAGAAGTCATTAGTCTTTGCGGAATTGATCTCCGAGTTGCCTTGTGGAGAGGAGATGATCTATGATGAGTCCTTTCCGGACGAACACTTGTTTCTAATCTCTCCACAAGATCCTTGGTATGGGGACATCATTGTATATCTCCAGACTGCGAAGTTTCCCTCTTCTTTTTCGAAAGATGAGCGTCGTAAGCTGCGTCACTTAGCTAAAAGTTATCTGATTATTAGTGATGCTTTGTACCGTCGAGGGGTTGATTCAATCCTAAGACGCTGCTTAACTTTCGAAGAAGCTGAGGCTGTGCTTAATGATTCTCACGGTGGAGCTTGTGGGGGTCATTTATCAGGGCTTGCTACAGCCCAAAAGATTTTGCGTGCTGGCTACTTCTGGCCCTCGATTTTCAAAGACTGTATTGAATCGGTCAAGAAGTGTCATCCTTGTCAAGTATATACTCGAAAAATGCGCGCTCATCCAGCTCCGCTTTTTCCAGTCGTTACTGTCGGACCCTTTACAAAGTGGGGTATGGATTATACTACTTGTAACCCGCCTTCGGCAAAAGGTCACAAGTACATTATCGTGGCAGTAGACTACTTTACGAAGTGGGTCAAAGCTATGCCTACTTTTGGGAACGATGGTGAGACTGCAGCTCTTTTCTTCTTCAACCAAGTCATTGCTCGTTTCGGTATACCTAGAGAGATTGTCACTGACCATGGCAGTCACTTTCAGAATAGTATGATGGCTGAGTTGGCTCTTAAAATGGGTTTCCGGCAGGAGCATTCATCTCCATATTATCCTCAGGCCAATGGCCAGGTGGAAGCCGTGAATAAGTCCTTGAAGACAATTCTTCAACGGACGATTGATAAACATAGATCCAACTGGCACATTATGCTATATCCTGCACTCTGGGCATACAAGACGTCAGTTAAAACTGCAACTGGCTTTACTCCGTTTCAGTTAGTCCATGGGGTGGAATCCGTATTTCCCATTGAATGCGAGATTCCTTCCCTTAAACTGGCTGTTGAGCTTCTTCCTGACACTTCTAGTCTGGCAGAGCGGCTTCTTCATCTGGAACATCTTGATGAGCAGCGTCGAGATGCCGCCACGTCGAACGAAGCGCATAAAAACCGAGTCAAAGTCCAGTACGATAAGGCGGTTAAGCCTAGGGTCTTTTCCGAAGGTGACCTTGTTTTGGTCAATACTGAGAAAAAAGATGCAGCAGGGGGCAGGGAAAGTTTAAATCGATGTGGTATGGCCCCTATATCGTCAAAAAGGTCCTTAAGAAAGGAGCGTATACCTTGGTTGACTTCGAAGGAAATGAGTTGTCGGAGCCCCGAAATGGGCTCTATCTGAAGAAGTATTATGCCTAGGCTTAGCCCCGGCATTTTGATTTGTATATAGTAGTTTTGTCTTGTACATATCTGTTTGATTTTCGATTTTTGATGGGATGGTGATGTTTTTGATCTGCTTTGGCAGGTTGTGTTGATGTCATGAGTCATTATGGTTTCGCCGATGGTGCTAGTAGACACACCCGGAACTTAGCTTCCGCGGCTTGGGTACTTCATTATCCTTCCGGTCAGCTGTTGGTATCAAGAGGGGTCTGCATTGGTCCTGCTTCCAATAACGTAGCAGAATACACTGCAGTCATTCATCTACTCTCGGAGGCAATATCTCTGGGTGTTGATTCGTTGGTAGTTTTCTTGGACTCTCAGCTGGTGGTGTCGCAGTTGAACAACACTTATCGGGTACGAGATCCTGTTTTATTACGATTGTTCTTGAGGGTACGTTTGTTACAAAGGTCATTTCAATTTTTAACATTCATTCATATTCCTCGAGCTGACAGTTGGTTTGCTGACTCGTTAGCTAATCAAGCTTTAGATTGGCATATTAATCATTCAATACAATAAAATCTAAATCATCAAAAACATCATACATTTGATACATTTATCTCATCACATCAAAATATCGCTGTATATATATCATCAGTATGTCAAAAAACTTTACAAAATTTTGGATCCATCAATGCCGTACAAAAACTTGGGCTTATGCCCCATCATGTTCAGTCTCAAAAAAATATACAGTCATCTGATATGTAAAATCTATCTACTCCTGAGGACCCTGCCCAGCGTTCCTATAGAACATCACTGCAGTGGCCACACGGCGGAACAGTCTAACCCAGTCCCGGGGTACTCCTACAACCCGTCTCTGGACGGCTTCTGGAAAGTCCTCCACAGCAGCCAGAGGGATTTGGCGGGTCAGTCCCTCCAAATTTCTCTGAACGGCCTGGAGTGTCCTATCAGAATCCGCTGTCTCTGCTTCACCCCTGCGGCGTTTATGACGTGCTAGGCCCTCAGGACGTACTGGTCCAACATCTGAAACATGATCATTTTTCATTTGTCAGTCATTATGAATCCAATCCAAAAACATGTTTTTTTTTCATTTTTCATACATATTTGAAAAATCCAAAAAAAAAAAAATCATATAAGTTAAAATTTTTGAAAAAACTTACCGACTGCTCCCCATGCGGCACCGGGTGGAAGTACTAGATCTGGATCTCCTCGGAAATCCATCCCGGCATAGGGATAGTCATCTACTGCGATGATCTGTTCTCTCCACCATAAGAAGATCTCATCATCCCAGGTAGTTCGGGGTACCTCGCTGCCCCCCAGTCTCTTCATCATGTCTGCCCAACGGGCAATTCTTGGGTCCCGAGGGCTGCTGATAGTTGAGATGAATTTGGGTCTCAAAGCTGGAACTCTCTCGAAGAAGAATGTAGTCAAAATGGTTCCATAGCCAAAGTGTTTTGTATGTGTTTTACGAATCGAGGTCAGTTGTTGTTTCATGTTCAGTAGCAGGGCAGTGCACCAATCATACACATGAATTAAGCACTCTACAGCTATGCTCATGTGCGCCCTGGACGCCTGATGCAGTGAGGCAGATCCTGCCACTCTGCCGATGGTGAACAGGAGGATCTTCATGTGCAAGTCCATGATATCTCTGATTGCAATCTGTGTGCCTACTTTTTTGGAATCTTCTATGCAATAGAGTTGGACATAGTCCTCCACGGTTAACCCTCCCAGGGGCTTTCCGTGCAAATCCTCTGGGTCTCCCCTTCTGGAGAGTCCAGTGATGAAGTATATATCTTCCACCTCTATGCGTAGTGGCATTTGATCAATGATGAAACAATCCTGATCCGGTTCCCAATAATTTACCAGCATTTCAAGCAATCTCACATTACTTTTCATATTGGGCATTTTGAAAAATTTGAATAATCCACAGTTTCGGAGGACATTTTGTGCTGCGCGGTCTTCCATGACCTCTTGTTCCACTGCACTATGCTCGCGTTCCCTCCATGAAATTGTCATCCTGAAGAAATTCATTAAAATTTGCATTAGAAACTCATTTTTAAAATTCGGACTTGCGCATACGCTAGTTTCGCTGTGCACAGTCACGTGTACACGCGGCTTTCCTTCTTTGAACCCGCGTATGCGCAGGTACGCGTTTTTTAATAAGGGTTTCCAGGTAAAAATCCACTTAATTTTAAATTTTAAACGAACAAAATGAATCAACAGGATGAATAAGGAGCCTACCTGAAGTTTCGCTGAATTCCGACGGTCGGTTGTTGCTGGTTTGACGAAACAAGTTTTTAGCTCCAGAGCTCTTTTTCCAAATCAGCGATGCAATAATGAACCATTTGAGAGGTAATTTGTGTATTTATGGCTAAAAAATTGAAAATTTTCGCAAAAAAGTTCCTTATGCTTATTTTTTCGATCTATCTTATGCTGTATAACTCGATTGTTTGGAAGTGCCCAGTTTGGTATATTTCAGGTACATTTTGACATTTTCGAGATTTTTCCCGGTTTTTGACCCATGTGTTCAGACTCTTCATGGCAGGTATATGATCTTCACTGGCATATAGGTTAGGGAATCACTTTCCATTGCATCTTGCATTCTAGCCTCCATACTGATCACTTGCCTTAGGGTCGATCCCATCAGGTCATGAGTATTATACCATTTTCACTCGCCGATTTTTAAATCATGACTTGATGGTAGAGCCTTCCTTTACATGGGCTTCCTAGTTAGTTCCTCGCTATCACTTGTTGCCCATGATGCTTTTTATGTAGGCTCGGGAGTCCTCTTTAGTCCCGCCATGTCTTCTGTGTTGAAGCTTCATTCTTCTCCTTCATCACTTATCATTTTTCTGGCTTATACCTAGAGGCTCCCTGGTGTCGTTAAGTTGTATTACTGCATTGCATATTGGCTACTTGTTTATCCTGGCCTTTAGCCGGCTTCATTTGGACTCGATGTTTAAGCCAACTTTTGACCTTGACTTTTTGTACAAGTTAACCGTTGCATGCACTTAGCTATCACGACTTGACACCTTTGTACCCATGGATGGAACGTTCCTCTGAGTATCACTGACCAGTTTTCGCCACCTTGCATTGAGCATAGGATTGTTCCAAACCCCGGAACTAGTGCATCTGTTTTTTTCGATACTCGTTCTATCCATTGTATCATAGCATTCTTTTATTCTTTTTCAGGCTTATTATGAAAAAGACAAAAAAAAAAAAATTAAATATAACAAAAAGAGCGGGAACGGGATGTATCTTCGTTATTTCGATGGCAGTACAGAGTCAGTTTGTCGCCCTTGAACAAAGCACATATACTTATATATATTTCCTTCATTTGGGATGGTTCTAGTTTGACCTAGGTTCAGCCTTTACCATGTTTCACTTGTCGGTTCTCCCCCGGTTGGTTATCTCTTCCAATCATATGGAGAGTTTGTTTTGCCTCCTGCAAGACAGACTTATACAGTGTCACTTTTTACTGCCATGGTCATCACAGAGTCGTGCTTTTGTTCAAGGGAAGTCTAGCCTGAGTCGGCCATTCTGCGGTGTCTCTTGACTCATTATTCAGTCGGCCTTCCCGGTCTTATCAGTATCATGTTCTATCACATCAGATGTTTTGATCTTCTGCTCGTGCTGGTTTGAGAAGGTCCCCATTGACTTCTTGCCGGCGGGTTTGTCTCTTATCGACCACGACACATTGCTCTGAGAGCAAGCCTAGAGCCGCACCTTGGGCCTATTTTCATTATTGATAGGTGACCTCGTGCTCAGCATTTGATCATCATCATGGGTCTTTGACTGAGTGGTTTCCCCTGTGTTCGACGTCAGCACACATTATCACACTTGGGATTCGTGCAGTACCTTGATTTCCATTTGACCCTATCGGTGGATTTCTCCCCTCTGTGTCAGCTTTCATTATTGGTTGGTTCAGAGGGTTTCTTCCGTGCGCTAGCTTCATCTTGTGCACGTCGGAAACGTACTTCGGTTTTGGTTCCATCACTCTCCTTCGTCCGATTCCTTCCAAATCTTGGCCTGCGGGTTACACTCGCGCTGGACTGATGTGGGATGCCTTAATGCTTTCCTTCCAGCAGATCTTTTCCCATCGACTCCGACTCATTGCTCTGGGAACAAGATCTAGAGTCTTTTGTCAGTACCTTAGGGTTTGCAGTCATCAGTGGCAGACTCTTCGCTATCGACAGTGGGGATTCATTATTGCCTTCTGATTGGTAGATTCTTTCAAGTGTTCGACTTCAACTCATTCATTCACACTTGTCAGATTGTACTGGGGCACCTTGACACTCATTATCATTATCGGTGGGTGGTCTCGCGTTGGTTAACGGGAAACATCATTGCCCGGTAATCCAACGATTTCTCACATGGTCGACTTCAGCTCATTTATTCCCAGTGTGTAGAATTGTGCCGTTGTGATCGGTGAAGACCTCGGGTTGTATCAGCATTTCTCGGTTCACTGTTGACAGTCCTTTCAATTTCTGCCAGTGTTGCCGTCCACCCTTATATGTTGCAGTTCAGCACAGCAGCATCTTATATGTTGATCCCCGAGTTGCGTGATTGTACCGTTTGATCCGCCTCTTATGATCTGGTACTTGGAGATTCAGTTACTTGATCAGATATCCAGTTGCACTATCTTTGCTCAGCTTTCTATATGTGATACTTGGACATTGATACAGACTTGTCTTTCCGGGCCCTGCTCAGATGATTCACTATGTACTTTCAGTTCAGTTCTACTTGTATACATGTTGGATCTATTCAGTACTTTCTATATATATGATGTATTTTTGACTGAGCATGGGTATGCCCGCCTCAGCATGTGTTGACTCTCTGATTTCTTTCATTGGTTTTTGGCAGGCTGAAATCTGGTGAAGTCCTCTCTTGTTCTTGCGAAGTTCTTTCTATGTGCATAATACATTTCGGCCATCATAAACCCCTTCTGACCTCATATATTAGGGGGCATCTGTTATAGCATCATTTCTCACCTTGACATGATTCATGATTGCTACATGGCTTTATGGGCACCCATTCCTACAGACTTGGACAAATTCACTTAAAAACAGTGGAAAATCCTTCATACGCGACTATGCCCGTGTTTTTCCGCGTGTATACGCTAGTAAAGCTAGACTTTTCCGCGTATGCCATTTTAATGGTTAAAAAATATATAAAAAATCCCTAATTTCGCGCTGGGTTGATAGTTACTCAGGTAGTTCAACTACCCCAGCCCGTGGCCAACTGTTTCCAACTGTTGAAACTACTTGGAGGGACTATAAAAGGGCCTCATATGTATGGCCTTAAGGGAGAGAGAGAATTATTATTATTATACTCTGTTGGTTCCCTATCCGTCACCGATTCTACGTGCCTCCCCGCACTTTCCCGAGCTCATTTCAGAAACCCTTGTTTCCTTGAGATACACATCCCTTTATATGTTATCTCGTATGCACTCATTTGGAAGGAGTCTTAGCGAGGCAAGGGAAATCGGGACGGATCCGACGACTTGTCTCAAGGCTAGTCTTGGAAGGATCGTGTGATCTCTCCACTTACTTTTGTACGTACTATTTTTATAATACGAAGTATCATCATGCTCGTTTGCTCCCGAAGTAAACGTGTTAGTGTATGCTTTAATGTATGAAGAATATTTGTTATACAAGCATTTATGATGATTTATTTAATGTTTTATATGAATCTCGCTAACATATAGAGTAGAAATATACTGTACAACTTGTCCTTTGTCTCGGTTTCTTCTTGTATTTCGGGTGAAAGAGGAAGGACGGTTGCAGGGGAGTTTGAACTCCCACGTGGATCTACTTCAAACGTAGGACCAACGGGTAAACCTCTCGTTCTCGCTCTATTTCGTTTTCATGATCGTGCATGATCGTGTGTGAGTCTCTCTGTTAAATAGTACGCCCTCGCTTTCTGTGGAGGAGTTGAATCCCAACCAACCTCTAGTGGTGTTAAATCCCCGAAACAACGGGGAAATTTCCCGTAGCTAGCACAGCAAAAAGAAGTAGAAGGAAAAGAACAGTAGATGAAATCCAAGATACTTCTACTACTACTATGAAGAAAACTGATAGGGAAGAGAGATTGGTAAAAAGAAAGAAGAAGGAAATCAAAACTAAGAAGCCAATAATACCAAAAGGGAAAGAAATTATTGAGGCTGCCCATAAAACTCCTTCTTCTGAAGAAGAAGATCACCAAATTCTATCTGAAAGATTAATTTTTCTTCAAAAACAGTCATCTCTATCCAAGAAGGCAAAAACAGGAAAACAAGAACAAAAGGGTAGTATACCACAACATGTGAGGAGAAGCAGCAGGCTTAAGGGAAAACTGAGAAAAACACAAATTAAAGGTCCTCATTTCATCGATTTGGGTGAGGAGACATCTGAATAGTCTCCAACTGACCATAGTCCATTTCAGTCAGTTAGTGAACCTGACTCCTTTCACTCCCAATCAGACAATGAGCGTACTCCATCTTATTCTCAGCAAAATATTGATGAAAGTTCTCCTCAGCCAAATTTTGAACACAATTCTCCCTTGCAGCACTTTGAGGACAGCCCAATCAAAAAGACACCGGAAGTAGACCCCAAGCAGCAGGAGGTGTATGACTATATAGAATCCTTGGAGAAGGCAGCCACAGGCCCAAGTACCTCTTCTATTCAGCCTCATACATTGCAGGATGATTTGGTTCAGTCATTAAAACAGGAGATTTTTGAGCTTGAGCTTTTGAATCGGCATATCAAAAATGAAAATAAAACACTCAAAGAGCAAGGCAAACTGGACAAGATTATCCATGACAATACTATGTTACATTTGGGTATTTGGCAAAAGAAGAATAAGAAGCTAAAAAGGAAATGCCAAAAATTGAGCGGAGCACTTGTGAATATCAAATTCAGGTGCTTAATGAAGAAACCCAGAATGATGGCAGTACCAAAGAAGAAGAGAAGGGGGTTAGATGTGCTGGCTGAGGTATCAAGGCACATGAATTGAACAAAGAATATCAAAATTTTGGTTGCATGAGGACATGCAACACCTTCACAGTGGGGGTATGTTGAGTCCTGAATTTGTCTCTTTTCCATACACTTTTCCATATCTTTTTCACTCACCTAAACCTCCAAAATTGTCAATATCATGTGCAAAAGGGTATCTAACATGGTTTTTAATTATGTTTGTGTGTTTTCTATTTGATTTAGATTTTTTTCATACAGCTGCGGAAACTTGTCACTTTCCGCAGCTGCTGCAACTTTCCGTAGCTATTTTGTGGAAATCGATGTTACAGGTGTCTACGAAGGGAACGAGCCACATGGGCAGGCTAGGAATGACAAGGACATGGTTCGTGTCCTATTGGTTCAAGTAAATTCGTCAAAGAAAGCCGCGGTCAAAGCCATCCACGTGGAAGTCAACTATGGAGTTCTATGTCGGCTGGACTCTGTTTCGTGGCATATAAACATCCATACGACCGTTTCCAAGCTTGCGGAGGTTAATTGACATCTGTGCAAAGTTCTGGAGTTGAATTCAAGCGCCCACCTTCCATAGATCCATTTTCCAACATGGCCATATTCCTATATCCGTGGCCTTAGTGGTCTACGTGCTGGCTGCTATCATAAACTTCAGGAGACAGTTACATTTTATTGTTTTATAAAGAGCGTTTGCATACGCACGTAGAGTTAGTAGTGGAGTAGTTGAGTTGTTAATTGATAGTTGCTGTGCGTACTCTGTTATGTTAGCTTTGTAGTGATTACGCTGCCTTGAGCCGTAATACTACCAGTCTGTCATGAACTTCTTTTTAATGTGAGAAAACTCTGTTTCATAACTTAATTCGTGTTTGAGGATCGTACCAGAGCTGTGTAGAGGGCCCCTGCTCAGCCGAGGTTCTGTGTATTAATGTATATATATTTCATTTCATTTCTTTAAAAGTCATTGTATCATAATCCATTACATGTTCATATTTCATAGTTGTTTCATTTCTGTTCATACATTTTTATAATTTCCATTGCATTCTTGTCTTTCATGTTTTTATGATTGTTAAATCACTGATCAGTTTTCTTGTGCAGGTTTTAGGTAGACAGCCCGGGGCATTTTCATAGTATTTTGGCTAATGATATGAGACTAACATTATTCTGCTGCTAGTTTATTTTTCATAGCATTTGTTTAACTTGAGTCTTGCTTTGTACATTTCAGTTTTGTTTATCTGATTCAGTAGATTAATTTAAATATATTAAGCTGCTCATAGTGTCTTCAGTTACCTCCGAAAGCCACAGCTGGACTGATGGTGAGGGGTTGCATGATGAAATGTGTAGTTTAGTATTAGTTTCTTTTCTGCAAAATTAGATATATTAAGCTGCTCATAGTGTCTTCAGTTACCTCCGAAAGCCACAGCTGGACTGATGGTGAGGTGCTGCATGATGAAATGTGTAGTTTAGTATTAGTTCCTTTTCTGCAAACTTAGATATATTAAATCATGTATGACATCTTCAGTTGCCTCTGAAAGCCACAGCTGGACTGATGGCGAGGGATTGAATCATGTGTGTATGGTTTAGTATTAGTTTACTTTCTGCGAATTAAATATCAGTTACACAAGTTGTTTATGATTACTTCCGCAAGTCATAGCTGGTCTAATGATGAAGGGTCAGAAAATGAATTGATGTAGTCTGATTTAGATTTCTTTTGTTGCAATTTTGAATTTCCATAAGCGTAGTTTCTTTTGTGTTCAGTTGGCAGCAAGAATAGTTTAGTTTTCATGTTCACTAGTTTCCTGTTTTGATTCATTAGATTAGCAGCAACTTTTCATTTCAGCAGTACACTTTTACTTTCTTTTAAGTTTTGTCATTGCAATTTCAATTTGCTTTTAAAGTTTCAAGATTGGTAAATCATTATAGGGGATATCACTTCCTTGAACAAATATAACCAAGCTTGTTTTTCACTTTAGAATTTCCATTTCACCTTAGAAAGACCAAAAACGACAAAAAGTTAAGAAAGAGGTTATCTTGCACATATAGTGCGCCGCACTTCATCAACTTACGATTCCCGGATTGACAATTAAATGCAGCAATTTAGGACACACTAAATTGACCAAACACTCCTCGCTCCAAATTAGATTTATCGAAACCTAAGCCCGGTCCTCATGGTGATGGGCTTGTCGGATCGATCAATAGTGGTGCAGCCAGCCTGCTTACTCAACTGCAGCAGTTGTCTTTGCAATCTGCTCCTTCTAGTCAGGCTGTGGCTGCTGAGTCATCGCCTTCCCAGTCTTTGTCCATAAATGTTGTCCAAGCTTCTGATCCCAAAGGAAATCAACAATCCGATGGGAAGAAGAAGGGACGAAATAACAAGAAGAAGGGCAAGAATGGGAAGGGAAATGCAAATAAAACCAACGAGCGTGTTGGTGAGGGTCAAAAGGAGAAAAATAAAGTGAAGTTTCCATGCAAGCTTTGTGCTGGAGACCATCTCACACACCTTTGCCCTAAAATTCCGGATGCTCAGCGCTTGTTAGCTCAGGAGGGTTCTTCTAGTTCCCAGGCTATGTTAACAAACCCTTTTCCCCTAGGGCAGCAATTAGTTGTTGGCGCGAACCAAAATCCTGGGGCTTCCTCTGGGGGCACCCAGGAAGGGAAAATTCCATCAAACATTTTTATGATGAGTGCTCACGCGGATATCGCTACGAGATCCCGTGACTATGGCGGAGAAGAATCTTCGAAAGCTAAGGAAGTTCCTGATGCTACTGAGCCGCTTCACATTATGAAGCCTACTGTTGATTCTATGCCTCGGATGCCAAAAGTATCTTCTAAGCGGTCAACGATTAATCCAAATGCGAGGGCTGCCCAGAACTACTCGATTGTAGAAGATCTGGCATAGAGTCCTTGTGCTATGTCAGCTTTAGAGGTACTCTAGTCTTGTCCGGCTCAGCGCAGTGCTTTGCTCACTTCCATTGGGGCTATTGATCCAAAAAATTCTCTTCTGATTACTTTTGATATGACTAATTTTAAGAAGAGACTTCCTCATCACATGGCTTTTCATATTAAATCGTCGTATCGAAAGTGCAATATCTTTCGAACGGTCATTGATGAGGGTGCTTCCACATGCGTGATGTCTCTCGCATGCTGGAAGACACTTGGATCTCCCAAAGCTGTTCCATCTAGCACTGTTCTTACTACGTTCGATGGTCATTCTCACAGACCCCATGGTATTGTCCCAGCTTTGCCCATCTGTGTTGGGGGCAAAACTGTTAACATAGAGGTTGAGGTAGTGGATGCAGCCTTGGACTACAACCTTCTGTTGGGGAGGAACTGGATATATGAGATGGATGCCATTGCATCCTCATTATTTCGAATTGTATGTTTCCCCCACGAAGGGAGGATCGTTACGGTGGATCAACTGGACTGTCCTCAAGTAGACCTGAATGCGCCTTCTGACTCATCTGTTCCTAAGTTGGATAATACTAAGGCGCCTGTTGAGAATCTAGGAGTTGGAATGTATTCTTCCCTGATGGGTACTTTCGATCTTCCTCCTCCTACTGTGTCTATTAATGCTATTTCATCCTCCAAGGCTCCCCTTCGAAGAGAGTTCTTTCGAACTCATTATTTTTCGGACCCTTGGACCTTGCCTTCCCCTACTGCCACATTAGCGGAAGGTCAAGTGGGCGGAATGGCATTTCCGATTTCTGCAGCTGAGATTGCATATCAGTCTATTGTTGACACTGCAGAATCCGTTCCAGCTCCTCTTTCACCGGAAGAGTTGGATGGTGATGTGGCTCCGGCTTGGACGCTTAGTTCTTCTTCGGCCCAGGATTGCCTTGATACCACTCTTCCATCTAAAGAGGCAATCCTGGAAGCCATGACTGGTATAGATAGACCGTGGGATGATTTGCATCATCGGTCTTACTTCCTACCTGACTTGAGCGAAGTTGAAACTAGTTTTCCAAGTCCTCAGTCTCCTGGACCTGTTCACCCAGTCTTGAACCCTTTGGCACCAACACAGGTTTATGCTGAAGGGAACATGGTTGTGATCTCTCCTACTATCCCGGTGAACATTTCCAGGGATCCCAATATTGTCGAGAATGTCTTCATTGGAGCTGAATGTTCCCGTGAAGAGGTTCAAATTTATACCGAGCTCTTCAAAGAGTATAGGGATGTATTTGCTTGGTCTTATGAGGAAATGCCTGGCATAGACCCATCTATCGTCCAGCATGAGATCAAGACGTATGAAAATGCTAAGCCGGTGAGGCAAAAACTTCATCCGGTCAATCCTAGGAAGGCAGCAGCTATCAAAGCTGAAGTTGAAAAGCTGCTTAAGGCGGGATTCATTTTCCCAGTTCCTCTGACTGAATGGGTTTCAAACCCCGTTCCCGTAGATAAAAAGCAAGGAACGATTCGAGTGTGCATCGATTTGAGAGACCTAAATAAGGCATGTCCTAAAGACAATTACCCCACACCATTTATCGATCAGATCATTGACGAGTGTGCCGGTAATGAGATTTTCTCCTTCATGGACGGTTTTTCCGGATATAATCAAATTACTATCCGTCCTGAAGATCAACATAAGACTGCCTTTATTTGTCCCTGGGGTACATTTGCATACAAGAAGATGCCTTTTGGTCTTAAAAATGCTGGGGCTACCTTTCAGCGGGCCATGTCTTACGCCTTCCATGACATCAAGAAGATTATCGAGGCATACTTAGATGATCTAGCTGCTCATTCTCGAAAGAGGATGGATCATCCTGGTCACCTCCGGCAAATATTTGAAAGATGTCATTTTTATAAAATTCGATTGAATCCGAACAAGTACGTTTTCGCGGTTACATCCGGTCGGATATTGGGATTCATTGTGTCTAGGGAAGGGATAAGGGTAGATCCCTTCAAGGTTGAGGCAATACTTCGGTTGCCTCCCCCGTCTTCCATCCGTCAGCTTCAAAGTCTCCAAGGGAAGTCTAATTTTCTTCGGAGTTTTATCGTCAATTATGCTGAGATTAAAAAGGGATATATGAGACTGTTGAAGAAAGGAGTTCCTTTTCTTTGGGATGACTACGCTCAATGCTCATTCGATGCTTTGAAAAAGGCATTGACCTCTGCTCCTTTATTGAGTCCACCTGATTATAGCAGAGATTTTCTTTTGTATCTGGCTACAGCAGAATCTACCATCGGTATGGTTCTGGTTCAGGAAGATGATGCTCTTGCAGAGCATGTTATTTACTACCTTAGTCAAGGACTGGTAGGACCTGAACTTCGATACACTCTGATAGAAAAATTAGCCTTAGCAGCAGTTCATGCTGTGCAGCGACTCCGGCATTACATTAGTCTTCACAAAACTTATGTCTTGGCAGCTGCCAATCCATTTCAGTTTGTCCTCAGCAGGCGAGTGATTGGGGGCAAATATAATAGATGGATTGTGATTTTACAGGAATTTGATCTTGAGTTCATGTCTGCCAAATCCAAGAAGTCAATAGTTTTTGCGGAATTGATCTCCGAGTTGCCCTGTGGAGAGGAGATGATCTATGATGAGTCCTTTCCGGACGAACACTTGTTTCTTATCTCTCCACAGGATCCTTGGTACGGGGATATCATTGTGTATCTCCAGACTGCGAAGTTTCCCTCTACTTTTTCGAAAGATGAGCGTCTTAAGCTGTGTCACTTGGCCAAGAATTATTTGATTATTGGTGATGCGCTGTACCGTCGAGGGGTTGATTCAATCCTAAGACGCTGCTTAACTCTCGAAGAAGCTGAGGCTGTGCTCAATGATTCTCACAGTGGAGCTTGTGGGGGTCATTTATCTGGGCTTGCTACAGCCCAAAAGATTTTGCGTGCTGGATACTTTTGGCCCTCGATTTTCAAAGATTGTATTGAATCGGTCAAAAAGTGTCATCTGTGTCAGGTTTATACTCGAAAAATGCGCGCTCATCCAGCTCCGCTTTTTCCAGTCGTTACTGTCGGTCCCTTTACAAAGTGGGGTATTGATTATACTACTTGTAACCCGCCTTCGGTAAAAGGTCACAAGTACATTATCGTAGCAGTAGACTACTTTACGAAGTGGGTCGAGGCTATGCCTACTTTTGGGAACGATGGTGAGACTGCAGCTTTGTTCCTTTTCAACCAAGTTATTGCTCGTTTTGGTATACCTAGAGAGATTGTCACTGACCATGGCAGTCATTTTCAGAATAGTATGATGGCTGAGTTGGCTCTCAAATTGGGTTTCCGGCAGGAGCATTCATCTCCATATTATCCTCAGGCCAATGGGCAAGTGGAAGCAGTGAATAAATCCTTGAAGACAATTCTTCAAAGGACAATTGATAAACATAGATCCAACTGGCATATTATGCTATATCCTGCACTTTGGGCATACAGGACGTCAGTGAAAACTGCAACCGGCTTTACTCCGTTTCAGTTAGTGCATGGGGTGGAATCTGTATTTCCCATTATATGCGAGATTCCTTCTCTTAAATTAGCTGTTGAACTTCTTCCTGACACTTCTAGTCTGGCAGAACGGCTTCTTCATCTGGAACATCTCGATGAGTAGCGTCGAGATGCCACCACGATGAATGAAGCGCATAAAAACCGAGTAAAAGTTCAGTACGATAAGGCGGTCAAGCCTAGGGTCTTTTCGGAAGGTGACCTTGTTTTGGTCTATGCCCAAGAAAAGGATGCCCTGGGGGCAGGAAAGTTTAAATCTATGTGGTATGGCCCCTATATCGTTAAAAAATTCCTTAAGAAAGGAGCTTATACCTTGGTTGATTTCGAAGGGAACGAGTTGCCGTAGCCCCTAAATGGGCTCTATTTGAAGAAGTATTATGCCTAGGCTTCGGCCTGGCATGTTGCTTTTGTATATAGTAGTTTTTGCTTTGTACATATCTGATTGATTTTCGATTTTTGATGAGTTGGTGATGTTTTTGATCTGCTTTGGCAGGTTGTGTTGGATGTCATGAGTCATTTTGGTTTCGCCGATGGTGCTAGTAGACACACCAGGAACTTAGCTTCTGCGGCTTGGGTGCTTCATTATCCTTCCGGTCAGCTGTTGGTATCAAGAGGGGTCTGCATTGGTCTTGCTTCCAATAATATAGCAGAATACACTGCAGTCGTTCATCTACTCTCGGAGGCAATGTCTTTGGGTGTTGATTCTTTGGTAGTTTTCTTGGACTCTCAGCTGGTGGTGTCGTAGTTGAACAACACTTATCGGGTACGAGATCCATTTTTATTATGATTGTTCTTGAGGGTACGTTTGTTACAAAGGTCATTTCAATTTTTAACTTTCATTCATATTCCTCGAGCTGACAATTGGTTTGCTGACTCATTAGCTAATCAAGCATTAGATTGGCATATTAATCATTCCACACAATAAAATTTTTTAATCATCAAAAACACCATACATTTGATACATTTATCACATCACATCAAATATCGTTGTATATATATCATCAGAGTGTCAAAAACTTTACAAAATTTGGATCCATAATATCGTACAAAACTTGGGCTTATGCCCCATCATGTTCAGTCTCAAAAAAGAATATACAGTCATCTAATACATAATATCTGTCTACTCCTGAGGTCCCTGCCCAGAAGTCGTGTTCCTATAGAACGTAACTGCAGTGGCAACTCGGCGGAATAGTCTAACCCAGTCTCGGGGTACTCCTACCACCCGTCTCTGGATGGCTTCTGGCAGGTCCTCCACGGAATCCATAGGGATTTGGCGGGTTAATCCCTCCAAGTTTCTTTGCACGGCCTGGAGAGTCCTATCTGAATCCACAGTATCTGCTTCGCCCCTACGGCGCTTGTGGCACGGGAGACCCTCAGGTCGAACTGGTCCAACATCTGAAACATGATCATTTTTAATTGTCAGTCATTATGAATCCAATCAAAAACATGTTTGTTTTTCATTGTTTCATACATATTTTAAAAAATCCAAAAAAATTATATAAGTCAAAATTTTTTTGCAAACTTACCGACTGCTCCCCATGCTGTACCTGGTGGAAGAACTAGATCTGGATCTCCACGAAAGTCCATCCCGGCATAGGGATAGTCGTCCAATGCGATGATTTGTTCTCCCCACCAAAGGAAGAACTCATCGTCCCATGTGGTCCGGGTACCTCACTACCCCCTAGTCTCTTCATCATGTCCGCCCAACGGGCAATTCTTGGGTCCCGCGGGCTACTGATGGTAGAGATAACTCTGGGTCTCAACGTTGGAATCTTCTCAAAGAAGAATGTTGTCAAAATTGTACCATAGCCAAAGTGTTTGGTTTTTTCTTGGTGGATTGAGGTCAACTGTTGTTTCATGTTCAGTAATAGGGCTGTGCACCAATCGTACACATGAGTCAAACATTCTACTGCTATGCTCATTTGCGTCCTGGACGCTTGATGTAGAGAGGCGGATCCTGCCACTCTATTGATGGTGAAAAGGAGGATTTTCATGTGCAAATCCCTCATATATTTAATGGCAATCTGCGTTCCAACCTTTTTGGAACCCGGTACGCAATACACGTGGACATAGTCTTCCACGGTTAACCCTCCCAGGGGCTTCCCGTGCAAGTCTACTGGTTCTCCCCTCCGGGAGAGTCCAGTAATGAAATATATGTCTTCCACTTCAATGCATACTGGCATCTGATCAATAATGAAGAAATCATGATCTAGGTCCCAGTAATTTACGAGCATTTCTAGAAACCGCACATTGCTTTTCATATTTGGCATCTTGAAGAATTTGAACAATCCGCAGTTCCGAAGGATATTTTGTGCTGCGCGATCTTGCATCACCTCTTGGTCTATTGCGCTATGCTCACGTTCCCTCCATAAGATTGTCATCCTGTCAAATTTCATCAAATTATGCATTAGCCACGCTTTTTTGCATTCAGACCTGCGCATACGCGGTTTTTCCTTTGCACAGTCGCGTGTATACGCGAGTTTCCTTTAATGAACCCGCGTATGTGCAAGTATGTATATTTTAGCAAGGGTTTTAAAGCTAAAAATCACTTAATTTTAAATTCCAAACAGACAAAATGAATAAACAGGATGATTTAGGAGCCTACCTGAAGTTTTGGCGCGTTTCGACGGTCGGTTGTTCCTGATTTGACGAAAGAAGTTTTTTGCTCCAGAGCACTTTTTCCAAATCAGCAATGCAATAATGAACCAAATATGAGGTAATTTGTCTATTTATGGCTAAAAAGTTGAAAATTTTCGCAAAAATTCCTTATGCCTATTTTTTCGATCTATCTTAAGCTGCATAACTCGGTTGCTTGGAAGTGCCCAGTTTCGTATGTTTTCAGGTACATTTTGACGATTTTGAGATTTTTTCCGGTTTTTGATCCATGATTACCGACTCGTCACGGCAGGTATATGATCTTCACTGGCATATAGGTTAGGGAAATCACTTTCCGTTGCATCTTGCATACTAGCCTCCATACTGATCACTTGCCTTAGGGTCGATCCCATCAGATCATGAGTATTACACCCATTTCACTCGCCGATTATTTAATCATGACTTGATGGTAGAGCCTTCCTTTACATGGGCTTCCTAGTTAGTTCCTCGCTATCACTTGTTGCCCATGCTGCGTTTTATGTAGGCTAGGGAGTCCTCTTTAGTCCCGCCATGTCTTCTGTGTTGAAGCTTCATTCTTCTTCTTCATCACTTATCATTTTTCTGGCTTTTACCCTAGAGGCTCCCTGGTGTCGTTAAGTTGTATTACTGCATTGCATATTGGATACTTGTTTATCCTGGCCTTTAGCCGGCTTCATTTGGACTCGATGTTTAAGCCAACTTTTGACCTTGACTTTTTGTACAAGTTAACCATTGCATGCACTTAGCTATCACGACTTGACACCTTTTTACCCATGGATGGAACGTTCCTCTGAGTATCACTTACCAGTTTTCGCCACCTTGCATTGAGCATAGGATTGTTCCAATCCCAGGAACTAGTGCATATGATTTCTTGATACTCGTTCTATCCATTGTACCATAGCATTCTTTTATTCTTTTTTAGGCTTATTATATGAAAAAGACAAAAAAATCAAATATAACAAAAAGAGCGGGAACAGGATGTATCTTCGTTGTTTTGATGGCAGTACAGAGTCAGTTTGTCGCCCTTGAACAAAGCACATATACTTATATATATTTCCTTCATTTGGGATGGTTTTAGTTTTGACCTAGGTTCAGCCTTTACCATGTTTCACTTTTCAGTTCTCCCCCGGTTGGTTATCTCTTCCAATCATATGGAGAGTTTGTTTTGCCTCCTGCAAGACAGACTTATACAGTGTCACTTTTTACTGCCATGGTCATCACAGAGTCGTGCTTTTGTTCAAGGGAAGTCTAGCCTGAGTCGGCCATTCTGCGGTGTCTCTTGACTCATTATTCAGTCGGCCTTCTCGGTCTTGTCAGTATCATGTTCTATCACATCAGATGTTTTGATCTTCTGCTCGTGCTGGTTTGAGAAGGTCTCCATTGACTTCTTGCCGGCGGGTTTGTCTCTTATCGACTACGACACATTGCTCTGAGAGCAACCCTAGAGCCGCACCTTGGGCCTATTTCCATCATTGATAGGTGACCTCGTGCTCAGCATTTGATCATCATCATGGGTCTTTGACTGAGTGGTTTCCCCTGTGTTCGACGTCAGCACACATTATCACACTTGGGATTCGTGCGGTACCTGGATTTCCATTTGACCCTATCGGTGGATTTCTCGCCTCTGTGTCAGCTTTCACTATTGGTTGGTTCAGAGGGTTTCTTCCGTGCGCTAGCTTCATCTTGTGCATGTCGGAAACGTACTTCGGTTTTGGTTCCATCACTCTACTTCGTCCGATTCCTTCCAAATCTTGGCTTGCGGGTTACACTCGCGCTGGACTGATGTGGGATGCCTTAATGCCTTCCTTCCAGCAGATCTTTTCCCATCGACTCCGACTCATTGCTCTGGGAATAAGGTCTAGAGTCTTTTTGTCAGTACCTTAGGGTTTGCAGTCATCAGTGGCGGACTCTTCGCTATCGACAGTGGGGATTCATCATTGCCTCCTGATTGGTAGATTCTTTCAAGTGTTCAACTTCAACTCATTCATTCGCACTTGTTAGATTGTATTGGGGCACCTTGACACTCATTTTCATTATTGGTGAGTTGTCTCGCGTTGGTTAACGGTATACATCATTGACCGGTAATCCAACGATTTCTCACATGGTCGACTTCAGCTCATTTATTCCCATTGTGTAGAATTGTGCCATAGTGATCGGTGAAGACCCTCGGGTTGCATCAGCATTCTTCGGTTCACTTTTGACAGTCCATTCAGTTTCTGCCAGTGATGCCATCCACCCTTATATGTTGCAGTTTAGCACAGCAGCATCTTATATGTTGGCTCCCGAGTTGCGTGATTGTACCATTTGATCCACCTCTTATGATCCGGTACTTGGAGATTTAGTTACTTATTTGATCAGACATCTAGTTGCACCATCTTTGATCAGCTTTCTATATGTGATACTTGGACATTGATTCAGACTTACACTTTCGGGCCATGCTCAGATGATTCATTGTGTACTTTCAGTTCAGCTATACTTGTATACATGTTGGATCTATTCACTACTTTCTATATGATTTATTTTTGACTGAGCATGGGTATGCCCACCTCAGCATGAGTTGACTCTCTGTTTTCTTTCATTGGTTTTTGGCAGGCTGAAATCTGGTGAAGTCCTCTCTTGTCCTTGCGAAGTTCTTTCTATGTTCATAATACATTTCGGCCATCATGTACCCCTTCTGACCTCATATATTAGGGGGCATCTGTTATAGCATCATTTCTCACCTTGACATGATTCATGATTGCTTTATGGCTTTTGGGCACCCATTCCTACAGACTTGGACAAATTCACTTAAAAACAGTGTAAAATCCCCCATACGCGACTATGCCGGTGTTTTTCCGCGTGTATACACGAGTACAGCTAGACTTTTCCGCGTATGACATTAAAATGATTAAAAAATATATAAAAATCCCTAATTTCGCGCTGGGTTGATGGTTACTCAGGTAGTTCAACCACCCCAGCCCGTGGCCAACTGTTTCCAACTGCTGAAACTACTTGGAGGGACTATAAAAAGCCCTCATGTGTATGGCCTAAGGGGGAGAGAGAATTTATTGATATTATACTCTGTTGGTATTCCCTATCCAAGTCTGATTCCCCGTGCCTCCTGCACTTTCCCAGTTCATTGTAGGAAACCCTTGTTTCCTTGAGATACACATCCCTTTATATGTTATCTCGTATGCACCAGTTTGAAAGGAGTCTTAGCGAGGCAAGGGCTGGACGGATCCGGACGACGGTCTGCGAAGGCCTTGGAAGGATCAGGTGATCTCTCCACTTGTTACTTTTGTACATGCTATTTATAATACAGAAGTACCATGCTGTTCCCAAAATAAACGTGTTAGTGTATGCTTATATGTATGAGAATATTTGTTATACAAGCATTCATTATGATTTATTTAATGTTTTATATGAATCTCACTGACATTTAGAGTAGATATATGTTGTACAACCAGTCCTTTGTGCTTGTTTCTTCTTGTCTTTCAGGTTAAGAAGGAAGGACGGTTGCTGGGGGTTTGAACCCTGCGGGATCTTCTTCAACCGTAGGACCTACTGGTAACTTTCTCATTCTACTCTATTTAGTTTTTCATAACATGCATGGTTGTGTGAGTCCTTCTTAAGTAGCATGCCCTTGCTCTGTGGAGGTTGTAACCCAACGAACCTCTAGGGTGATATTCCCCGAAACAAGGACAGTGAATTTGATTTGCCAAACTGTTTAATCTTGGCTTAGCAGTAGATAGATTAGGATAGAAATTAAAAAGGTTCAAATATCCTCAAAATCCAAACCTAAATATTCCAAGCAACGAGAATGAATCAGATATGTTTCAAATTATGAGTCAAAGAAGAGGTAAATCTGGTTCTAATTAGCTCAAATTCTGAACCAGAGGATAAGTAAAGAACAACTCAAGTAAGAGTCAAAACAGAGCTGTAAAAAGAGGAAGGAATTATTTTGAAAAATTAGATCTTAACCCTTAATTTTGGTTTTAATTTTGTGCAAAATAATGTCTATGTGCAGTTTGTTCTTATGCCATAGACCAACATCAGTCAAAACAACTTAATCTTGACTTAATGCTTTTTAAATTTATGTTGTAGAAATTAGAGAATAAAGTCTCTTGGACAGTTTAATCCCAACATACAGTAGATTAGGTAGAGAATAATATGGGCTTAATTGTTTAATCTGAGTCCATGGAGAAATAAGAAGTAGAAATAGATTATATTTACTGCTTTCAAAAGAATAAAATGTTGTGAAAGAGTTTTCCAATCCAAGTGCACTCTAAAGAAGAAAAAATGTTAGATCAGTAGGATTGGGTAGGTAGAAAGCTTGTTGATAAGAGATCCATTGTTTGTATGGATGCTAATATTTTTTCCAAACAAGATCATCCCAGAAAAGGAAGGGCAGCCCAATGGATGAGGCAACTGATCAGCTTCCCATAGAATCCATGTCTAAAATTCTTGATGCCTTCAAGAAGGCACCATCCCCAAGTGGAGCCACTGTTAGCCAGCTATAAATTTTGTTATACCAAATGCTGGCTAAAACATTTCTGGAGTCTCCAAGGAATAGATTTTACTGCTAAAAAGTGTTGGCTCTTAAAGACTCTCAAAAGGCCTCATGCCTCTGTCTTATGTCTTCACTGTTGTGCCCATTTTACCATCTTGAAATCCTGCTGATTCCCAAGAAAGAGAACTGCTACAAGCACCATTTTACTTTTCTCCTTCTTCCAAAACTAACCTCATCTTTGCATTTCCTTTTCCCATGAAATCCTTCATTTTCATGTTTTTCCCCTTTTCCCTTCATCAAAAACCCCTTTTGATAAGGTTTAAGACTCCTTCTTGCCTTATCGAAACCCTCAAAACCTTTGAAAATCATTGAAAATCCATGAAAGTCATGTTTTTTTTTATATTATAGACTTAAGCCCCTCGGGCTAAGTCTTTAACCCTTCCCCTCCATGTGTCTCAGTGCTGGAACTGAGCGCTAGCCTTCCAAGCACTTATCGTATCACCTGACAGTGATTAGCCCTTCCTCCATAAACCCCGATCATATGATTTTCCATATAACCCATAGCCACACATTCGGGCGCCTATCCACTTCAAATAAATATTTCCGCCCAAAGTATAAAACTTCGATTATATTAATTTGTCAGTTTTATTATGTCCTAAAGGTTTTCCGCCAGTTTAAAATCTAATCTCTCTCCACCGTCGATCTGACCTGCAGATCGACGACGCGCAATTCATCATCCCGGCGGTCCCCGCCAACCACTTACCATCGCAAAACCACGCGGGATTCATCGCACTGCTTTTGAGCGCGCGACGGTTTCTTCTATTTCACAGTGATTCCATACACCATTTCACGTGTGGCCTGAACACTGTTCATGAAACAGCCGGTCATCGTGCGTTAAAGATCGGACGTGGACCTGGCATGATATTGACGTCCACCATCCGATCTGACGCTGCTCATCGGATGGTGATCGCGCTCCAAAGATGCCCGTGCGATAATTCAAGTTATGGCGTAGTATTTAATGAATTTATGTTATCGATCAGATCTGCAAATCGACGACCCATACTCCATCGCCTCGGTCCCCTCGTCCACGACAGTAGTCGGTTGGTCCCAACACCACATCAGCGTCCACACGACACATTTTTGGGGCGGGTTTCCATGGTTTCTCGTCCAGTCAGCAAATCCAGGCTCAGAAATTTTATTGAACATAGTTTAAATTAAAGTTTTGATGTCTAGTCATATTTTCTAAAGTTCTTGACGCCTATCCTCCACTGTTGATCACTTGGACCGATCCTATCCAATGGCCAATGATCGTCTCGTCACCTTTTCTCCTCACCGTCGATTTCTGCATGATCGATGGCTCCGATTCAAATTATTTTTTCCGCCTTCCCTTCAATTCCTCTGATCAATCTGGACCGTTGGATGATGCCATCCAACGACCATGCTTCTTCCACGTGCCTTCTGAAGCAGTAAACCTATACATGCATGGATTTTATAATATTTGTTCGTATTTTGCAAGGTTTAATGGTTTTTTCCGCTATGTCTGAATAAAATTTAGGGGCAGAGGGTGACGATCCTCCCGCCTTTGATTCATCAAGGAAAATCATTGCAGGGTTTAAAATTCCCATTTCATCGGTGTTTCATGAGGCATTGATGCTATATCGCCCCTGCACAACCCTACATAACAATAAACACAGAAACTCAATCACAGATCAAAGGATATTAGCGCCAAACACAAAATGCACCTGCATGGAAGTTTCAAGACAGTTTTATGAGGATTACGACCAACAAATGATTATTAAAAGTCTAATCCTCCCAAAAAAACACAGTTTGAAGAAAATCATGAGTGTTTTCTCAGGAAGAGAGCATATGCTACCACATCAGGGGCTAATTGAATCCCCTAGCTACCACAGAGCCACATACAACCTCAAATCAATAAAAAGAAGGCTGAAGTTATTACCAGACCAAGATATATTTTGCATTAATACAGCTGAATAGTTAATTCAACCAAAGGAACTTATTGTAAGCTGTCAGCAGAAGTTATTGCAAGGATGACAAGGAGCCTTCAAGTCAACAAATTCTTTCCAGCAAGCCTAATAGTTAATGTAAACCAATTAATACAGGGGAAATATAAAAAATATTCTCTATTAAGCCCCTCAAAGGCCGAGAGACAACACACTGTATTAATTGAACTTAGAAGATATTTGATCCCTTTCCACCTCCTCATTCGTCTATATATACTACTGCAGAAGATGAGTGAGGGGTTGGTTGGTTGATTACTAGTTGTTATACTGAAACTCTTTGAAATAATACATAGTCTATTGAAGTTGAAGAACAAATTGAAGTCTTGGAAGGCTTGATGATGTTGTTGCTTGCTTGTTCCTGAGAAGGCTCTATCATTGGATCCATGAGCTTGGATGTTGGTGAAGTATTCTGAACTGTTTAATGTTTTCTCCTGTTTTCATTCTGTTCCATAATTTCTTACTACAGTAGGATGAAAGTTTTAGGCTAAGAAATGACTCCTAGAAGCGCCTTAGACCTGTTCATCCTTCACTGTTTCATGTTTTCTTCTGCTGAGGTATTTTAGAGTCTTTAATCTCTCTCTTTAGTCCTCATGCTTGTTTATTTCCCTAATAGTTTGAACAATTGGTTTCAGCATGATTTATGGTTCTCCGTGCTTGTCTACTGCCACTTAAAGTTTGTTATTGAAGTCTCCCTTTGAAGTATTTCTATTTACAGTGAGCCAAGGAGGTCTGTTCTGATCTTGCCCTTTGTCCTTGCTTAAACTGTTTTCTTAAAGGTCTTTTATAGTTGTGATCATAGATGTGTTAGGTGTTCCCTCTTCTATGACTGCAATTATCAGTGAATCTTTTATGTTTTCTAAGTCATTTGAAATAAAATCTCTAAGGAAATAGGGTGTTCCCTGAATCTTAGATTTCATTTTAACAGTTGTTTTGAAATCATTATTTTATTAAAGGTGTGATTTGTAGAATTTATGGTTAGCCTTGTTTAACAAATAGCCCTTTATTGTTCAAGTTGTGCATTCAAATTCCCTTTGTTTGAGAACTAAACTTCTCTTTCCAAATGATTGATGCCCATCTCATTCCAAACCAAAGGATCCTGCGGCCAAGTTAGATTTGCCCTCTGATATCCCATATCCATTGATGAGTATGTTATGACCTCTTCTTGACTCCATTACCCAATGAACCAGATGTTTCTCCATTCTATATATCATTCCTAAATCTTTCATGTTCTGTTGTATCAATTCAACCAAACAAACAAACAAACATCTGCACTTAATAACTAGTCTAAAACCAATACTCAAAGCACACAAGATAAACCTTTGAAAACAAACATTTGAGAGATCCCTCTCTGAGAATAGGAGGACTAGATCCTATAACTCTAAAGATTGGTGCTGATGTTGCCCTGTGTTTGGATTTTCCAAACTATCAAAACACGGGACCCCAACACAACCTTCTTTGGAGATCTCTTGCTCTTTCTTGGGAAATCATGTGCTTCTCTTCTTTTTCATTAGAACCAAAAATAGTATGAGAAGAACAGAGGTTAAAATACCAATGAAGAACCTATAATCTAGGCAGAACCTAATAATATACTGGTAGGGTTTTAACTTGGTCCTTCACTGAGATTAGGCTTGGGATCTTGATTAGTGTAAAAATAGAGCTTTTTGAACAATGGGTGTATTTGATCATATAGAAATGGAGGTACTTGATCTATCTAAGGAGCTCATAGAGTTATTTTTGAGACCATCAATGCTTAAGATATCTGGTGATCATGGGAAAAAATAGGTTGGTTGGTGATCCTAGATGGCAAGTGAAGGGGTGAGGCAAGGTAAAATAGAGTACTGAGGTCATGGGTGTAAAAATAGGATAAATATGAATGGTATGATCCCATGAGGGATCCTCTAGGGGTGGTAAGCTGACCATGACATGACAAAATAGTGAAATTGTGAAAAATTTATCCTAAGGATAATGAAGGCAGTGAGATTTCTAAAACTCTCAATATTCATTAATCTTGTTGTTAGAAATCTAGGACTGATATTTAGTCATCTTCATATAGTAAAAATTACTGATGACTAATAGTGGCTCCACTTGGGGAGGGCAGCTCCCTTTTAGGATGTGTCTGGAACTTCAGATATCAAATCTTTATGTTTTGAAGACCAGTGCCTTATCCATTGGGAAAATCTCTCTTCTTTCATTTGTTGATGTTTCTCTTGAAGCTATGATCTTAAGAATCTAAAAGGACATGATTGATTCAAACTCATTTCTACCTACCCATCCTACTTTGCCCAACATTTTTTCTTCCTTGGGTGCACTTGAAATGGCAAACCCTTGAAATTATTTTCTTTTGAAAGTATGAAAAACTACCTATGTGTACCCTTATCACTTCCAATGGTTCAGATTAGGCTAATGAACTCTTTTATTCTATACCTAGTCTAATCATCTATCAAGATTAAGCTGTTTGACAGACTCCATTCTCTAATCTATTGACATGAAATTGAAACTATTTTCAAACTACGATTGAAGAATATGATTTTCCATGGGTTGTGGCATTTGAACAAGCTGCACACAGACATTATTTTGCACAATAAAAAATTAAAAAGCATGAGGGTTGTGATTTAGAAATTTTTAGGCATCCATATCTTTCTCTTTGGTTCAGATTTGAGCATTTAGAACCATCATCTTTTCTTCCTAATCTATCCTACTGAAAAGTCAAGCTTAAATGGTTTGACGAGTCTTCTTTTACTAACCTATTAGAAGAAATTCAAAACATTTTCAGCCATGATTAGGCTAGATGACTGAACAAGACTCTTTTGGAACAAGTAGTGGCATTTAGACTTGCTCAGTTTTAGCAGTAATCTTTTTGGGTATGGGGCTATACCTCTTCTTTAAATCTCCCCTCTTTTTTCTTTTCTCTGTTTTTTGAGTTTTTTGTTTCTATGATCTTTCATCGTGCAATGTTATGTACAATGAATGAAAATTTCAAACTAAAGATTCTAATAGTAATAGTGCTTGAGCATCCTATCATTGACAGGATCTCGAAATTACTCTACTCAATCTTGGTCTTATAAACATAAAACATTGTTACCTCCATTTGAATGCATGTTGTAAGGTTGTTTCCACAAATTTTCAAACTGGCCATGTTCTCCTTTGTATTTTCTCTTTGAGTCTTGCTTCCAAACTTTTCTTCTGTCAAAGATCCTTCTTAGGTGGAAAAGGTATTCCTCATTAGTTTCAAAATAGACAATTATGTCATCAATGTATATCATGGTGGAAAAAATCAAATTAGGAAATTTGGCCCTTTGGAAAGTAGCTTCCGCACTCCTTAACTCAAAAGGTATTTGATCATGCATGTAGATGCCCCGAGGTGCTTTGAAAGTGGCTTTATACTGATTTGTTGGAAGTATTATCACCTGGTTGTAATCTGAAACACTATTAAACAATGAAATCTTGTTAGAATATTTTACCACTTGCAACATATGATTTGTGTTAGGAAAAGGGTGTTTGTTTTTCAGGGGGTTTTATCCATGCCTCTAAAGTCTACACATATCCTATAACCCTTTGCTTTCTTTCCTAGTGACACAATGTGCTCCAAATATTTCTGGTTTTTCTTGAAAGGGATCATACTTGGAGAAATTTTTATGTCAAAAGGTTTCAAGCTCTCATGACCATATGTAAAAGCATCTTCCAACTCTTTGAACAGTCTTATGTATTTCTATTTTGTGTGAGGTGACAAATTCTTGGATAACCCAATCATTTTGGGTTCTTCTAGGTTTCCTATGTTGTATTCTTCTATGTCAGCCTCAGTAGGTACCACTTTAGGCTTCTGGACACCATCTTTGGCATCTAACCACTCTTTTGAAGTGACAAAACCTTTTCGTGATGAGTTATCTTTGTATGACAAGACCTTAAGGTTCTTTTGATCCAGTTTCCTAAAAAGTTGTGCTATATGAAAGTTTTCCAAAAAATTTATGTCAATAGAAACGAATGTTTTGGTTTTTGACGTTTGTCCTTCATTTAAGAAACCTTATTCAGATTCTAAACTTAGTTTTATTTTTGCAATTTTATCTTCAGTTTGCAAATTAAGTTTATATTTGCCATAATTTTTTGTTTCAGGCCACTAGAGCTTTGGCTGTTGAGTTCTTCATGCATTGTCTAGTTTGAATGTTGTGGTATGTTTAGATTTGTCTCAATTTCACTTACCATCTCATCAATGTCCTCTTCATTACATAAAATGAATGAATCTAGATCTGAATGGATGGAATAAAAAGGTGTGTTGTTTGGCCTTTCTTGGCTGCTAACCATATAATTCATGTGCGATTCTATGTATAATCTCCTTATTTGGTTAAAAACAAGGATGGTAGCATATGACATGTCTAGTTGAAGGTTGCCCTGAAATTTAGCTCCCCAAGATCTAGATAAAAGCATGCCATACTTGGGGAATGTCAGCTTCTACTATCCATGACCAGACCCTTAGCAGGAATTTGTGCCAGATTGACACATAAATCCTTGATTAGATGCAAACACTTGACTCTACTTGAATCAAAGGAATACACGTCTTTGTAAGGTTTGGTTATCTCTAGGAATAACCTCTCCATCACCACCTTTGGCATGAGGTTGTGAGAGGTGCCAAAGTCTAGCATGGCATTATGTAAGATTTTTTCATGTATGTTTAGGATAATATAGAAAGGGGGAATAGCTCCTTCTTGGTATTTTCCTTCTACTTCAGGTCTAAACAACAACTTTGGTTGGTCACCAGTCAAGTGTAGAGTGTCTGTACCGTTTCCTATGTTAAAAACTTTCAAAACTTGGGACCTGTACATGTATTGGGTAATCAGTTCAGTGAGAGGTAAGGTTATCTTGATTTTAGCAATGTATCCTTAAAAATTGAAAGGTACTTGCGTTTTGGTCATATTTACATCAGTTTTATCAGCCATAATTTTTTCTACAAGTTTAATTTTCTAATTCTATTTTGGGACTTTGGACAAGAGAGTTTTCTCAAGGCCACTAGTAGAGGCACTAGGGCAGCTTGTGTCACCACTTGGTTGGCTATTTTTTTCTCTGTTTGGATCATTTTTTTTAGCCATGGTGTTGGTATTGTCTACTGTCCTTTTTGGAATATTTTTAGGTGTCTTCCTAACAACAGTGTCTAATTTGTTATTTTTGGAGATTTCTTGGTTCTTTTTTCTCCTAAGGTCATATTGCCTATCGACCTCCATTATGGAATTTTTAAATACTAATTGGTATTCTTCAGAATCCTCATAGTTTGTTTCAGTTTGATCTGAGGAAAATAAACCTTGTTCTTCTTCAATGAGAAAAACATCACCCTCATTATCAGAACCTATCAAGTTTACACGTTTTTCTTCCGACTGTTTAGTATCTCTTTCCCCTTCATCCACATAGTTATCCTGGAAAGGGGGCCTAATATGTTGGTCATTTTCCCTTTATCTGATTTGGGGCAGGTCTCTTCTAAATTTTTTATTTCTATTTCTATTTTGGGGTTTGGTTGGTTTTCCCTAGAAGGTGCTCTTTCATTTAGGTTTATCCTTTCCATCATTCTCTCCATTGTTCTAACTAAGCTGTCAATCTTGGCATCAGATGAAGAGGTTGAGGGCATAGTTTCATCCTTGTAGGTAACTCTCTTTTCTAATCTCATCCTAGCCCTCTTTTCAATGAGGTTGGCCTCTGTACTCACAGCTCCCCTTTACATTTCTTCTAAAGTTTGGGTATCTCTCTCTCTCTTAATTGATAGGTCATGTCGGGATCAAAGCCTTTTGGAAATTTCACTAGTGCTAGGCCTTGTGGGAGTTTCATGTGAGGTGGGAGAGCATTGTACATAGTATTGAACCTAGTGCAATAGTCCTGGATACTTTCCTAGACATTTCTCTTAAGGTTTTTATATTATGAGAGGACTTGGATAGGGTTTTCTTAATTTCTCACTTGTTTGTGAATGCTTGGTAAAGGGAAGGGAGATCATGTATGTTGTTAGGAGTCAAGATTTTGAACCATTTTTTTGGCTTCTCCTGCTAGGCTTTGGGCAAATATTCTCATTTTTATGGTCTCCTCTTCTAATTACATGTAGTTAAAGGTGTTAACCCCCTATGAATTTTTTGACAAGCAAACAGGGGGCTAAAATGTCTTTGAGCCTTCAAGCAATGCATTTTATCTAAAAACACATCATCCTTGAAGCCTCCTTTTGCCTTTTTCCTTTGATAAATACTCACTACTATTTCCAGTTAAAAAGCCTCTCTGTTGTAAAGTAGAATGCCCCAAAGGGCCTTTTTCCCTCTTATTTCATCCCCATTTAACCTCTATTTTCATCACCTTTTTCCCTTCTGTAAAGTCTTCCAAATTCCCTTTTTAACCTTTTAAATCATCCTAACACCCCTTTGAACCTTACAAATACCCTTTGTTTGGCTTGAAAACCCCTTTATTCTCTCTACCGATCCCCTCTTTAGCCTTAAAAGTCCTCTTTTGGCTTAAAAACTCACTTTTTACTTTGTAACAGACCTAGTCCCTTTCGGCCAGCCCCCTTAACCACTTCCCCACATGACCCCGGTGCTAAGACCAAGCGCTAGCCCGTAAGGCGCTTATTGCATCAGAGGATTGGAGCGGAACGCTTTTTTCCTTTGTAAACAAAATCTCTGATGCGATAGTGTAGTGGTTCTGTTGGTCTCGAGAACGATCTCCGCCATCGATCTACACCGATCCGACGGTCCATGCTAATTCTACAATGTGCCCGTCACTCCTCCCCATTCGCCCCTATGATCATATTTGAACTGTCGATCTCCTCGCCAGATCTGATGGCTAGCACGTAATTGCACCATCACAGGCCGATTCCCATCGCAATTGACCTCCGTCGATTTCCGATCCCTGATTTGATCTCCGTTGTTGATCTCTCGGGATCCGACGGCCTAGATCTCATCGCCTCCCCTCCCGTCGCTCCAATCTTCCTCCCCGCTGATTCAATCTCCACCGTTGATCTTGACCTGGATCGGACGGTTGGCGCTCAATCACACCGTCACAAATCGCAAAGTTTAAACGGTGTCACCCTCCATCCCTTCTGATTACGATCCGCCGATCCAATCGTGACCGTACGTTCGATCCATCGACGGTCTATGTTGCATCGCACCCTCCATCAGATTTCTTCATCAGAGCCTCTATTAAATTCATCATTTGATCTCCGCCATTGATCTCCTCCTGAGATCCAATGGTCCAAAGTTAATCGCCCTCTGCCCATGCCGGGTCCCACATCATAAGCCTCGCTTCATTCATTTTCTGTGATTTCCATTATATTTGCCCAAGGTTAAAGCTTTGGTGTTTTAGCACTAAAGTGTTATTTCTCCGCCCATTTGACTATTAACCCCTCCATCCATTGATCCCAACCGTTGATCTTCGTTTGTTCCTCTGATTGGACGGTTCGTGACCTCTCTCCCTCCAAACCTCCTCCAGTCACGCGTTTTTCACCAATTTGTAGCGTTTTTCCCATTTTCATCATTCCACTGCACTTTCCACCATTCCTCTTGGCCTCTACAACATTTATTCTACCACCCCTAGTTTTATAACTGGTTTATTTCATTGTTGCAGGGTTTACAGAGTGGAGTTTTCACTCTGCCTCCATAATCACAGTCACCATGATTTAAAACACAGAGAGGCCATTACAGCAATGGCTAAGCAAAACAGCAGAGACAAATTATAGGATTTATGCCCATCATTGAAGATTAACAACTGTGATCCCGTATTCAGAGAATTAAGGTGCAGTTTGAAGACTAAGCACACTAAAAAGTCATATCAGTGCTACATATCAGCAGAATGTATTCTCTCAGAAGTACACCTTCCTACAGCACCCTCCATGCCTCCTCGAGCCCAAGGAAGTTAAAGAAACTGACAAAGGCTTCTTAAAGACTATCAGAGTAGAAGTAATGGAAACATGGAGGCTTGCAGACCTTCCATCCATGCCATTTATTCTAGAAGGCTAGCATAGAGTTCAAACAGCCAAAAGGACTTCAAGAACACATCTGAGGTCAATATTGACCTGACAGAGATCTCTGAACTAGACTACAGAGTACAACATAGAACTATTAAGCATAGTGGGTGTGGATACTCCCTCCACTCTGTCTTAATGGATCCATTTAATTCACATCTACTCCTGCTATTACTCATCCTCCTATAAGAATTCCCGAGAACATATTGTAAAGGGTTGGCATTTTGTGATTTCTAAAGTAATACATATTGCTGCTTTGAAGAAGCTTTGGTGTTTTGAAGGTGTGTGAAGATCTGTGTTTTTCTATTGATGAAGGAGGCTGGACCATCAAATCCATGAGCCTGGTTTTGGTGAAGTACTTCTTATTGTCTATGTTACTTCCCGTGTTTCCACTTTGTTCCATCATGCTTTTCTTATAGTAGGATAAAAATTTTAGGTAGAGAAATGTGTCTTAGAAGCACCTCTAACCTGTTTATCCTTCACTGTTTATATGTTTTCTTCTACTGAATGTGATAGGGTAGTCTAAAAACTCTCTTTATATTCAGTTTGTCTTACTTCAGAAATGGTTAATTCGGTTGTGTCAAAGACCGTTTAGGCGTTCCCTCTTTCTTTAACACTGAATATTATGCCTGAAGTCTACCTTTGATTATTAATGCTTGCAGTTTAACAGTGAGATTTGTCTCAATCATACCCTCTGTTATTTATTGTTATCATTATGTCGAAGGCCCCTATAATTGTAGTCCTAGACATCTAAGGTGTTCCCTCTTCTTTGAATGTAATTGTATGTTTTGTTGGTTAAACTCTCAAAGGTGAACTTGTAGGAGGAAATAGGGCGTTCCCCGAATCCTATAATTCATTTAGAAGGTTTAGACTGCATTACTCCTTTCTTTGAGTGTTATATTGATTAAGTCCAAAGCAGTGAGCTTACGGAGGAAATAGGGCGTTCCCAGAATCCTTTAAGCCATTGTGAAAGGGTTTAGTTTGTTTTTCACTCTTATTCCTTAATGTCCATTCCATTTCACCTATGTTATTCAATAGACCCTTGAACAAGTTAGATTTTCCCTTTGGTTTCCCTTCCTTCTCAGTCAGAACTATTTTGACTTCACATGACTCCATTGCCCATTGGCTTGTAGATTCCCATGCTCTATCTATACTGCATGAAACATACTTGTCCAACCAAACAAAAACAAACAACCTTGAAATTCATAACTAGCCTAAAATCAACTTCTAAACCTTTCAAGACACATCTTTATAAATAGATTGAGAGATCCCTCTCTGAGAATAGGAGGGCTAGATCCTAGATCTCTAAAGTCTGGTTTGTATGTTGCCTTGTCTTTGGTAAGCCAATCTATCAAAACTCAGGACCCCAAAAAAAGGCATCATTCATTTTATCTATATGCTGTTGGGCAGTGGTAGATTCAACTTCGGTATTGGCAGTCATTTGGTAAAGGTACCAAAGGTTGTGGTAACACTAGGGAGGCATACCATGCTGCAATGATGGGAGCTCATGGAATACAAGGGGGATTTACAAGAGGAGGATTTATGAGATGGGATGGAGTGGTTTGCACAATGGTGGTATGAATGGGTGTGGTGTAAGTACTTGGACCAACAAACTGATTCTGAGCAGACTTGGGATGAAAAGAGCCAAAATGGTGGAGATGTTGGAAATCAAGTGGAGTGGAAGGAGAGGCTTCTCTTCTAGGACTCTGCTGCAAATATATGGGCTCAAGGTCAGCCTGGTCAATCCTAATTTGTGACCATTCTGAAAAGGTTTCTTGTATGATGCAAGTCAAACTGGGGATCTTGCAAGGCTGTAAGATGTTCAGGGACAAAACTTGCTCTATGAATGGTCCTAATAGTAGTTGAATTTTTAGTTTTGGAAGTTTGCCACAAAATCCTTTCTGGGTCATCAACTATGGTAGGAGGGTTTGGGTCAAGATGAGATCTGGTACTGATCCTTTGTGAAGCTAGATTTCAAACTCAAAATGTAGAGGGGCTAAAAGTTTATGACTACTTTTGGAAAGATGACCTCTCTAAGTGTTTGCTAAAATCACACAGTGTGTGACTAGGCCTCTAAACTTTTCATGGCTGATTTGACACAATCCTAAGGAATTCTATGAACACTAGTAAAGTTAGAAGGCCTACTGGAGGTTTGTGGAGTCACCAGGTGGATATTTTTTCTCTTTTAAGGATTTATGTTTATGGTCCACCACTAATAACTGACAAAAAACCAATCTAGGGACGTTTTGGAGTTTTCTAAGTTCCTTTATGTAGCCCTAAGGTTTCTACGACTGTCCTACAACTGAGTCATCATTTTTCTAGGATGGTGAAACAACCAGATTCTACTTTTTGGCTGACAGCTTGAGTTCTGTATGATTTGATAAGGGTTTCTGAAGTTCTAAAGAGTACTTATATTGTCACTAACTCAAAAATATTCTCACCTTGATTGCCATTTATGTTAGGCTATGAGTTGGTGATAAATCAATAGATATTGTTTGACAAGAGTGTTTTTGAGGTTTTGAGGAGTTCTTATGATTTTTATTTTCTTAGAGTCCCACCATGATCACCATTATGTTAGAGTGGCGATGAGTTGGTGATAAATCATTGGATACTCTTTAACAAGGGATTCTAGAGTCCTAAGGGATACTTAGATGGTCACTAACTCAGAAGATCCCACCGTGATCTCCATTATGTTAGGGAGATGAGGTGGCAAAGAATCACTGGATATTATTGACAAGGGCTTTCTAAAGTCTTTAAGGATGTCTAGGCTGTTAACTTACTGAGAAGGTCCCACCATGACCACCATTATGTTAGTTTCTAGTGATTTAGTAGATTGGCAGACTAAATGCACAGGGTAACATCAGACCAGTCTTTGGAGTCCCAGGACCTATCCTTCCTAGACTCAAAGAGGGCTCTCTCTATTTTTTGTAAAGGATGTCAATGTGTTTGCTTTTAGGGTTTGATTTTAGGCTAGTTGTTAATTTTAGGGTTTGTTTTCTTGTTTGGGTTGGGTAGATTATCAAGTAGAATAGATGGAATGAGAGTTTTTCAAGTCATTGGGCTATGGAGTCTACATAAATTCATGAAATGTTCAACAATGGATCAGGGAACTTCACAGGGAAAATCTAGCATGGTCAGATGGATTCTCAAGGTTTGGTTAAATGAAATGAACATAAAGTTTGTGAACAAAGTAGGGCAAAGGGAAATCAAGAATCCTTTGTCAAATACTTAAAACAAGAAGGGAATTCAACACTATTTAGCATAAATAAGTAATCAATAGACAAGGCATACCAATAACCCTTTGATTCAACTCAAGCAAATAAGAATTTCAAAAAAACAATCCAATGAAATATAGAAGGCGAGAAACTCATTTAACTTCTAGTGATTTCACATTCAAGGTTAGAAAAAATTTAAGATAAACAAATAGATTTAATCAAAGAAGAGGTAACTCTTAAACATATTTAATCATAGCCATAAATATCTTTTAAACAACTCTTCAAGCATGGACAAAGGGTATGATCGAAATATAGCCTCTTTGGCAGACCTAATCAGTGGTACTTCAAAGAGAGACCTTAAGAATAGTGTTTTAGTGATATCAAACAAGTAGGGCTAACCATAAATAATCTATGAAATCTACTGTATTAAACCATTCATAAGATAAACAAGCTTGGGTGGGTCTAGAGAGAAACTAAGAATTCTCTAAACTGACCTAGCAGAGGAAAACATAGAAGCAATGAAGGATAAACAGAGATAAGTTGCCTCTAAACAACATTTCTTAGTTTAAATCTTTTGTCCTACTACAACATAGAGGGATGAAACACAATGATACAAAATAAATAATAACTTAAAATAAGCATATCGCCATTAACCAAGCTTAGGGATCCTACAAGCAAGCCTTCTCCATCAATAAGAAAAACAAGCCATTCACAAACTCCACAACACCCATTTCTCTTCAAGCTCCAAAAGACTCTGTATTACTCATAAGAGTCATCACAACAACCATAAAACATGAATCCTCAATGCTCTATTTAACAAGAAAGGAGGATAAAACCTAAAAAAGTCTATAGAAGCCCATTGGCTAATCAGAAATGTCACTTTTGTCCTTGAGACCTTGTAAGGCCCAAGGCACAAAATATCTAAAACAAAATATATTTTTAGGAATTTTTAGAAAATAAATTGACATTTGCACTCTTCCAAGCCTCAAAAAACTTGCCAAGCATATATTTTTTACTTTTCCTCTGTAACGGTATAACAGTGAGTTTTAGGATGAATTTCCATGCCAATAGCATAGCACAGGAGTAAGAAAACTGGGTCAACTTGCAGCAAGGTTTGGAAGGCCTTCCTGATGTCGTAATAGGCTCTGTGATGGCTCGTTGGAAATCCCGTTGAGTCTAATTTCCATAAATACCCTTGGTTTTCTGATTGGACCCCTCTAACCTGTTCAAAAAGAAAAAAATCCAAGGCTGGTAAAGGCGCAACACTTGTTCTGAAAACTAGGCAGAAAGATGAAAATTAGGGTGTTTTTGACCCTTTTGGAGGACCAAAACAACTCCAATTGACTTGAAATGTTGTGATCATGATATGTTTGAGCTGAGGATTCAAAAAATGTAAGACGTTCCTCATGAAGATGCTCCGAGAAAAAGCGTAGCACCATGGGTGCTACCTCCTTCGCCCTCCAAATTAGCAAAATACCAAAATTTGGCAAGATTCTCCCAAATTTGGTGGATCTGTGCCTCATGGGTTTTGAGAGACATGTAGAGAATCTTGTGCCAAGATTACAAGGCTAGATTTGAATTTTTCCTCTTTTAGTGCTTGGATCTTGGTTTGGCCCTTCTTGAGTTTAGCCCTTGCAACTTGGTTTCTCTGGGCATAATGCTTGGTAATCTTCCTTTGGAGATCAAGATCTTGATTTTCTTTATTCAATTTATCCTCCAAGTGTATGTTGGCTCTTTCCAACCAAGGCTCCCAATCATGTGCTATCTCCATGGCCAACATCTCATCTAGAGGGAGTTGTTCTGCTAGGGTTGATTCTTGTTCCCTTTACTTTGCCAATGCCTTATTCAACCCCCTAGTTCTATGTATCCTCCTAGATTGTCCTTCCTCATCCTCACTCTCTTCATAAGTGCCCATGAAATCTTCTAGTTTTACATGTGCCTTTTGGGCTTATTTCTAGGCCTTGATGTCTCTAGCCTCATAAATAGCAATTTGTGCTCCTACCTGCCTATTCTCCATGTCAAGGGCATCATTCACATTTTTGGCCCTATTAAGATTTTCTCGGAGGTCTTCAATGAGGGAATTTTTGTTCTGGAAGAGAAAGTTAGAGATGCTTGCTTCATTCTCCTCATCACTCTCTATCTGAATGATTTCAAACTCCCTTTCAACCTCATGATCTTCTTCTTCTTCCTTTACCTTTTGTTTTCCTTTGTCAATCTTCTGAGCTGAGGTGGATGGCATGGTCCCTTGCCTTTTAGAGGCAGAAAATGCATGCCTCTTTCCTCTATGATATGTGAGAGGGAAAAGCTCAAATTTACCTACTTGAGTTCCCTCACCATGGCTAATCTCAAGAATGCCTTTATTTTCCTCAATGATCTCTATATTGATGCCTTTTGCACTGTGTTCTTGACTACCCTCTTGAGATTTACCTTAATTTTCCTCCATGCTAACATTACTGTTGTGATATTCACCACTGTCATAAACCTCTTCATTGCTTTTTTTGTTCATAGTATCACTACTATCATCATTATTAGGGATGTCAGTTATCATGGTTTCTTCTTCATCACTGTCCTTTGTGTTTGCAACATTATCATGCCTTTATCATTTTCTGTGTGGTCACTGTTAGAGGTGTCTTGATTAGTTTCTTCATTATTGTTTGCTTCTTCACTTTTTTGTGAATTTTAATCCTCATTTTCCTCTACCTAATCTGCTTCTGAACTGTCCTCTTTATCACTGTCTTGTTCATCGCCTTCTTCTTGATCATTTTATGTCTCTTTATCTTCATCATTATCAATTTCTTTTCCTCATCTGTCTCTTCATTATCTATCACTTTTTCACTATTTTTCTCAGTAACTTTTTCTTCATTATTTGCCTCTGTCTCTTCTTCTTCATCATCCTCCTCTTCATCATCATCAATTTCCTCTTGTTCGTCATCCTCTACCTCTTCATCCTCATCCTCTACCTCTTCATCATTGTTGGCCTCTTTGTCATTGTTCTCTTCATCACTGCCCTCTTCCTCATCATCATCAATTTCCTCTTCTTCATTGCCGACCCCTTTGTTATCGTCTTCTTTTTCAGTTCCCTCTTCCTCATCATCATCAATTTCCTCTTCTTCATTGTTGACCTCTTTGTCACCATTCTCTTCATCACTTCCCCCTTCCTCCTCTTCATTGTCTGCCTCTTCTTCATCATTCTCTTGTTGATCTGATGCTTTAGGAGAAGGTGAGGGAGGGAGGCTTTCTTGAGGAGAGGATTCATTTGTAGATGATGAGCCATGGTCAGTGGGGGGTGATGGAGGAGTGGAGGGAGGTGGATGAGATGATGAGGCTGTGGGTTTGTGAAAACTTCGTGGGTGATGAACACTTCCCATGGAATACCCTGTTGCTCTAATTGATGCAACACAATCATCTTGATAAGAGAATGATGAAAAAGACTTTGCATTTGTTGTGAAGGAGGTATATTTTGCACAATGTAATACATCTCATCAATACTTCTATAAATATAATAAGGCAAATGTGACAGCTTGGCCCTAGTGAAGTGCATGAGCAGTCTTTTGTGGTAGGAATAAAACCTAGAAAACCTACCCTCATAGGTGAAATATTTCATGATGACTCTCATCAAGGGCACATATCTCTCTAGTAGATGTGAAAATGGGGAAAAGGATTTGCAATCAACTTGGTATCTAGGTTCCAAGAAGGGTTGATAATGGCTCAAGTCGAAATTTTCCTGTTTGAACCACTTTTCTCCCATACTAGGTATCCCGGTGGCCATAGAAATGGTATTGATGGATAGCTCAAAGTTCACTCCTGCTAAGTTTAATTGATGGTCATGGATGTTACACCATTTTTTGGTCATCTAACCTATTATCATTAGATGGACCCAAGTACACCATGTAAGACCAATTTTACCCTAAGTAAAATTGCTTTCACTATGTAAAATAACTTAATAAACCACATTTATTGGGTTGTTTATGGTCTAAACAGGAAACCCCAAAAGGAAATATTAAACAAACCTATTTTGTTTGATTTTCCTCATGGAATAATTAATTAAACCATAATTTAATTATTATTCCCGGTCATGTTTAACCCAAAAACAAAGAAATTAATTAGATAAACCTTTATTTATCTTATTATTTTCTAGGAATAATTATTTAAATCTTATTTAGATAATATTCCTTGTTAAATATAACCAAATCACCCACAAATAATTAAATAAATCATTATTTATTTAATTATCTTTCAACCACTTCCTTAAATAATTAAATAAATCATTATTTATTTGATTATCTTCTAACTGCTTCCTTAAAAAGATAAATAAATCATTTATTTAATTATTTTTGACAAATCAAGGGATTTGACCCAAGTCAAATACCTTTTCCCTCTAACAAATATAATAAAATATTCCATAAAAAGTGGATCTAGATTTGGTTAAACCATGCACCAAGATCTAGAATGTCCCAATATTTTGTTATAAATAGGAGGGTTTTTCCTACCATTCTTCACCTTTTGTTGCCTATTAGATCACTCTGGATCTATACACTTGGTCACTCTTTTCTACCATTTGCTGTGTGAGCTCCCTTTGAGTTCTATTCTTTGTGTGGGTTTTCTACACCAACAAGAGAGAGAAATCTTAGATTTGAAGTGCTGAGGACTTCCAAGAACCCATCCCACTAAGGAGAATTGGATACGCCTTCTTGTTTTCCTCCCAGGTGCCCAATTAATATAAAAATTCTTTCAAAAATTGTTCTTGTCTTGTCTATTGGTATATGGAGCAAACCCTTATTTTTTCTGCTTAATGTCTTTCCATGCATAGATCTAGTTTTTGCATCTCTTTTATGTTCAACTAACCGCAAATATGAAGATATTGGCAACCACTTTTGTTGTTAGGGCTATTAGTTATGAGTAGCTAAAGTGGTCCTTTTTCGTACACTTCGACAAAAGATTCATACTAACAAATGGCGACTCCACACGGGTTTTAAATTACGACCGCTGTCGTTTTTCATATTCCTGCATATCCAGCTACTTCAGACCCTAGGGTTTCTTTTCAGCTGTTTATTTTTCCTATTTTTATTTTTATTTTCTCACATAAACCCCTAAAACATTACAATTTCTAACTTCCGTGTGTTTCTGGCCCTATTGCGCAAGCAAGCGACATCAGCCGCAACTGAGACAACAACTTTTCTGCAAATCTGCCGCCGAGACAACCGGAACTGGGGGTTGCACTTTTTGGCCCAAAAACTGCGACCTGGAGCTTCAGGTCAGAGAAAACAACCCCAAAACTGCGACTTGAGCGAAAAACAAGTCAAAAACTGTGACCTGGACATTTTTCTGCTGTTTTTCTGAATTTTTTCTGGGTTTTTCTGAAGCTTCTATCAGGGTTTTCCAGCCGCTGTCTCAGCCTGTTTCGACCCGTTTCTGATCTTCTTTTGCTCATCTAAGTGGGAACCTAGCCCCCTAGGGCTTCAGTACCCTCCACTTTTGGTGGATGAGTTTTAGCTGTTTCAGGTGTCTGATTTTTCAGAGTTTCAGCCTTCCCGTTTTCAGATCTGATACCTCATCCTCAGATCCCTTTAAATCAGCTTTTATTCCTTTCAAATCACCTCTTGTAGTTTTGTTTGGACCTCCCTTTAGGACCTCCTCCCTGTCCCTTCCGCTTTTTGCTGATTTCCTCCTTTTTCCAGCCACCTTGCCTCTGCCTCTTGGTTGTGATCTGCACCTCTTTTCAACAGCTTTCTCCTTTAGATCCCTGTCCCTTTTGACCCTAGATCTATTGGCCTCTTTTTAGTGGGTTTTGATTAGACTTTTTCCCTCTTTTAGATTAGTTTTGAGAGACCCGCCTTTTTGGGTTGAATCGATGCAATAGTAGCTGTTAATTTTCTGATTATTTCAGCATTATATATTGTTCTCTGCAGATTTATTTTCAGTTACGCAGCACACTTTTTCTCTTGCTCTCAAAACGAAAAGGGTTTAAAAATTAAAATTAACACACGCCACACACTCGCCCTAAGCAAAGAAGAGCCTAGTTTACACCACCAGGAAAAGACTTTAAAATCAATTGACACTGCACCTATCTGCCCTTGTTTCGACATTGTAATCACTTGATTCTGACCGTCCATTCCCTTGTGGTCGCTCTTCTTCCCCTTGTGTCGTGTTTTTGTTGTCATCATTGTGCCCCCAAGGTGCACTTCCCGGAGACTTCTTGGCCTTCACCCTCAGTTTCCGGTCGATCAACCTGCTCCGTCCCGCCGTCGTCGAGCCAGTCCTCCTCCGAGTCCACACTCCGACTCCTCTTCTGACTCTTTGGGTTCTCCTTTTCCTTCTGGTTCTCCCCCTGTCACCTCCACTATGTCTGGTCCAGGGCCTAACACTAGCGGGAATCCTGGCCCTAATGCCGGGACTACTACTAGCGGAACCACCACAGGAACTACCTCGGCTGCACCCTTGCCTCAGCCTCCCCGATTTGGACCGGTTGATCAATGACCATATACACCATGATGCTAGTTGGCCTGCTATGCCGACAAAGCTCCCTTCCGACATCCCAAAGTTTGAAGGCCGTGCTGGAGAAGATCCTTCAAATCATGTTCGATCTTTCCACATGTGGTGTTCATCTACCTCCATTACCGATGACTCTGTTTATCTTAGATTGTTCCAATGCACGCTTACAGGCGAAGCTTCTAGGTGGTATGTTGATCAGCCCACTTCATCCCATACCACCTTTGCAACTCTTGCCCGGGCTTTTTTATCTTACTTCCAGCTTCCCCTTCGTTATGACACTGGTATCGAACTTTTGACTTCTTTCCGTCAATCATTTGTGACCCGCCTATCCGATCATGTCCAGGAATGGCGGAGAAGAAAGAGCCTATGTCAATCTCCTACCTTCGAAGACCGTGTCTACATGGACTAGCTCCTTAGATCTCTCTTGTCCCCTATCAGGAAATATGTCGCATCGCATTTTCCTCAAACCGAAGAAGATGCCCTCCAAATGGCGTTAAAGTATGACCTGATCTACGCTCAGACAGGTTATGATCATACTATCCTACTTGATCTTCCCAGACCCAGTGATGCCCATACACCGGGGGCACCTCATGCCGCCGACAGTATCGTTGGATCTATCTCTCATCCATCCGCTCAACCTCTCATGAGCTATGGTTTTCCTTGGGGAGGGGGCACCACTTCCTGCACTTCTCCCCCTCCCGGTAGCACGCATCCAGGATACGGCATGCCTCACCCTTTTGCCCAACCTCCTGCTTACCTCAATGTTTCCCAACCTAACCATTACCCTTATCCGCAGCCTGGTGCTCCAGCTCCTCCAGCATATGCGCTTTCGCCTCCCTTGCCTTCTCAACCCCTGCAACAGCAGTCACCGCCCCCTCAAGAGCAGGTGGATGCACAGCAGGGATTCATGGCTACCCAACCACCTGACGGACAGGTGGCCACTCCACCTTCCCCTTCTGGTTCCTCTAATTACCAGATCCTCATGATGAACTCTGATCCACCTCTAACCGTCAACCTTAACCTTCAAACTCAGTCTCGCCAGTACCCCAAGCCTCTTGCTCAGTCTGCCCCCGAGTCCCCTTCTTCCGGTTCTATAGAGCCTCTTTCGACAACCAATGGTCCCTTACATATCCCTCCACCCAAAGTTGAGGTCCATACCAAGATTCCTAAAGTACCGTTACGTCGAAATGCTACTTCTGGTCGAGCTCCTCATTCGTATAGCATAGTAGATGATTTGGCGCAATCTCCTGCTACCATTTCCACACTGGAACTCCTCCAGTCGTGCCCTTCCCAAAAGAAGGCTCTACTATCTGCCGTGGGCACTGTAGATCCTGCTGATGACCAAATGATTGTGTTCGACGCCCATCAATCAGAACATCCTCCTCTTCCTGCTTCCGTAGCCTTCCAAATCCCAGTCAAAATCCGGAATGCTAACGTTTCTCGGTGCATAATTGATGAGGGGGCATCCACCTGTGTGATGTCCGCTTTGGTTTGGAAGCAACTCGACTCTCCTGAGTTAGCCCCTTCCATGATCACCCTTCGAGCGTGGGATGGCCATGCCTCCCAGCCTATCGGCCTCTTCCATAATTGTCCTATCACTCTTGCGGGCAAGACTGTTTGCGTTGACGTCGAAGTCATCGACGCCCCTCTAGATTACAACATTCTCTTGGAGCGGAGCTACACCTATGCTATGTCCGCTGTCCCATCCATGGTTTTCCACAAGATGTCTTTCCCTCATAATGGAAAGATAGTCACCATTGACTAGTTGACATATCATGAGCCAAACTCTCAGACCTCACCTGAGACGACCATCTCTTCTGTAGCCAACAAGAAAACTGTCGATTCTTTGACCAGTGTCTCTCCCGGCATCTACAAAGACTCCTCTTTTCTTGGAACCTTCCCTGGTCTTCCTCCTCCTCCTGTCTCTGACCCCAGCTCATCGAATGTTTGCATTATGCAATCGTCTCGGGCTGCTCTCAAGCAACCTGCTTCGGCTAGTCAGCAACTGCGCTCTCCGCAACCTACTCCTAGCCCTTCATCTGTAGCTGGTAGTCATGAGCCTCTTTGTCCTCCAGGAATGGTTCCTCCAAGCCTTAGCCATTTAGGAGCCGTCCCACCTGGCCATTACCCCTCTGGTCAGATACCGTTCCTAGCTCCCCCACCAGGAGTGTCCACGGTACCTGTCATGGCCACCCTCTCTCTTCCTAACCTGACCCTTGGGATTCCCATCTGGTACATTGATCCTCTAGCCCCAACCTTGCCTGGTCAACCTAAACCTTATCTTGCTTTGACCTCGGTTCAACCGGTCCCCAAGACTTCTCCCGCTGCAACAGTGCCTCAGTCACCTCAACAGGAACCACCTCCTGTTGCAACCTCTTCGGGTAAGAAGGGCAAAGCTCGCAAGGGGGCATCAAAGGACAAGGCTACCCCGACAAACCCTGCCCCTCCTAGGCCTCCAAAGCATACCATCCAATGTGTTTTGTGTGATGTTTTCGGTCATGCCACCCATACCTGTGCTGAATTGCTTCATCTCAAGCCCATTGTTAATGTCACATTCCCTGAGTCCATGGTCCTGGAAGCCTCTATTCCTTCCGCGACCATGATCAAGAACACCAAGACTATTCACAGCAACCACCCCTGTGCTTTGTGTGATCTCCATGGCCATTACACCCATCTTTGTCCCCGCCTCGAGGACTTTCACACCTCTCTAGGCGCGGTCCACCAATTCGAGGCCAAGCGCAATGAGTCCACCTCTCCCCTATTTGCACGTTTTTCTTCGGCAGAACTACCAGATATGACTGCTCCCATTGACATTCCCCCTCCTGATGTCGAGATGACGGAGCCTTCGTCCAGCATTTTCTACCTATCATCATTCATGAGACCCTCAGGGAACATTCCATCTGAATCCTTCCCTGTTCTTTCGCTTGACCTTCCTTCAGCGATCATCTTGGGCTCAACATCGGTAGATCCTTTATCTACTTACTCTTCGGTCACCTCTTGTGACGATGCGCATGTGAACCTCTCTTCTCATGATGATGATTCAGGTCGCTTCACCACGTCAGGTGGTCTTGCTTCCACCAGTCACCCCATCTTCTATCACGATGACGACATTATGGAAAAAATCCCCACCCCTGACTTTATCTATTCCCCCTTACATCGAACCCATGCGTTCACACCACATCCACCTTGTGGCCATTACATTGAAACCCCATGTTTGGGTAAGGGGGCACCCACATTTGAGAGACCAAGAGAAGCAATTCTCCACAACTCTCCTAGTGTATCTGGTTGTGTTGACTTTAGTCCCAGTATCCTTCCACATTTAGAAGAACCTCTAGAGTCCCATATCACTTCATATCACTCTAGGGATGATACCCCTTATCTTTCCCTTATCTTACATCAGCAACTCAATCTCTTAGACATTATTGTCGACCAACCTATAGCTTTTCTACGCGAGCATTAGTTCATTATCTCCAAATCCTCTTTTTGGGATAGTGACACCAGGTATGCCAACTCAGAAACTTAGAGTCCATTTGATCCCTATATGCAGTACCAAAAGAGATTGGTAATCCTCCATTTCCTTTCTCAAACTGCATAACCATAACGAGAACAAATGGCACACCACATCATTTAAATGTGTTTAGATTCCCCTTTTTCTAAATACATTTCGGCATGACCACACCATGCTCGGGGGCACCTATGCCCCTCAACCATAACCCTCCTCACCTCATTTTTGGAGAGGAGGTTGTCTTACCAATCGAGTGTGAAATCCCTTCCCTTCATCTGGCTGTTGAACTTCTCCCTGACACCCAACCTCTAGAGCAACGACTTATCATGCCTGAGCGTGCCTCTGAAGACCGCCGTGTTGCATTGCAAACCATGGAAGCGGCCAAGAAATGCACCAAAGCTCAATATGACCAAAAAGTCCAGCCTCGTCCTTTTCACAAAGGCGACCTTGTTCTAGTATATGACCAAGCCCATGATATCCTTGGTCATGGGAAGTTTGACTCATTATGGCTAGGCCCTTACGTCATCAGTAAGGATCTTGGTAAGGGGGCATACCTTTTAGAGGACTTTGAAGGCAATCCTCTTCCTAATCCTCGCAAATGCACTCTATCTTAAGAAATATTACCCTTAACATTTCCCTTCTGAGATGCGTGTTTTATGTTCGGTTAGATAGCCATCATATTTTTTGTAATTTCATCCTTCGCCAGGACCTATTTTTTCCAAGAAGGATCACTTCACCTCTCCTTCAAATCGAACTTCCTCACTTACAACACTTGTACTTGGGGCACCATTTTTCCTCCTTACTTGTCTTTGTTCGTGTCGATTTTCGTCATGAGTTACCATCTTGTACTCATGTTTTCATGGTTCCCCATTGGGCCTTTACTGTGTGGCAGCACCATCGAGTCGCCCTTGTTTAGAGCATCCAAGTTGAGTCATCATCGCATTCATGGAGTCTATCCCGAGTCCCTTTGTACCCCGCTATAGCCCTCCATCCTTCATTGCTTGGTCTCTCTCTTGTGTCGCACATTCTGACCTTCAGTCCCACTGTCCCCTATCCCTTATGATATTGTGTCAGTCGCTGCCATGTCATTCATGCCCTTTATGCTCTAACAAGGGAAGTCGTCCATTCGCTACTCAGTCCTTTCCATTTCACTATCATCATTAGTGTCAGTCTGTCCATCGCTCTACTATTTTCTCTCGTGCCTTAGTTGAGGATCTCTCATTGCCTCACCTATGGCGGACCTCCTTCTGTCGACATCATCTCATTCATTCCAGAAGCCAGGTCTAGAGGGCGGTGTACCTTGGTTCCAGCTTCCACTATGGTTCGGTGCCTCGGATCAGGCAAAGGGATCTCTTCTTCCCCTTTGACTTGATTGTTTCTCCAGCTCCTTTCAGCATGATCGAGATCCGTATACTCGATGGTTCAGTGATCCAGCATCAGCTCTTGATGATTCCCGGGTGTGTGTGAGATGTCTCAGCCCTCATGAGGGGGTGGCCCTGCAGGTAGCCCCCCACATGCCCGGATGACCTCCTCCTTGTAGCCTTCGATGCAGCTCCAGATATTTGATGATGTTGGCCTTAGCCACTTGCAACGCCTCTTTGATTTGCATGTATCAGTCAGATTTTGTGAGCCCTTCCCCATTCACAGGGGGAATTTGGGTTGTATTTGTATCTCATGTACTCGGATATTATTGTCTAAGTCCTGGCTATTATCCCAGGCACAGCATGTATGTGAGATTCCTCATTGTATTTTTTATCTGGCTCCTGATTATGCCGGCTGTACTTTATGGTTCGGTCCCTTGTTTACTGGACACACTATTCTTTTGTACTTTGTCTCGGCGGGCATAGGTATGCCTCCCCCGCCGCCTTCAGCACAGGTACCCTCTCATAAAAAGAGACTTGTTGCACCTGCGAGTCTCGTCTCCTCAGAGTCTAATTCTTCAACACACTATCTACCTTGCATTTCTCTCTCTGACTTCCCTTTTGTTGTCTAGTGATTGAGTTCTTACAACGTACTTCGGTCATACGATTTGCTCCTGACACTCGCACGCTGGGGGGCAATTTGTTACACCATTTTTTGGTCATCTAACCTATTATCATTAGATGGACCCAAGTACACCATGTAAGACCAATTTTACCCTAAGTAAAATTGCCTTCACTATGTTAAATAACTTAATAAACCACATTTATTAGGTTGTTTATGGTCAAAACAGGAAACCCTAAAAGGAAATATTAAACAAACCTATATTTGTTTGATTTTTCTCATGGAATAATTAATTAAACCATAATTTAATTATTATTCCCAGTCATGTTTAACCCAAAAACAAAGAAATTAATTAGATAAACCTTTATTTATCTTATTATTTTCAAGGAATAATTATTTAAATCTTATTTAGATAATATTCCTCGTTAAATATGACCAAATCACCCACAAATAATTAAATAAATCATTATTTATTTAATTATCTTTCAACCACTTCCTTAAATAATTAAATAAATCATTATTTATTTGATTATCTTCTAATCGATTCCTTAAAAAGATAAATAAATCATTTATTTATTTATTTTTGACAAATCAAGGGATTTGACCCAAGTCAAATACCTTTTCCCTCCAACAAATATAATAAAATATTCCATAAAAAGTGGATCTAGATTTGGTTAACCCATGCACCAAGATCTAGAATGATCCAATATTTTGTTATAAATAGGAGGGTTTTTCCTACCATTCTTCACCTTTTGTTGCCTATTAGATCACTCTGGATCTATACACTTGGTCACCATTTTCTGCCATTTGCTGTGTGAGCTCCCTTTGAGTTCCATTCTTTGTGTGGGTTTTCTACACCAACAAGAGAGAGAGATTTTAGATCCGAAGTGCCGAGGACTTCCAAGAACCCATCCCACTGAGGAGAATTGGATACGCCTTCTTGTTTTCCTCCCAGGTGCCCGATTAATACAAAAATTCTTTCAAAAATTGTTCTTGTCTTGTCTATTGGTATATGGAGCAAACCCTTATTTTTTCTGCTTAATGTCTTTCCATGCATAGATCTGGTTTTTGTAGCTCTTTTATGTTCAACTAACCACAGATCTGAAGATATTGGCAGCCACTTTTGTTGTTAGGGCTATTAGTTATGCGTAGCTAAAGTGGTCCTTTTTCGTACACTTCGACAAAGGATTCATACTAACAATGGAGGTTAAGGATAAAATGCCTGGTCAACTCGGGATGACTTTGGACCTGTTGTACCCTTTCACAAAAGTCAAAACAATCCACCTCTTGGAAATATGCAACTCTCATAGGAGAGGCCATCAATTCCTTGGTATTCATTTGCTCAAATATGTTTACCCTTCCACCCTTTTTTACCTGTCTTCTAGGCCCTTGGCCTCCCTCACCACTACCACTATTAGTTTCCCTTGACAATTTTCTCTTTTACTCTTGCCTTGATTGTCAAAACCATAATTTTTGTTTGTGAAATTGATGGATAAATCGAGGGTTTATTCCTCTAATTAAATGACAAGAACTTTGGAAATGAAATGGTGTTTTTTGTACTTACCCCTCAAAGGTGCTAGGAAACCCTTAGAAGTGACGTTTGAGTATTTTTTGAGAAAATTTTGCAGTAAGGATCCATTTATGCTAGGAAGATGAGGAAGGGTGGATTTCTCCAATGAAATCTAGACCCCATTGTTGAAAAGGAGCTTCAACAGAAATTGACTGTAATGGAAAAGGCGACAGCTTTCTTTTACCCTCAAAAAATTGACATTTATGATAGGAAACTACCATTTTTTGGATATCTTGGAAGAGGGTAGGACAATAGATACCAGCCCTAAGGATTTTATTTACAATGGTCTTCCAATGGAGGTGACCTCCACATTCTCCTTCATGAAATTCATGGATAATCCTATCTGCATCTTCTTCAAGAAAACATTTAAGCAATACACCACTAGAATTTTTCCAATATAAACTTTATCCAGAATGCAGAAATCTATAGCTTTTAACTTCAAGAATATGGCCTTTGTTTTGGACAAACTAGGAGGAACATTTAGATTAAAAAGAACATATAATATCTTAGCATACTAGGGTGAGTTCAAAAATTCTTCCTCAATAGTTGGAGTCGCCATCTCCTCTTGTTCATCCAATGAGTGAATCATATTGATGTCTAGGGCTTGAAATTTTTTTTTTAGCCATTAGTTTAGCCAGTCCTTGTCCCTTTATTATCTTGGTGGGTTTGATTTCCAGATCATATTCTAAGATGACAACAATCCATTTACCTCTTTTTCCATCAGGATCTTGTGTCAGGATGTCTTTAACCATTGTATGAGGGACAAATGCAATGATGTGTGAATGGAGAATGTAGACCCTAAAATCCTTTAGTGCTTTGACTAAGAAAAAATCCTACTTTTCAATGATATTATATTTCATAGGTGCATCCCTTAGAGCTTGGCTAAAAAATGCTATGGGTTTCTCCTGTCCTTTCATATTTTTCTACAGTAACACATTAACCACTATGTGTTCTGATGAAAAGGAAAATATAAATAAATCCTTGGTGAAATTAGAGCTGTTTAGAAATAATGTTTGTGTAAGTGCTTGCTTCACCAAGTTAAAAGAATTTTTTTCTTCCATGGTCCATTTGACTCATGATTCTCTTTTGAGCATGTTAGTGATGCTTCTCAGGAGTTCTGCAAGGTTTGGTATGAACCTTCTTAAGAAATTTATCTTTCTAATGAAAAATTGCAGCTCTTTGATGTTTCTTGGGTGACTGATTTGCAATATTCCCTCAATCCTATTTGGGTCAATCTTGATCCCTTCATCAGATATAATGTGGCCAAGAAGCTTTCCTTCTTGAAGGCCAAATAAGGATTTCTTGGGATTTAAATACAGGCCATACTTTCTGCATTTTTCAAAGAACTTTCTTAAGTGATCTAGATGTTCTTCATCAGTTTTTGAATAGAACATTATATCATCAAGATATATCATAATGAAGAAACCTATTTCTTTTGAGAAAGAAATATCCATCGCTCTTTGGAAAGTAGCTCCAACATTCATTAACCCAAAAGGATTTTTTACATACATGAAGGTGCCCCAAGGTGTGGTGAAATTTTTTTTGTGTTGATCATCTGGATGTACCAACACCTGATTGTACCCTGAAAAGCCATCAAGCAAAGATATCCTTTTGGAGCCCACTACCCTTTGCAGTATGTGATCCATCTTTGGTAAAGGGTAGTTATCCTTCAGGGATGCTTTGTTTAAATTTCTGAAGTCTATGTAGAGCCTAATTTCTCATGTCTTCTTCCTCACAGATACAAGATTTGAAACCCATTCTAAGTACCTGAGTAGGACTATTATCCTAGCATCATATATTTTCTTTATCTCTTTCTCAACCAGTGGCATTTGAATAGGGTTTATTCTATGTAGTTTCTGTTTAAAGGGATTATGGCTTTCTTTGAGTGGAATCTTGTGCTGAATGATATCAGTATCATAGGATTTCAAGTCTTCATAGCTCCAGGCAAACACATCTCTAAATTCTTTGAATAAATCAATATATTTCTTCTTTATATGTGTTGGCAGTGTCTTTGACAGTTTTACCATTTTGGGCTCTTTCTCACTACCTATATTGCATTATTCTTCATTTGTTTCAGTGGATTCCATCTTTGAATTTTTAGCAACATCATCAAAATCAAAAAGTTCCTCTAGAGGGACAAGTCCTTTTGGCAGGGTATTATCTCTGAACTACAACACTTCAAAATTTTCCTTTTCTAGATCTTTACATAGTTCTGCCCCACGTGGGTGTTCTTATGCTAACAGATTTATATCAAAATTATGATAACACCCCTCTTTGCATGTGTTTTTCTCAGTAGAGCAACCTTCTTCATGATCTAAGTCTGAATCCGGAAACTCAAACTCATTCTTGGACTAAAGGAAGTCTTCAATTTGTTTGTCACCTTCAAAAGCTTGCCAATATCTTATATTATCAGGGACTGTTGGTCTGTATTTTACCTTTATTGTGTATTGTTTGTTAGCATGAGGTATTTGAAAAGTACTTGTTGCAAATGCTAGTCCATTGGCAAGGATATTTTGATTTCTAGGGATAGAGGCAAGGTCATATTCCTTGAATGTTTTTAGGAGGTCAAGGGAAACATGTTTGTAGGCTCTTAATCTATGTTGTTTTGCTAAATATTCTCCCTTAACTTTCGTAATGAATAGTTCTGAATCCCCATGGACAAAGATCCTTTTGGCCTTTAATTTTTCCAGAAGTTGTAATCCTAGAAGGAGAGCCTTATACTCTACTATATTATTTTTACATTGAATTTCTGTTTGTAGGAGTGACCCTCTGCATGATTTTTCTCAGTGTTAACGGTACCTAAACACCTTCCCCTGAACTATTTTTGCCACAATACCCATCAAAGCTCATGCTCCATAGAGGTTCAGGTTCAGACTTGTGTTGTTCATTTTCTATTTTCTCTGACTGTTCTTCCTTTTCTTCCTCTTCTTCAGTTGTTTGTCCATTTATTGCCACGTTTTCATTATTTTTTTCATCATTGTAAAGGATAAATGAATCTAGGTCCGTGTGGACCGAATAGAGAGGGGAGTTATCAGGATTTTCTTGACTGTTGACCATGTATTTCATATGAGTCTCCTTATATAGTATTTTTGGTTGACTAAATAATGGTATGGTAGCATAGGTCATGTCCATTTGGAGGGTGCCCGGAAGTTTGGCTCTCCATGAGCATGATAGAAGCATGCCATACTGAGGGGGAATGTAAGCCACTACAATGTCCATTACTAGGCTTTTGGATAGTATTTGTGCTAGATTAATGCAGAGATATTTGATCAGACCTAGACCTTTGACTCTGTTAGAGTCAAAGGAGTACAAGTCTTTGTATGGTCTAGTTACCTCAAGGCCTAGTCTTTCCATAGCTACCTTTGGCATGAGGTTGTGAGATGCTCTTGAATCTAACATGGCATTATGGAGGATTTTATCATGGATGTTCAAACTGACATAAAATGGAGGTACACATCCCTCTTGAAATTTTCCTTCTACTTCAGCACCAAAAAAAAGTTCAGGTTTTTCATAATTTAAATTTATAGAATCAACATTTTCTCCTATGTTTAAAGCTTTCAAAACTTTGGATCTATATACATCTTGGCCAACTAATTCAGTAAGAGGTATGGAAATTTTTATCTTGGCAATTTCATTCTCAATATTAAATGGTGTCTTTGTTTTTGGCAGATTTAAATCAGTTTTATCAGACGTTGTTTTTACAGCAATTTTAGCTTGTTGATTTGTATTGGGGATCTCAGTTAAATCAGTTTTGTTAGGGCTACTAGTTGACTTACTAGTTCTGCTTTTTGGATTGTCTTTGTTTTTATTTTTATTAGAACTTTTAACCATTATGTTTGAAGTTTATGTTTTCCTTTTAGGATCATTTTCAAGGTCTTCCTAGCAGAAATTTTAGGGTTCTTTCTCTTGGGAATATCTTGGGATTTATTTCTTTTGAGGTCATACTGTCTATGTACTTCCATGATAGCATTTTAGAACCCTTGTTTATAGTCCTAGGATTCTTGGCATTCTTATTCTTTTGGGGAAAATATGCCTTGTTCTTCCTCAGTGAGGAAAAAAATATCCTCATTATTAACTTTCATTAGATTGATTTGAATTTATTCTGGTTCTTCAATCAACCCCTCATCCTCATCCTGATTTGTTGGTCATTTTCCCTCTATTCTCTCTATCTTATTTTAGGGGGGTTTTTTCTAAAGTTTTGGTTTTGGTTATGGTTTCTATTTTGAGGAGCTGCTTGGTTTTCTCTAGGTAAAGCTCTCTCATTCATGTTTATTCTCTCCAGCATCCTCTCCGTGGTTCTAACTAAGTGATCAATTTTAGTATCAGATGTGGAGGCTACAACTTCTTCCCTATATGTGACTCTTTTTTCATTTTTCATTCTAGCCCTCTTGGAAAGTAGATTTTCTTCTACATTTATTGCACCCCTCTACATGTCTTCTAATGTGAGAGGGTCTCTTTATCTTAGTTGATAGGATATCTCTTAGTTAAAACCATCTGGAAATTTCATTAGGGCTAGACCTCGTGGGGATTTTAAGTGAGGAGGAAAGGTGTTATATACATTGTTCAACCTAGTGCAGTAATCTTGGAAACTCTCTCCAATGTTTCTCTTAATGTTTTCATATTCTGATAAGATTTGGAGAGGTTTTTTCTTGACTTCCCATTTATTTAGGAATAGCTGATGAAAAGCAGGGAGGTCATGTATACTATTAAGGTTAGAAATTTAAACCATTTTCTTTCTTCTCCCCCTAATCTTTGGGAAAACATTATGATCTTAACAGTTTCATCATATATCTCTTGTCTGTCGAAAGGGTCATCCATTTTATCCACATGTTTTTGAGTGGTTGTAGAACCACTTGCATCAAATATGGGGATTTTGGACTGATAGTCTTGTGGGAGAGGTACTAAAATTAAGGGTAAGACTAATGGGGCATAACAGGTTGCCATGGTTGGTGGATGGGGAAACAAAGGGGGTTAACAAGTGGAGGGTTGACAAAAGGAGGTGGAGGGTTGAAAGGGGGAAGGTGAGCAGTGGGTGTATGAATGGGGGTTGAGGTTTGTACAACAGGATGTTGTTGTAAGATTGATGGGTCTAGAAATATCTGGGTTATCCAACTCTGGGACATAGTTCTAAATAATATTTGTTCTGAGTGTGAGTTAAATAGGCTATACTGTAAGTTTTTAAGTTTCTCAGGTAAGGAACTTGCCCTGTGAATAGGTCTGCTAACAGTTGAACTTTTAGACCTAGGAGTCTTTCTTAAGATGTGCTCATGATTTTCAACTATTGTAGGAGGGTTTGGGTCAGGATGGGATCTGGTACATATTCTTCTAGAAGCCAAAACTTAGACCCAAGGCACAGAGAGGTTGAAATCTTTTATAATAGCTTGAAAACAAACCAGTCCGTGAAATAAAATACTTAATTCATAAAGTATTTTAACTGGGTTCTATTTGAGTTTTGGTAATATCAATATTTCTCAATAACTTCCTAGTGGAGTCTGTATGTTTACTAAAAACCAATGGAATCACCAGGTGGATGATTTCAACTTTCTTGAGGCTAGTTATTGTCCACCATCAGTAACAAGATACCAGTCTTGGCTAATATTTGAGTCATCTAAATTTTGAGTGGGGTTTTTGAGTTATTGAGGAAATATTAAGCTTTCAATAACTCAGGGTCCCTAGTATGGTCGACATTATGTTGGATCCCTATGATTTGCAAGATTTTCAAGAAAAAGTAGCAGGGAGAAAAATCAAACCACTTTGGAGTCCAAGGACCTAGTCTTCCTAGGATTAGAGAGGGCTCTCTCTATGTTTATGATTAACTGATTTATCGTTATGCTTATGTATTCTGATTTTAGGCTAGTTATGAAGTTTTGGGGTTGTTAGTTTTTATTGATTGATTGGTTGATTGATTGTAGGTTGAACAAATAGAATGTGGGAAGCTTAATCCATTAGGCTATGGAGTCATAAAAGGTTTAAAATGTACATTAACTCTTCAAGGGTTTTCATAGGGCAAGCTAACTATATCAAATGGATCTTCTTAGGTAAGATGAATATGAAATGATAGCAAGTTTGTGAATTCAGTAAAACTAAATGGAAATTAAGAATCCTTTAACTATACTTCAACAAGAAATTTCTTTAAGATAACAGTTTCAAGAGAAACTAAAGCGCAGAAAACCTCTGAATTATTTAATTAAACTTTACTAAGAAAGCCTTAAGACAACAATCCAGTAATGCTAAAGAGCGGGACACCCCTGAATTCTTTAACCAAAATTCAAAGAAGGCCTATAATATAGCAGCTTAAGAGGAACTAAAGAGCAGGACACCCCTAAATTCTTTAGCTAAACTTTACTAAGAAAATCTCAAGGCAACAAGCTAGGTGAAACTAAAGAGCAGGACACCCATGAATTCTTTAGCTAAACTTTGTAGATGAAAATAGAAAGATAATAGTAGAAAACAGAGTTAAGGAGCCCAAACAACATATCTCAATCTAAAACTTATGTTCTATTATCAGAGAAACTGATGTACAATATGGCAAAAAAAAAAGAGAAAACATTGACAAAGAGGCATAACATCACCATTGACATAGCTCAAGAATCCTGTGAACGTGCTTGTATTACTGATGTCTAGCTCAAAAAAGTTACAATGATCCAGTGAAATAATCTTTACAACTCATATTCTTGATCAAAATCCAACTTAGCAGCCAACCAAACAACAACCAACAATAATAATGAACAATACATGCAATATTTAATTGCAGATGAGGAGGTTTCCCTAATCTAAAGTGACAGATTTGTATTTACTATAGAGTAAATGATGTTTGAAAATTGAGACCATGCAAGGCCCAATGCAAAAATATCTTTGAATGACTCACTGTAATAAAAAATTTCGACTTAACTGTTGAGCTAACTTTAAGATATTTTTGACTATTTTCCTTTAACATTAATTTTTTACAATAACTTCTGAGTAGCTGTTAAAATATCTCTGATTGTAACATTAACTGTAGTTGCCTTTCCTTAAAGTGAAATTAGGTTGTAGGTGGCCAGTGCGATTTTGGAAGAAGTAAATGTTGAATGGCCTTGACACCTAGCTCTGTTTTATTCATTGGTTTATCCTCTGATTTGTCTTTAACCCTTCAAGCTGTCTTTATTTGTTTTTATCTCTGATCTCTCTTTGACTTCCTTGGGTTACTGTAATCTCTCCCTAAACCTCTCTTATATGTGCTTTGTCTTCAACTCTGTCTTCTAACCTTTTCTCTCATCTTTAACCCTTAACTGATCTTTTTATTTCTTTTACCTTTCACTATTTTGTGACTGTGTTTTTCATTTGTCTTTGTCTCTGCCTGCACAACCATTGTGAAACTCTTTTTTTTTTTTTTTTACCCTTCTTATTTTTGAATAAAACATTGTTTTATTTGGGTAATCTGTATGATATCTATTGATCATGATCATTTTTTTCCTCTAATTGTCTTGTTCTCCTAATCCTTCTGGTTAACAAGGTTTCTAGATCGTCACCCAAAGAGCCGATTTTAAACAATTTTTGGAAATTAGAAATGCAAATTATGCGTCTTTTGATACATCGATCACATGCACAATTAAAAGCAATTTTTTAACTAAAAACTAGATCCCGTAGGTTGGGGAGAAAATGGGGCTTGTAGGTAGTAGGGAAATATATGGACATAGTCCGGAAAATGGAGGTTTTTGGCTTTCTGAGTTTATTTCTAACCTTCCGAGTCTTTAGGAATGTCACAGGGGTTCATTACAAAGATTTGGGGCCTTGAAATATTCAAAAAAAGGTTCACTAGTTTCATTATGGTGTGGGAGGTGGTTTTATGGTTTTTCGCATGAGACGTAGGTAGTTTTGCAGTTTATGTCATGGGGATGTGACAAAGTATTGGGACGACATGTGGCAGAAAGTAGGGGTGAAAAAACCACCCATTTTGCAAGTCCACAAAGGTTTTAAACCTCGGGAATTTAGGGTTGTGAAAAGGTTCTCGGTCCGTCAGATCTGGTGGAGTGGATCAGATGGTGGTCAGATGATTCAATAGTGGGTATGTTTCAAAAGGTGGGTCCTGGATTTGAAATGATGCGGCGGGTTAAAATATGATGTGGAGCCGAGGATAAATTTATGGCAGAGGTGCTTAAATATAAAGGTGGGGGTCAGGGTTATATGAGAGCCAAGGATAAAGGTTCTTAAAGCGGGGGCTAAAACCTATAAGGGATCGGGTTTGTTTTAAACAGATAGGGTCTTTTTTAAAGTGTGGGACCCGAGATTAATTTTATTTCAAAACAATGTAAAAATGGGATTTTACATTGATTTGAATGAACGAAGGGGAATGAGTGAAGGGGAAGGGTAAAATGGGTATTTTAGCATAGGGAAGGAGATTTTAGTAAGGGTAAAAGGCCAGGAATGAGGGGATTAGGGGTAGAAAAGAGATTTTAGATCATGAGAGTAATATGAATAGGTAAAGTTAAATATAATGGATAGGTTAAATGAAAATAATGAAGGTAGTGAGATTTCTGGAAATAAATGATAGTTCTGGAATTTTGTTTTTAGCAGACTATAGAAAATCCATAGTAATCTAGTGATACTATAGAATATAGGAGACTAACAAACCCAACACACCTGTGAAATTGGATAAAAATTGGAGGGGTGGTTACACATCAATATTAGAGCATGGTTCAAATACTTGGACTGGATGGGCTAGATACATGTCGTTATGTATGCATTGTCATGGTTATGGTTTTCATGCATGAGGTCATTGTATAAAATTAGTATTATCATGCATGATGTTGATATATTTATATGATTATGTATACATGTATAAACATAATATAGACTTATTTTGCAAATGAGATATCCTCCCCTAAACTTGACTAAGTTATGTTGATTATTTTATATTTGGTTATATGACATGGTATTTTTGCAAGAAGAATAAGATAAGAGATGAAACAGTCATATATGGTAGGTTCTTGGATACACCTAACACGAGAGGTGGTGGCTATGGGTTCTATTCTATTTTTGGTTCATACAAGTATCATGGTCATCACCACTATCATACTTACAAGAGGAGTGAGAGGGGATATTTTTTGAATGAGTTTAAGAAATCCAAGCCACCTACATTTGATGGATAGTTGAAGAAACTGGAGGATGTAGAGGCATGGATGCTTGGAATGAAGAATTTATTTGACCTGCATGACTATACAAAGAACATGAAGGCCATGCTAGTTATTTTCAGCCTCAAAGGGAAAGTAGACATCTAGTGGCAAGATGTGAAGCATGTCAGAGACATCAAGACAGAGGATTTGTTTTAGCATGAATTCAAGGTACTCTTCATGAAGAAATACTTGTGAGAGAGGTACTACGATAGTATGTCTAAGGAGCTTTATGAGTTGAATATGGGACCTATGGCATATCAGAAGCACATGAATAAGTTCATGGAGTTTTTGATGTATATGCCTTATATTAAGGATGAGAATACAAAATTTTAGATATTTATCAGTGGAATACCTTTAACATTTAAGGATCATATTAAGTGTGATGATCCTTGGTTACTAGAGGAAGTCATTGGAAAGTTGAAACATTGTTATGAGAAATCTAAGAGTAAGATCGAGTCTAAGTAGGGTTGGAAAGGGAATGACAAGAGTAAATGTAAATGGCCATTGAAGCATGGAATACCTTTGGATGCAACTGAGAAGGAAAATTTTTCTCCTTACAAGAAGTTTAATGTCGTAGATATGGGACATGGAACTCAACTTGAAGCATTTTAGAATAGAGGTATTGAACATTTTCAGTGTTGGATATGTGTAAAGGATCGTCGAAAGAAGGATTTTCTATTGTATCAAGGTGGTAGGCCTAATATATATAATTCCTAGGAGGCGCAGACAGTTGGGGATGTTGGATATAGCATTCCACGGATCTATGCTCCATTTTCCAACAAGCATGTGGATCACCAAACATCCATTACTGATATGGAAGGTAATATCTATGATCGATTTTTTTCTATTTTGATTGACCTTGGATCTAATTATATTTATGTTAATCTTGACCTGGTGGATAAGTGTGGTTTGAGAATATAAGTGCATGAATATTCTTGTATGGTGCAGTTGGAAACAAGTACTAAGAAAAGAGTTCATAATTCAGTAAGATCTTGTGCATTTGAGTTGAATGGTATGCCTACATCAGAGGATCTAAATGTTCTTCCTTTGGGTTTGTATAATATGCTTATAGGTATGGATTTTTTGTACCTTCACAAGACTAAGGTGGATTTTTATGAGAAGGCTATCGAGTGCTTGAATGATGATGAAGAAAATAGGATATTGCAAGGTAGGAAGAATCCTACATTAGTTAGAATGGTTACGACTATGCACGCAAAGCATAGTGCAGGAAAGGGTGTGTACTATTTGAAATGCATTTTTACAGTAATAAAGGTAAGTATTTTCAGGATGAAAAATTCTTGAAGAGGTATTTGGTTTTTCATTAGTTCTAGAATATATTTCTAGAAAATATTTCAGATTTGTCATCTCATAGGTAAGTGAAATTTTCTATTGAGTTGGTACCAAGAGCAACGTCAACATCAAAGGCACCTTCCAGGATGAGCACAAAATAGTTAGTGGAACTGAATATGAAGTTCAAGTACATTCTTGACAAGGGATACTTTAGGCCAAGTGTGTCACCTTTGGGTGCAGCCATGTTTTTTTTTAAGAAGAAGGATGGTACTCTTAGGTTGCGCATTGATTACAGGTACTTAAAGTAGGTGATGATCAAGAAGAGGTATATCTTACCAAGTATTGATTATTATTTTATCACTTTAAGGAAGAAATAGTGTTCTCGAATATTGATATGAGAATAGGATATCATCAAGTGTGCATCAAAGAGGAGGAAATTTACAAGAGTTCTTTCCAGACTAGGTATGGGAATTATGATTTTGTTGTGGTTACTTTTGGTTTGACTAATTATTCTCCAACTACTTTCATATATTTTATGAATAGTGTGTTTTTTCATTATCTAGAAAATGTTTTGATAGTATTCATAGATGATACATTGATATATTCTAAGAATGAGGAAGGGAATTCTGACCACTTAGCAGCAGTATTGATATTGTTAAGAGAGCATAATTTGTATGGCAAGATTAGTAAGTGAATTTTATTTCAGAAAAAAGTTCATTACTTGGGACATGTTGTTTCCAAGGAAGGCATAATAGCAGCTCTCGAAAAGATAAGAGCTATCATGGAATGGGAAGCTCCTAGCATTAGCCCCCCTATGGAATTCTTGAAAAGCAAGCTGGGGGCTATGTCATTGTGGAGACCTTCAAGAAATGCATCTCCCCTGAAGACACATCATCCTTGAAGTCTCTCTGTGCTTTGCCTTATTCAAGTCCCCTCTGTTGGCCCCTTTCCAAAAGGCTTGCATTTCCCCTCTTACTCTTGCAAAACACCACTTTTTACCCCTGTCCCCTTTGACAAGGTCCCTCTTTTTCCCTTCTTGTTTTCCCTATCAACCCCCTAAATCCATTCTAAAATCCATGCATCCTTTGTGTTGCCAAATTCCCCCTCCATCGCCCTATCGTTACCCTTTGGAGGCCTCAAAATACATTGAATATGGGTTAAATACCCACTTTGGACCTTATAATAGGCCTAGCCCCCTCCGCATTAGCCCCGCGCCTTTTCTTCTCCATATAACCCAGCGCAGTAACCACTCGCCAAAGAAAAGGGGCGCTTATCGCGTTTGTCCGTCGGATGCAAACTCAGCCGTAGATCTCAGCCAATCGGACGGCGGACGTTAAATCTTCAGCGCCCGCATCCCCCTCGCCTTTTTCCCTGCTGGGCCATCGCCGTCCATTTCCCCCGCCAAATCAACGGTCCACAGTCCTTCCGCCCAGTGGACCCCACCACGCACTATTCCTAAACCGCCGGTTTATTTAGCACCACCCTCGCTCGCTTGGCGGTTTTCCCCCATAGCCCAGCGATTCCACTCATCTTTCACCGCGTGTCCTCCTGTACGTTCCAAAAACCGCCCGTTAACCCGATCCATCGCGTTTTATCTTCCGGACGCAGATGCCCAACGAAATGACTGTTGACCGTCCGATCTGTAGCGGGCCATCCAACGACCATCGCCTACCCAAGATGCATGATGTTTAATGAAGATGCACGCGTGATAGTCCATGTCCCGGCTCACCGACCGTCGATCTCCGCCACGATCAACGGCCCAGATTTTTTCTTCCACCGCTAACTTTTCCACTGCCCCGGTCCCGCCACGTCATCTCCACGTGCACCCTCCGTACTTCCTCCCATTCCATGGCATACAATTGGTGCGTTTCGTGTTTTTTAACATTTTTCATTCATTTTCGCTCCACAGACCGCCACCCTCACCAGAACAAATTTCCATTGTGCCCCTGCATTTTTCTCCGCCATGTCACCGTCTGCAACACCTTTCTTCTCCTCCACATCATTCACCACCTCATCCACGATTTTCTTCACAGTTTGTGTATTTTTGCAGGGTTATCAGTGGTTAATGGCCGCCATGGTGCATAATCTCCATCACAATGGTAGAGAAATTGAAAAATATCATTTATAGTGGCCAAATTTATGAACAGAGACCCGTGAAGGTAAAGGTAAGATTTTCATTGAAAAAACAGGGTTTGATACTCTGTAAAAAGCCTTCCTGTGCCATTAAAGCTCGAGCTAACATGTCAGAAGCATCAATGGAGCGAAAAAGGATTTTAGTACAAAGCAAAAGAGATTAAGGCACATTAATGAAGATCTTAAGCCTGAAATCAAGGTTTTAGGAGGCAAAGCACCAGTTTGAAGACCCCGAGGATCAATCAGGAGGTCCTGTGCACAGTAAAGGTAACATCAGGGTTTATTCATCAGCAGAATGTTTTTCTATATCAAGTACAGGGAGCCCATACAGTATTTATTACGCACTATGTCCATGAAAGAATTTCCACCCTAACAGTAGTTCAAAACCACCAGAGCATTTATATGACAGACCTCTCAGTAGTTTATTTTATTTTTGTTCAAAGCACCAGGAGTACCACAGCCGAAATATGTCAAGATCACATCCGGAGAAGATCACTCTTTCACAAGGGAAGTGACCGAGATTAAATACACAGCAGTTAATACAGAATGGGTCTCGGCCCTGCATTCATTTCTGTGTTCAATGTTACATTTAGTGTTCACCTACCACCTCAGTCGATCTTCTATTCATCCTCTGCTATAAAGCACAGAAAATTTGTTGTTGTTGGTTGTTGATGAGATATCAGAGAAGTGCCAGTATTTTCCTCTTGAGATAAGTTCTCAGTGTAATTTTGTAAGATAGGCTGAGATTTGATGTATTCAGGCTGAATGTTCAAGCTGTGGGCAATGATGTACCTGATTGGTGTTGTTTTTAATATGACAAGCACGTTTCTTTGGATCCTGATCTAAGGCAGCTGGTGATGTTTTCCTTTCTTTGTATTTGTGATTGACTTGCTTTCATTTCATTACATTTCTTCAGGCTCGCATCAGAAGTTTGGCATAAGATTTACCCTCGATAGGTACCTTATGTTGCTGCTCTCCCAACCCTTTATGTTTTCTGCTTGTATGTGTATCTGAATATTGATTTCGATTGATTTAACCAGTGTAGTGGATGTTATTGCCTGCTCTCTGATGTATGAATTAATGAAATTTATATTTATATGTTCTCGTCAGGAGTTATTTAGATGATTTTAGAACACTGGGATGTCTATAACCCTGTCTCTGCCTCACTAGGATATTTCCATCTCATTAAGCCTTTCTGAGATCCCTTGTCTTGCCTCCGGTTTTGTCCAAGCAGGTCTGGAGTTAAATGACCTCTGACCTGATCTATAGATAGAATTGGCAGGCTCCCCTTCACTCATTTTTAGTCCTTAATGTCCCATTCCATCAACCATCCTTTAAGATCCAAATGCCCTAGATGACTAGCCCAACTGAAAGCTTGCACATTGAACACAAGTAAACCCTTTCCTGACTCCATTGCCTAATGGTCTTGATGTTCCCTGAGTTATCTATCTTGGCCTAGTTTCCTCTTTGCTCATCCTTGTCTCATTTTGGACCCTTATTTCCTGATTCCCAACAACCGAACATAAACAATCAAACAAACAAACCCTGTGCCTATAACTAGCCTGAAACCTTAACATTTGAGCTTCAAAGACATAAAACCTTTGGTTATCTTAGAGAGATCCCTCTCTAGACCTAGGAGGGCTAGATCCTAAGGTCTGAAAGTGGTTCTATGTTGTCTCATATTTTGGTCTTGTCAACCTGGCCAAAACATGAGAACCCCAACATAATGGCGACTCCACTGGGGACTCTGAGTGCATTTCACCTTAAACATTTTTAAAAGACTCAGAGACTTAGAACTCTGGTTAGGTTGACAGTAAGTCACTCCTTTCTTGAATCGACCTCCATTATTGAGTGTCTACTATACTCTTAGACAGAGCCTGGAAAGGGCCAGGTAGCCTCCGGATCCCACTTTATTCGGAGGTGGCATATATGGTAAATGCCCTCCCAGTCAATCTCTGGTTGGATTTTGTTTTTGAGGAGATTCCTGAAAGGTGATAGTCCCTGAGCACTGTGGTGGAGATTGTAACCCCTTAGACATACCTTGAACCTTCCACCTGGAGACTCCATTGTTCCCAAATGAAGAGAATCCACTGGTGATCAGTAGGCCTGCTGATTAACTTGGTTTCACAATAGACTCCACTAGGAGACCAGACTCCGAGACAACATCAACCACAACAGAAGTACCAAGTAGGATTAAGCTACTTAGTTAAGAGTATAACATTCTGGCTTTCAGAACCATTCACACGAGAGCTTATCCCAACCCTGACCCACCTGAAATAGTTGACAATCCGGAGAGTATCCTCAAGGGGACCCCTACACTTAAAATACCAACTATTTCTAGTCACATTCATAGAGCTAATTCTGCACCAGAATACCTAACAACTCTTTCAAATTTTCTCCCTGACCTAGACCCTCAAAACAGATTACCCAGAACTAGGTCATTCAGTCATCTAGACCAGCCAGACCTCAAGCTTCACAGTTCACCATCTCACAGTGGTCAGCACACTAGGGACACAGGAACCCCTCCATCTACACCACCTGATATTCATTTCATTCAAAACCTGGAGCTCTCCCACCCTAGATCCGCTCAACAGATTTCTGCTGGTCCTAATATCCCGATCATCCATATACCAGCTTCTTAAGCCAATCTTATACCTCATCAGAACGTTATCATGGCAGCCTGGTACGCACCTCTGGTTTTACCTCAACCCATGCTACCCTTACCCAATGATTATCAGTCAAAAATCCCACACTTCGCTGCTAAAGAATCAATCACAGCCCAGAAACATGTAGATAAGATGGAGGATTCTTTTGACTATATGGAGATTGATGATGAAACAATCAAAATGAGAATATTTTCCCAAAGCCTAGGGGGTGATGTAAAGAAATGGTTTAAAATCTTACCCCCTGGCAGTATCCAAGATATCCCTGCATTGTACCGGACCTTCATAGACAAATGGGAAGTTAGAGAAAACCCTCGCCAGCTCCTAGCCGAATACATGAGCCTTAAGAGGAACGTGGGAGAGAGCGTCCACGATTACACCACTAGATTCAACAGCATTTACAATGCTCTCCCTCCACACATGAAACCTCCACAAGGTATGGCCCTGGCTAAATATCCTGAGGGATTTGATGCTGACATGGCCTACGAGCTTATAGATAAAGAGTACCACACATTAGAAGACATGCAAAAAGGAGCTATAACTATAGAGGCGAACTTGATTGAGAAAAGGGCGAGATTAAAAGCTGAGAAAAGGGTAACATATAGGGATGACGCTGTAGCTTCCACTTCAGACCCAAATTATGAAAGATTATCTAAAAACGTGGAGAGACAATAGAAAATGATGGAAAATATGGTTGTCATAGTTAGAAGTCAGAACAGAAACCAGAACCAAAATCAGAACCAAAACTTTAGAAGGAACAACAATGCTCCCAACAGACAAAAATAATCAGATCAACAGGTTATTCCCCCATTCCAAAAAAATTTAGATGAAGATGAGGGAATCATAGAAGAGTCTGGAGGGAATACAATAAACATGTTTGAAACAGAAGACTCAGTCCTTAACTGTGATTCAAAGGAAGATCATCCCTCACCTTCATACAAGGAGGGGGAATGGTCAGAAACTGAAGATTACAGATTAGGATTTGAAAATGCCATGTTACAGGTCAGGGAACAATATGAACTTAGGAGCAAAAAGAGCCAAGATACTTCCAAAAAAAAGACTCCTGAGGTAACCATCAAGAAAATACCTAATAAAACTTCTAAAGCATCTACTGCAAATAACAAATCAGCAGCTGAAAGTTCTGGTAAACACAAGGGAAAAGACAACCAAGACACTGAAGAACAAAGCCAACCAACCAGCAGTACTAGTACTTCAGTTAGTATTCCTGAAACAATTGCTCTTAACCCTGTACATAATGAGAATTTACAAACTGATGCGGTCACCAAGGTGGCTAATAAAACATAATTAAGCATTCCAAAGACCCAGTCCACTTTCAATTTAGAGAGTGAGATTGCAAAAATCAAAATCTCTGTACCATTATCTGAGCTGGCCACTCAAAATGTATATAAAGGCCAAATTTTGAAAGCATTGAATCTGGGGGAAAACAATGATACTGTAAATTTGAATGATGATCAACCTGCCCTCTTGTTTGGTCCAAAGATTGAGGAAAAGTTTCAGGAAGGGGTAGTTCCACCTTTTTATATCAGTCTCAACATTCACGACAAAATACTCCATAATGCCATGCATGATTCTGGAGCTTCACACAATTTAATGCCTAAGGTAGTGATGTAAAGGCTAGGCCTAGAGATAACATGACCCTACAAAGATCTATATTCGTTTGACTCTAGCAGAGTAAAATGCCTAGGTCTAATCAAAGACTTGTGTGTGAGCTTGACCTAGATCCCAGCTAAATGTATGGTCATGGATGTCGTGGTGGCAGATGTACCACCCAAGTATGGCATGTTTCTATCTAGATCATGGGGTGCCAAGCTGCAAGGAACAATGCAGATGGATGGCTCATATGCTACTATCCCTATATTTGGCCAACTTAGAAGACTGTATAGAGAGTCCCAGATGAAATTCCTAGTCAGTAGCCCCGAGAAACCTGAAAATTCACCATTGTACTCTATACACACAGACCTGGATTCTTTCATTCTTTATAACGACCAATCCTTAGGAGAGCCAGAATCTGAATGCGGAAATACAAGCAAGGACACAGAGCCCATGGAATTTAGCATAATGGCCACCCTAGAAGAATACGATGAATAAAACCATGGGCAGGATAATGAAAATGAAACTCAGAATGAACCAGTAACACAGTGCAGTCAGCTTATTAGTCACACCCTTCAAACTAACACACCACGTGAAGAACAAGGCAACCCAAAACCTAGTACAGACCCCACAATGCAACATAATGGCGAACCCCTGTGGGAAATGAATTTCTATGGGTCCTGTACTAGGCAAAATGCTGGGGCAGTAGTGTGGCTACGCAACACAGAAAATGATCATGCAGAGAGCAATGCTGTGAATCTGCATTTCAAATGCTCAAATAATATTGCAGAATATGAGGCTCTCATCCTGGGTTTGAACCTATTGAAAAAATTAGGAGCCCATAGGATAGCTGTGAGAGGAGACTTTGAGTTAGTAATCAAATAGGTGAATGGTGAATATACAGTGAAACATCCACGACTTAGAGCATACAGGAATGATGCAGTAGATTTATTGAAAACCTTTGTTGAATATGAGTTGGTATTTGTGCCTAGGAGTCAAAACATCATTGCAAATAGATTAGCTTGCTTGGCTAGTTCATACCCTAAGACCCCCCCCCCCGACCAACAAATCATCATTCAAACCAAGTTCAGACCTGTAGTGCCAGAAAACGAAAAATATTGGCAGGTCTTTGAAGGGGATAAACAGATTGAAGATTTCCTGGTGGGCAGAAATGAGTTTGAATTTGCTGGTTCGGACTCAAAATCTGATGACAACTGCCCTAGTAAGGATTCCCTAGATGAACAAGAAACACCTTGTAACATAGAAATAAACGCCTTGTCTGAAAAAAATGGAAATCCAACTGGAAAATTTGACAATGCAGATACCGAAGAGGTAGAGGTGCTGCAAGCCAAAGATAAGAACATACCCAGAGGCCTGGCACCCCTAGAGGACCTTTTTGACTTTGATGACGTAGCAAAAAGGCCCACTATAGAACATGCAGAATCAGATATAGAAGAATGCAACATAGGTGCTGAAGATGAGCCCAAAATGATTAAACTGGCTAAGTCTATACCTGCAGACATGAAGAAGAGATACATTGACCTGTTTAAGGAATTCATTGATGTGTTTTCATGGAGCTATGAAGACTTAAAGGCCTATTACACCAACATCATACAACACAAGATACCACTAAAGGAAAATCAGAAGCCTTTCAGACAAAAACTCCGTAGGATCAATCCAAAGCAATTGCCTGCAGTAGAGAAAGAGATCAAAAAGATGTATGATGCAGGCATAATAGTCCCTGTAAGGTTTTCTGATTGGGTGTCAAACTTAGTGGCTGTGAGAAAGAAAACAGGAGAAATCAGACTATGCATAGACTTCAGAAACCTCAACAGAGCCTCCCTGAAAGACAACTACCCTTTGCCTAGAATGGAACATATCCTACAGAAAGTATTGGGCTCTAAGAGAATCTCCCTGCTTGATGGTTTTTCAGGATACAACCAAGTTCTGGTACTCCCAGAAGATCAACTCAAAAAAGATTTTACCACTCCATGGGGCACCTTCATGTATGTGAAAATGCCTTTTGGATGGATGAATGCTAGAGCTACCTTCCAGAGAGCGATGGATATTTCTTTCTCAGATGAGATAGGAAACTTCAGAGTTATCTACTTGGATGACTGGACTGTATTTTCTAAAACTGAAGAAGAACATCTAAAACATCTGAGGAAAGTTTTCAAAAAATGTAGAAGGTACGACCTGTCCTTAAATCCTAAGAAAATTGTTTTTGGGCTGCAAGAAGGTAAACTTTTTGGTCACATTATATCTGAGAAAGGGATTAGGATAGACCCACAGTGAGTTGAGGGAATACTTCAAATCACACACCCGAGAAACATCAAGGAGTTACAGTCCTTCATAGGGAAGATCAATTTCCTCCGGAGATTTATCCCCAATCTTGCTGAACATCTTAGGAAAATGACTGACATGCTAAAGAAAGGTGCAAGAATTAAGTGAATTTTTGAAGCCAAGAAATATTTTGAGTCAGTAAAACTTGCACTCACTCAGGCCCCTGTACTTATCAGCCCAGACTTCCCATGTTTTTTGGGGTTCCCATGTTTTGGCCAGGTTGACAAGACCAAAAGATGAGACAACATAGAACCACTTTCAGACCTCAAGATCTAGCCCTCCTAGGTCTAGAGAGGGATCTCTCTAAGATAAACAAAGGTTTTATGTCTTTGAAGCTCAAATTTTAAGGTTTCAGGCTAGTTATAGGCACAGGGTTTGTTTTTTTTATTGTTTATGTTCAGTTGTTGGGAATCAGGAAAGAAGGGTCCAAAATGAGACAAGGATGAGCAAAGAGGAAACTAGGCCAAGATAGATAACTCAGGGAACATCAAGACCATTGGGCAATGGAGTCAGGAAAGGGTTTACTTGTCTTGTCTTGTCATTCATGGCATTTGTTATTACCCAAAAAAAATTCAAAACATCATTATGTCAAGTTTTTTTTTGGTCATGATTCAAAATTGGGTTTAGAAGTCAATTTAGGATTTGATCAAAGGTAGGTTAAATTTTCATAAGTTCAAAGCCCATCCTTAACTTCAAATAAAGTATTTTTTAAGGTGCATTCATTGTCAAATATCCATAATTTCCATTTGTAGGTCATTTACTAAAGTTTCATGTCAAAACTGTGCAATTAGCCAAGAAACCTCGTTTTCATACTGCCACTAGTTCAAAAAAATTGATTTGCGCTACAAAAGAGATAATAGTTTCGTATTGCAAACAGGGAAAAATACATTGTCGAAGCTACGAAAGCGCGGTTTACAAACTATCTTGTCATTTGAGCTGAAACATGTCAAAATATGTTGGGAAATGGTAGGTTAGGGGTATGATGAGTTAGTTAATGATGAGATTCAGTGTACTTGCCCAAGTTGAAGTCATCATGGTCATCATAGGGTATGAATGAGGCATCATTCAGTTATGATATGACATTTTAAATTAAAAATCTTTCCTAATTAGTCATTCTCGTTGCCTTTGCCTCCATTCAAGTGTCTAAGCTCTAAAGTGTCAAGCCAAACCTATGGATGTTCCATACAAAGGTTTTCTACACCTTAATCAAGTGAGGCTGATATAAAATAATAAAGCGAGGTTGTTGTTCCACATATTCAAGTGAGGCTGATTCAATTTATCAAGTGAGGCTGACAGCTTTTCTATGAAGCATGTAGAGGAAAAGAAAGTTCACAGACGGGGGCACTGCTTAAGGCATGAGCCTAAAGAAATGAAGGCCATAATTGAAGACCTAGCAGTGATGGAGGCATTTAGAAGAGTAGGTCGTCTTCACCTTTGTGAAAATTTGCAGGGTTTCCACATACAGATTTCCAAAGAATTTTCCTTGAACTTCGATGGAAAAACTACCACGGTTGGGATGCTAAGTGTGTCAATTTCACCAGAGATTATTGCTGTTGTGATAGAGATACCAAGAGGTCAAGAAACATGGTTTAAAGGTTTCAAATTCTATATGGAGAAATGTAAAGAGTTTATGAAACCTGAGTATGCAGGTATGGACCTCAATAATGCTATCCCTAGAAGCTACATCAAAGACACTTATGCAAAGCTATTGATCAAAATTCAGAGGTATTTCATATGTGAAGCTAGACATCATAAGGTTTACACATATCATTTCAAGCTGCTTCTGCATTTCACTAGTAAGATTTCACTTGATTTTCCCTTTTATTTGCATAAGACTCTTGCAAAAATGGTTGATAAAGTAGAAGCCAAATCTGAAGGTTGTGAAACATCCTTGTTTCATCATGGTTTGATGAAGTTATTGATTTTGAATGAGCTTCAGAATATAGGCAAGGATTGGCCATCCTTTTTGTTTATAAATGGTTTTGAGTTGGAAACCCTATCTCTTACTAGAAACCCTAAAACTAAAGGAACTCCATCACCACCAGTAGCAGATTCTAGTCAACCTGTGATTGCAAAACCAAAGGCATTTGCAAAAATAAACCCAAGGAAACAAGTTGATAAAAGGACAGAGTAGACACAAGTGCTTGATACACCAACTCCATCACCTACAAAACAGAGGTCAAATATTGTTAAAGAGGCAAAACAGAGACAAGATATCAACAAGAAGGAAATCAAAAGAGTAACAAGAAGCCAAGAAGTGGCATTAAAGGGAAAAATAGTTGCTACAGATACAGAGGATAACCCAGTAATGAAGGGAAATTTATATGGCATCCTTCATGAAATTAAAATAGAGGAGACACCCATTGTTCAAGCTAAGTTCGTTGGAAAAGATGAGCATATATAGAAAAAGGCAAAGTTGCAAAAAAACTGAGTTTGAAGGGAAGGAAGAAACCTTCATATTTCAAGCAAGAAAACATATAATAGGCATGATAAGAAACTTAAGGAAGGCATAAATGAAGTTCAAGAAACTATTGAGATAGCTAAAGCCCCTGAAGAAGTGGTTAATCTCTCATCACCTATAGTAAAGCATGCATCGAGCAGAGCAAAGAAGAGAAAAGAATAAATGGCAGAGTTTAAACATCTTGAGGAGAAATTGAGGTTGGAAAACCAAGAAATCATTCTGATGAGAAAGAAGGATAGAAAGAACAGTGTTGAGAAAGCAAAGTTTAAAATAATGAAGGCACTATGGGAAGGTAAAACTGGTTCTACTTTTGAAACTCCAAGCAGTGCAGAGCAGTTTTTCACATGGACAATCCCAGTAATAAAGGAAGCCAAATTTGTCTGAGTAATAAATACTCACTTGAGAGCTAATAACAGAAGACTTAAATATCAAGTGGAGGACTTGGAGCAGCAGCTGAAATTGATTTAGGATGAGTTAAAGAACAAAGGTGTTAAAATCAAAATCATTGAAAAGTCAAAAGCTAAATCAGGTGAAGATGAAGAAGGAACCTCATGAAGGCTGGAATGACTTTGTTTTCAGCTCATATGGCTTTTTGGTATGATGGAATCAGTTTTATTTTGAGTTTTGGTACATTTTCAATTTTCATTTTGGAAAATTTTGGACAAAACTGCTCACTCAGTAGTTTCGTAGCGCAGACAGTGTAAAAAGGGAGAAAAGCGCTACGAAACTGTTGTAGCAGCATTTCTTGCCCTTTTTCATAAAATTTTCAAGGGTAAAAACATGAATCAAGAACTGAAAATTCTGAGAAGGATGTATTTAAAGATAATTAATTTATTTTTGGAGGAAAGAGGTCAAGATTTTGAAGGAAAAGGGGTAAAATAGCAGCGCTACGAAACTGTGTTGTTTTCATAGCGCAGTGTATTACATCCCATTTGAATAGTTTGGAGATGGTTTTGGATAGTTGGAGCTTAAGGAGGAGGTTTGGCATGTGTTAATTCAATTTCTAACAACTATGGAGCTCGAAATATTGAGTTCATGGTTGTCATAATGTTCAAGGAGTGTAAACGACCCTATGCCTAGAAACCAGGGGACTGTTTCCTACTTTGATGGAGGTCAGCATTATGGTCATAAATATTTGAAGCCTATCATCTAGATTCGCCCATGTGTTAATACATTTGGCAAATGATGTAATTTAATTAAGATAAGTTTGTTATAGATAAGTGATTAAGGATTTTGAATCCTATTTGTAATAGGACTGTTTAGTAGATTAGCTGTCTTTTTGTCATAAATACCATGTCATATGGTTATGCGAGGTGCCAAGAGTTAGGAATTTGATGTATCTAGCACAATATAAGATTATCTCATGTTGTAAATTGTCCATAAAGGACCAAGAAGTCTGTTACACAGCAATTTGTCATCGGCCCTACCATTCCCCGTCTCGCACATTGGAGGGCTTATTTTGTGACCTGTGAGCAGAGACAAGACTTGAAAATACTTTCATGACATCCCTCTGAACATGAGCTTTCATTGCCCTGAAGACATCTCCTTGTGAAAAACCCTAAAAACACCTCTTTCTGCATTGGCGCAGGCAGCCAGTTCAGTACCCGCGCCAATGGGGGAAATCCTTCAAAGAGGGCGCGCCAATTGGCGCTCTGTCCCAGAGTCGCACTCGCGCCAGCCAATTTAAGCAGTGTTTTTTAAAAATAAATGGCAGAAGTTTCATCCTAACAAATTCCTAGACTGCTATCTATCTTGAGTTGGGAGGTTTGGCTACGGATCTCCATAAAGAGGAAGTGGTTTTCCACCTCTCATGGAAGCTTCCTTGATGATAGGGCCAATCCCATGATTATAGGGATCCCAACTCCCCTTCCTCCATCTATAAAAGCTTGCTCATCTCCATTGCAAGCTAGTCTTCAAGTTCCCAAATTTCCCAAGAGCCTTATGCTGCAAGAGCCTCCATAATTCCCTTAAGGCCAATTTCAAGCAAGGAGACTATCGTCAAGATCTGAAGAGAGAGGTTTGTCCCATCCTTGACAGGATTTTCGAGACGTGTTCTGCTAGCGACCCGCCGAAGGAGGATTCAGCGTCAGAACTATGGTTGTAATTTTCCTTTGATTGATTAATGATAAACGACTATTGGTTATGGTTCCACTCTTGTTGTTATTTATCATGATGAGTTATGTCCTTTCTGACTGACATATAGTTGCATCTACTAGATTTTACGCTTGCGTTTGTTTTTTTTCTCGCGTGTGCAGGTGTCCTATCAAGGAGATCGTGGGGATCGTGATCTGCCAGAGCTAAGGAATGGGAGCGCTACCTCTTCTGCAAGCAACAGCGTTGGATTCCAGGTAGGCCTTCATCGCTAGTTGGTTTAATTGCAATTAGGAACCTGCACTATAGCGTGAACGATTGTTGCTAGACCTGGTCTGGGCTACTAGGGATCGCCTCTGTCCGCATAGGGGATTTACCTCCACAACAAATTGGCGACTCCGCTGGGGACGTCTAGCTTGTTGTTGTTGGTTTTATGAGCTATAGACGGAGCCTAAAGTTGGCCAGATAGCAGTCGAAACGCTTTTGCTCTGCAATTGCGAAGTAGATCAAAGCCGCTTCAGTCAATCTCCGGTGTAGTTTGTAAACTGAACATTTGGAGCACTGTCTTGTCTTTTCGGTTGATTCTCGATTCTACTTGCTTGATCAGCTCTTTTCGGCTGGTTATTTCTGTGAATTTGGGTTTTTGATAGCTCCAAACATCACTGGTCTAATCTTGGATTGCTTATTTTTTATTTTGTCATAGCAAACTTGACTGGCGCGTTTTTTAGCGTGACAGTCGCGCCAATTGGCGCTAGTTGTCAATGTATTACCCGGGCCAATCCTGATATGGCACTAGTTTCAGCCTGACAGTCGCACCAGTGCTGGGGACTGCTAGGGTTTGCTTGTTTTTGACCTTCCTGAGCTTGATCAATGTGTTTTATTGCGTTATTTGAGTGATTGGTTTCTTCTTCATTCGAATTCCGCTTTGTCTCGCTTTGGGCCTAGATTACATGGTTCATTTGAGTCTTGGAGATTCTGCTTGAAGTGGTGAGTCTGGTCTTGGTTGGGAGAAATTCTTTGTTTTTTCCATTTTCAGGCGTTGGCGCTTGTTGTCAGTTAGCAACCCGCGCCAATTCGGCATTGGTGCTAGTTGTCAGTGAGCAATTCGCGCTAGTTGTCAATGACAAAGTCGGGCCAATTTCAGAGTGTGTGAAAATTGAGACTTTTTCCCTGAATCCTTCACCAGTGTGACTTTCCCTTCTGGTCTTTTCACTATATCAGCATAGATTACATTGCTCATTGTTTGAAATGTCTTATTTCCATGATTGTTTGATGAAAAAGGGAATGAATGCCTTGTTTTGATCTCTAGCTTTGGAAGTCCTCTTTGTGTTTGACCTCATATGTCTTGTCGCCTTTTGAGGGATTTCGTGACAAAGTGTTTGAAACAACGATTGCATTCTTAGTGTTTGTTTACATCTCTTTTGCATTCATCCTTCATTAAGGAGATTTGCGTTCTTTTAGTTTTCGTCTCATAGTTTTCTTTTCGTTAAAATGCATTAGATCACATTGCGTTGAAAAGTATTTTTTGAGATCCATCATTGAACTTAGATTACATTGTTTAATGTTCGAAAACTAGAAATCGCTTTGAGTGCATTCTCTTTCATTAAAAGCATGCATTAAGTAGATTCTCATTTCATCGAAAAATGCATTGAGTGCATTCTTATAATTTGAAAAGAAAAAGGAAATTGTGCATAGATTACAATTGCATAGTTTTCAAAAAAGAGAATTTTGCATAGATTACATTGCATAATTCGCATCGTTGAATGTTTGAAATTAATTTTGGATAGTGAAAGTCATCTAGTTTGGAAAAGATTTTGTTTGTAGTGTTGTTTTTTCATCATTGTTTGAATCTCTTCCCTTAACTAGATAGAATTCATCGAATTGAAAGATTTCTTTTATCATTTAGTGTGCATTTAGGCGATTTTGAGACATAACACTCGCTAGGGCCTAAAAACTGAAACGTAATTGAAGATAAAAATTAAAATTTACTCAATTTACACTAAGGCAACATTGAAACATTAACGCAACATTTAGTGGTCTAGGCTAGAGACGTGTTCCGGCGTCTTTAAACCTAATAGCTGTCGTTCGCCTCTTGGCTTTAGATAGCACTAGTACGGCCTTGTGATCCCCGTACCGTCACGTATATAAAGGGAGACCCCACTAGGTTTCTATCCTTTATCCATAGGAAGCCGAGTCTGCCACCTTATACCCGTGATACACCGGACACAACATTCGGGGAGATTGCCTGCATGTACGTTAAGTCCTTGGTTGATTTCTCTTTCATTTTGAAACCAAGGTGTATATTGCAGTTCACGGTTATTTGGTACACCCTTTGCCTAGAATTCCTGAGTAGTCATTTCGATCTTTTTTGACTCTTTAAATTTGAAAAGGTCATCAAGTGCTTGTCCTTTCATGCTTGTTTCCAATCTGAAAGTGATAGAGTCACCTTTCTCCTGTTTCTCGACTCTTAAAAGATGAAACGGTAGAGTTTTGTTTCAATATTTTAAAAATTAACTGCCCACAAAATATTCCTGGTTAAAGTTAGTTTTCTTAGGGTGTTGTTCTGAAGATCGTTTCTGATGGCAACTTTCCCGGAGTTCACCAACCAAGGAATCCCCTCCGATGGGAATCCTGGTCATTTTCCTCCTTTTGGAAATGTTGGCGCTCCTTATATGGCAACGTTGTCCCATCCTGGGTTAACTGTTGGGTTGCCTGTTTGGTTGTTCTCAACCTCTGTGGTCCCGAATGTCTCGGCTATTGTTCAATCGGTCCCTCTGCCTGAACAAAATCATGTTGATTCCAAGGTGGATCTCTCCCCTTCTTTGCCTGTTTCTGCATCCTCCTCTTATACTTTTCCTGGTGAAAGTCTGGGTTCGAGTAACCAAGTGGATAAGAAGAAGAAGAAGAAGACAAAGAAGAAGAAGTCCGATAAAGGAGAGGCTAGCTCTATGGCTATTGCGCCTAAGAAGCCTTCTCTTGATAAACCTTCCAACCCTCCGTGGAAAGTCAAGTTCCCTTGCATGTTGTGCATAGGAGACCATCTTCTTCGAGATTTCCCTGGCATTCCCAAGGTGCTTGAAGTATGGTCCAACAGTCGCCTGCTGTTGCCTCTGGCTTCTGGGAGTCAAGTTGGGGGCACGTCTTCAACTGGTGCTAGTAAGGCTCCTAAGAAGTAGGGTAAGATTACCAATCCCTGTAAGTTGTGTGGGGGGCACCATTCCATTCACCTTTGTCCGTATATGGATGAAGCCAAGCGAGTTTTGGAAAACTTAACCGGTTCTACACCATGCCTTCCAGCTGGTTATAATCAGATTTCTTTGATTCCTCCACCAGTTGATCCTATGATTGGTCAAGAGTCATCCTTGGTCGATCCCGCTCCCTCGGAAATTCAAATTCAAGAATCCATTCTCGACCAACCATTGGTTGTGGGATCGGTTGAACTGGCCCCGTCTGAGGTGCACCAGGTCTTTTCTGTTGAGAGTGGACCTCACACCCCCCAGGTTCTTCTTGTTTCTTCAGATTCTTCAGACTTGGATAAATATTCTCTTGTCCCCATACCTCAAGAAGTGGTTCCTCCGCCTCTTGTGATGGAGGTCCCAGAGGATACTACTCCTGCCTTCGAGATGGAGGTCGTGGAGGATGCTCCTTCTTCTTTCGTAACACTAGGGGAAGACCATCTCGGTTCGATGGTGGCCCCTCCAAGTAGTTTGGTCGCTTCCTTTGATTGGAATCGATTGGCGGGATACTGCCTTCCGTCTTATGTGCCTTTTGAGATAATGGTACAGGCCTTTGGTCTGGTTGTACCCAGCACCATTATAGACGAAGGAACGTCTGTTAGTATTCTATCCTCAACTACTTCGAAAGCTTTTAGTTCGTCGTCGCTTATGCATGTTACGTAGAATCTGTTGGCATTTAATAGAAGAACTAGTCAACCATTAGGGATCCTTCCAAGGTTACCTATTACATTGGGAGGTAAAACCATCCATATGGACGTGATGGTTGTTCCAGACCCCTTGGATTTCAATTTGCTTTTGGGGCGCGATTAAACCTATGCCATGGGAGCGCTTGTCTCCCTTTTTCGTATGGTCTGTTTTACACATGAAGGACGGATTGTGACCATTGATTAGCTTTCGTTCTTTTTTCCTAATGTGGCAGCTGGCCTACCATCATCCCTTCCTGGATTTTATCCACCCATTGTATCTGCCCCACCACAGGTCAACTATGTGGCTACCTACCCCGTGCCTGTACTCAGTGATAGTGCCGTTGCGCATCAGGTGGCAGGGCATTGGGTCCCGACTTCAGGGATGTTTTCCTTCCATCGGGAGTGGAACTCTTGGAAGTGATGAATTCTTTTTCATTATGATGAGGTCTATCGAAGCATGGTTCTATTCCTGTGTCAAGCTCCTTAAAAAATGAAACCGGGTCTGGTCGAAGCATAGTTCGTTTTCTTGTGTCAAGCTCCTTAAAAAATGAAACAAGCTGGTCGGAGCATGGTTCTTGTCTTGTGTCAAGCTCCTTAAAAAATGAAACAAGTTTGTCGGAGCAGAGTTCCTTGTCTTGTGTCAAGCTCCTTAAAAAATGAAACAAGGTTGTCGGAGCAGAGTTCATTTTCTTGCGACAAGCTCCTTAAAAAATGAAACAAGCTGGTCGGAGCATGGTTCGTCTGCTTGTGTCAAGCTCCTTAAACCATGAAACAAGGTGTCCTAAGGAGAGTTCTTTTAATGTGTCAACCTCGTTAAAATAATGAAACACTTTCCCATTCAATTCGAGTCTTTGATGAGATCTCGTAAAATCCCAGTCGAGTCTTTCTCTTGATCTCGTAAGTTGAACCTTCACTCCATCTATCTCTCATATGGATTGAAGCTTGGGGGGCATGTCCCTCGAATTGAGTCACCATGCTGGGGGGCATGCTTACTTTTTCAAGCATAGTTTGTTTCCGTTTCAAGCTTGTGTAAAAATGAAACTGGTTTCAAGCATAGTTTGTCTTTGTTTCAAGCTTGTGTAAAAAATGAAACCAATTTCAAGCGAGTTTCTTGATTTCAAGCTTGTGTAAAAATGAAACCATTCCCATTTTACCTCTTTTGATTGCCATTTTATCAGCCTATTTTTTCTAGATGAGCCTTGGTTTTCTCACTCCATCGTCACTATCTACTTGTCCGATCATATGTCTTCACTTGGTTGTTTTACCTGATCCTGAGGAACCGCTGCAACGAGTGGTCTTGTTAGCCAGCCTCTTAACCTTTATTTTTTCTGAGCAGTTGCACCACTACCAAAACCATTTGCTACCATTTATACCACTCGTTCCTCCAGGAGGAGTCATATTTCAACTCTTTTCTGACTCTCTAAACATGAAAAGATTTCCGAGTTCCTTGTCGTTTCGATCTCGTTAAAGTGGCTACGAAATGACATCTACCCAGTATACGTTTACCACTTTTTCGGGCTGGGATAGATTACTTACAAAAAAGGAATACCCTAGCCTATCGCGACTAGGAGGCTTTCTAAGATATAGTTTTCTACCTTTTTGGATATGAGGAACTATTTACGAAAAGGGACCGTTGGAGTTTACTTTTCTGCTGTCTTTTCAAACTCTCTAAACATGAAAAGACACTGATTTATTCCTTTGTCAGGCTCGTTAAACCTTGATGACATTGGATTCAGTCGTAATAATGATATTCGAGTTTCTCCTTCCTAGGGCTTGTTAAATGTACTAGGATGGATTCATTCGAAGGACAGACTTATATTACAAGCATATGCTATCCCCTTCATGCTTGTTTTCAAAAAAATAATTGGGGTACTCGCCAGAAATGGTGGGGAAAAATGGAACCAAAATCATTGTCGTGTTGACAGTATGTCGCTCTTGAACATGGCACTTGTTTGCATTCGTGTCGGGTTGGGGACATCTCATCTCATTTTTCACTTGCCTCCGTGGGTTTAGGTAATCCCTTTTGACCTCTTATCTGCTCTCTACCTCGTCACTATGACCTATGATATTTTGATGTCAAATACTGCCAAGTCCACTGTCGTGACATTCATATGTTCAAGAGAAGTTGACCTCTGCAAGTACCAACCTTCCTCTGATTCTCATCTGATCGTGATTCAAAAAAACACTATGTTCCTCTGTCTCACGTCGATGATGTGGGAAACACTATGGCCCACCTTCGATCAAGGTCACTTCTGTCGACTTTAGCTCATTATCTAGGAAGTTGATCTAGAGACTTCCTTTTGGTGCCTTGGAGCCTGCATGCCTCAATGGCAGGTTCTTCACATTCAACGTGAGGTTTTCATCATTGGCCTCCGATCAAGTGATTCTACGGGTGTTTTACGCCAGCTCATTGATTCACATGTCGTAGATTGTACCTGTAGTACCTTGAGAGCCATTGTCATTATTGGTTGTACCTCTCGTGTCTATTAACATCTTTAATCATTGGCTGGTAATCAGACGATGTCCTTGCATGTTCGACTTCAGCTCATTTATTCGCATGCTTGAACTTGTACTGTGTTCGGTTCAAGATGGAGCGCAAGACCTTGGATTGTGTCTGTTGTAATCCAGGCTACGATTTTGTGGATTATTATGATTATTTATGAATCTTGATTGGATGGGCGTGACCATACACGATTCTGTTACCAATCACCTCGGATGGGCTGGCGTCATGCCTTGGATGCGGATTATTGTATGTACTCTATTATGGATGGAGACGCGCCCATACAACATATATATCATGTATTTCGGACATCGGTTGTACTTCTTCAACGGTTTTCCGACGGCGGGTTTTCAGTCAATTGGACACGTTCTTGTAAAGCATTTCACCCCTCTCTCTCGTCCGGAGGTATCATACTTTGCAGGGGCATACGTTTACACAACACTTTGTCACCGTCCCTGCCATTCCCCATCCCGCACATTGGAGGGCTCATTCCGTGACCTGTGAGTAGAGACAAGACTTGAAAATACTTTCATGACATCCCTCTGAACATGAGCTTTCATTTCCCTGAAGACATCTCTTTGCAAAAAACCCTAAAAACACCTCTTTTTGCATTGGCGCAGGCAGCCAATTCAGTGCCCGCGCCAATGGGGGAAATCCCTCAAAGAGGGTGCACCAATTGGCACTCTGTCCCAGAGTCGCACTCGTGCCAGCCAATTTGAGCAGTGTTTTTTAAAAATAAATGGCAGAAGTTTTGTCCTAACAAATTCTTGGACTGCTATCTATCTTGAGTTGGGAGGTTTGGCTACGGATCTCCATAGAGAGGAAGTGGTTTGCCACCTCTCATGGAAGATTCCTTGATGATAGGGCCAATTCCATGATTATAGGGATCCCAACTCCCCTTCCTCCATCTATAAAAGCTTGCTCATCTCCATTGCAAGCTAGTCTTCAAGTTCCCTAAATTCCCAAGAGCCTTATGCTGCGAGAGCCTTGATTATTCCCCTAAGGCCAAACTCAAGCAAGGAGACTATTGTCAAGATCCGAAGTGAGAGGTTTTTCCCACCCTTGACAGGCTTTTCGAGACGTGTTCTGTTGGCGACCCTCCGAAGGAGAATTCAACGTCAGAACTGTGGTTGTAATTTTCCTTTGATTGATTAATAATAAACGACTATCGGTTATGGTTCCACTCTTTTTGTTGTTTATAATGATGATTTATGTCCTTTCTGACTGAAATATAGTTACATCTACTGGATTTTATGCTTGCGTTTGTTTTGTTTCTTGCATGTGCAGGTTTCCATCACAGAGATCGTGGGGATCGTGATCTGCCAGGGCTAAGGAACGGGAGCGCTACCTCTTCTACAAACAACAACGTTGGATTCCAGGTAAGCCTTCGTCGCTATTTGGTTTATTTTCAATTAGGGACCTGCACCATATCATGAACAATTGTTGCTAGACCCGGTCTGGGCTAGTATGGATCGCCTCTATTCGCAGAGGGGATTTACCTCCACAACAAAGTCGAAGGTATCAGGGTTGGAAATTCTTAGCAAAAGACTGTGCTTATTGTAATTGACTAGTTTTCAGCTAATACAGAGATTTCTACTTAGCCAAATTGAGATTTAGAGGAGTTCTAGTATGTTCTTGTTCTAATTGCATCTTTTATTATCATATTGCAGTGGTGTTTGTGTATTTTACTCAGAATTCATCTTTGATGCTCTAACTTCCTATATAGATAAACTCACTGTATTTTTTACAGTTTCACATGTGTATCTCTTGACTAGAACTCTGATATGCCTCAACTTGCATGTTAAGTAGGGTTATTGGTTTACTGAAACTATTTTTACTCCATAAGCCCAATGTGTACTTCCTAATGCGATTTTCAACCTACATTTATCATCTATCTGATTATTACCCCACATAGAGTTAGCCATCTATATTTTTATCAAAAATCATTAACCCTTTGAGAGAGCCCTCTCAGGTTGAGGAGGCTAAGCCTCAATCAAAATATTGGTTTGAAATAGTTACATGAGATTGATTTGATTAATAGCCTATTAGGTCCAATTTTGTGATAACATTTTGGTGCGTCTGCCGGGAGCCTGAAGATTATACTTTCCCGAAATTTTGAAGCTGAACTTTTGAAGGTAGCAGGAGCTCAGGAAGCTTTTCGAGGCTGCATCTACCTTGGTGACTCCATTTAGAATTTATATGATCAAAGGTGGCTTTGAGAAGGAGATACACGAGGAGTAATCTTGACCCAGATCCACCTACCATCATGGACAATCCAAACACCATTTCCAAAGGAAGTCAAGGCATTTCTGAAATATCAGGTACTCCATCACATTTGAAATCCTTGTCCTCTGAAATTTTAAGAAGTCCTGAAGATAAAAGAGTTGATGATAAAATTCAAGAGGTTCTATTTAGACCAGAAAGTGAAAAAGAGCTAACTGAAATTATCTTATACTTTCATAAGAGAGGTATTGATACCTCAGCTCTAGTAACATAGGAAGACAAAGAAGATTTTTGGGAAGCTGTTACTTCTGATTTGTTGTTGGAAAAAGAGTCTTTAGATAAATTGAAGGAGCTTGATCCTTTTGAAGTCTTGTTTAAAAGTAAAGCTAGTTTACTTCTTCCAAATTGGAGTTCAATTGTTAGTGGACCACAAAGACCAAACAATCCTCATCATAGCAATTTTTCGTCCTCTATTTCTTCCATCCCTAAAGCTACTACAGTCCCTTTAACCATGGATGGAAATGTACCTCCTCCACCTGTTGCACCTCCTAGATATGCCCCTCTTGTTCTTCCAACTGTCTTACATGACCTCCCTAGAAAATATACTGCTAGAATCAAAACTAGGGGAAGTGATGAAGACATTACAATAGAAGAACATGTGGACCAATTTAATTATTTTATAGATAGGAAGGAGGTTGATGATGAAGATTTTAAGTTGAGTTTGTTTTCTTAGAGTTTTACTGGTGAATTTAGGAAATGGTATAAAGCCCTTACTCCTAGAAGTATTCATAATTGGAATGAGTTTGAAGATACTTTTATGAGAAAATGGGGAAATAGAACTAATCCAGTACAAGCCCTCACCGAGTACAACACTCTGAAGAGAGTTGCTAATGAATCTGTTCAAAACTTTTCAAAAAGGTTTAACAAGGTGTATGACTCTATTCCTGCTCATTTGAAACCACCACAAGCCTTAGATCAGATGAGATATGTTGAAGCTTTTGACTATGATTTTTCTATACTGTTGAGAGAAAGAGAATCCCCTTCACTTGTTGAAATGAAAAATGATGCAGTGAAGGTGGAGGTTAATTTAATAGCAGCTAAAAAATAAAAAATGGGTAAGACTAAGTTGAAAGAAGAAGAGAAGCCTTCCTCCTCTACCTCTCAGGATAAGCTGGATTCAATGATGAAAACAATGGAAAAGTTGATGGATAGGTTGGCCCTTGGGAATACTGTTAGTATGAATATTTTGTCGAAGTGTATGAAAAAATATCACTTTATCTACACATAACTTATAGCCCTAACATCAAATATGGTAGCCAATATCTTCAGATCTGTAGCTAGTTGATCAAGAAAAATGCTGCACAAATCTAGATCTATGCATAAACAGACATTAAGCAGTAAAAAATAAGGTTTTTCTCCATGCATCCAATAGACAAGACAAGAATAATATGTTTTAAATAATTTTATATTAAGGGCACTTGGGAGGAAAAGAAGAAAGGTGTTTCCAATTCTCCTCAATGGGAGGGGTTCTTGAAAGTCCTAAGCACTTCAAATCTAGAATTTCTCTCTCTTGTTGGTGTAGAAAACCCAGACAAACATATAACTCAAAGGGAGCTCACAAAGTGAAATAATGGAAAATTTGACAATGATAATGGCTCAAAGTCAGACCAAGAGCATAGATCCAGAGTGATCTAAGAGGCAACAAAAGGTGACAAATGAATGGGAAAACCCTTCTATTTATAACAAAATATTAGGGTAGTCTAGGACTTGGTGCATGAATAAAATATTATTAACCAAATTCTAGAACCACCTTTTAGGAATATTTTATTATATTTGTTGGAGGGAAAAGGTATTTGACTTGGGTCAAATCCCTTTATTTGTAAATAATAAATAAATTAATGATTTATTTATTATTTTAAGTGAGTGGTTGAATGATAATTAAATAAATAATGGTTTATTTAATTATTTATAAATAATTTAGTCATATTTAACAAGAAATATTATTTAAATAAGATTTAAATAATTATTCCTAGAAAATAATAAGATAAATGAGGATTTATCTAATTAATTTCCTTGTTTTGGGTTAAATATAACCAGGAATAATAATTAAATTATTGTTTAATTAATTATTCCATGAGGAAAATCAAATAAATATAGATTTGTTTAATATATCCTTTTGGGATTTCCTGTTTAGACCATAAACAACCTAATAAATGTGTTTTATTAAGTTATTTCACATAATGAAAGCAATTTTACTTAGGGTAAAATTGGTCTTACATGGTGTACTTGGGTCCATCTAATGATAATAGGTTAGATGACCAAGAAATGGTGTAACAAATACCTTTGCTCCTCCTGCACAACATGAACCTCAATTTAGAAACCCTCAGTTCAGGATACCTCAGATCAGCAAAGGCCAAGGGAAAACAAAAATCAACAGCCTGATCCTCCAGTGAGACCTCCTTTCCAACAGAACTTGATTGATAAAGAAGATGATCCTGAAATTCCCGAAGATTCTATTCACTGTTTAGATGAAGAAATGTCTGGAAATTTCTTGACTAAAGAAGAATATGATAAATCAGCCCAAAGTAATCATGGAGAGGAAACATGTAATATCCCAAAATAGGGAAAATCTACACTATTGGGAATATCTTAAGATATTCCAAATGTGGAGCTACAGAAATACATGAGCACAAATAAAGTATTGCAGCAAATTATTTCATAAAAAGTTTCTTTAAACACCCTTGTATCAGATTATGAACATATCAGCAAAAGTATGCCTTTATACACTGTCTCCTAGTGGGGAAAAGCAACAAAATAGACACCCAAACCATTATTTCCAGGTAATTTAATTATAACCAGGGGAAATAACGGTTTTATCCCTTAGAATATAGACCAAGGACCTTACATACAAGAGGGGATCAGAAAGAAATCCCTTTTGATATGTTAAATAGGTCTCCCGGCCTTACAATGTCTTAGAAACACCCAAATCCCATGAAATTTGATTATGCAGAAAATAATGAAGCATGTAAAGTGTTAATCCATTAGGGTTTCTACAACATTACAATAGAAAAACATAGATCTAGAGATTGATGGCACAATATGCTAAGAAAAGCAGCAAAATAGACACCCAAACCATTATTTCCAGGTAATTGCGTTATAACCAGGGGAAATAATGGTTTGATCCCTTAGAATATAGACCAACGACCTTACATACAAAAGGGGATCAGAAATAAATCCCTTTTGATATGTTAAATAGGTCTCCCAGCCTTACAATGTCTTAGAAACACCCAAATCCCATGACATTTGATTACGCAGAAAATAATGAAGCATGTACAATGTTAATCCATGAGGGTTTCTGCAACATTACAATAGAAAAACATATATATGGAGATTGATGGCACAATATGCTAAGAAAATAGAGATCTGACCTCCTTATTGCATTATAGAGATAACTCGGCAAGGGTTTCTTGAGACACATGTACAAAAAGAGCATATATGATTTATTCAGCTCAGAAATAACGCAGTTTCACTACAAAATTACAATTACATGGCTGAATAATGTATAATAGTGATAAGAATACCTTATTCTAGCTTTCCGGGAGAAGGGTTGGCCCTTTCCCTAGGAAACTAGCTCAGAAACAAGGCCTAAAACCTTGCTACAACTCTCTTGAAAAGGACATAGTTCCTGCAAGGGACTATGCTGTATGAGAGAAGAGGTGCTTTTTCATGCTTCCAAGATATGAAATGAGCTCATAAATCTCCTCTGTTGTCTCTCAAGAGAAGGAAGGCACCCTCTACTGAGAAACAGACCTAGGAGTGGAATGATCAATCTTCCACTGCAACACCCTGCAACAAAAAATTACACTGCTACATAAATAATGATGTTACTGAAGGAGGATGTTTGGCCTCAAGCTTGGATGTGGAACAATTCAATACAATACTCTCCCAAGAGGCCTCTAAGGGAAGAGGTGGGATTCCTGCTCAGGAACACCTGGTGCTCAACAACACTGCAACCCTGCTAAAAATCAAGAGGAAGCCAAAAGTATAAACAGAAAAAATAATAATATCACATAAAATGAATAAAAAGGCTTCCACCCTCTCCATATATAGCAATTGAACCTCTTCTCATCGGGTCCCATCCACATTTTCCTCCAAGCTCGTGCAAGTTGTCCTCCACCAAATCTGCAATGTTCATCAAGGAGATGTAATGTATCTAGACAACATATGTTGAATTGGTCAAAGATGACTGAATCAACATGATATCCTTCTTGTTCACACCTAAATGTGCTCCTTCCAGCTGCTTATTCTTCCTCTTTTCACATGAGGAATGTTATTCTTCTTGTCTATGGGCCTCCCTACCCATTTATTCATTTATCTAAAGATAAAACCAACTATAATATTCCATTTAGATGAGGTCTAAATTTTGGGAATATTATAGTCCTCCCCCTCCAAAATGTTGTTTGTCCTCAAGCAACTGCAAAGGTAGAGAAAAATTCCTCCCTCCCTTCTTGTGGCCTCCTCATCAATAGATCCCACCATAGCTCAGCAATAAATCTGTCCTCCAATGATTCCTCCCAAGTGTGTAAAACATGAGAAAGTGGAAGGTGCAAGTGGAAATCTCCTTGTTGTCCAATGGCCTCCTCAAGGTAGGAGTGATGACCAACATGGGGAATCTTATTCCCAATGAGTGATTCCATCGCCCATGCTATCATCCAAATGAAATGAGCCATTCTAGGTAGCTCATCAAAACAATCATCAACCCCCTGTTTGTGCAATGTAGTGGGGTTGCATGGAGAGATTAGTTTTCCCTCTTCATTTGTTTCTCTCTCCATTTATGATAAGTGTGGCGATGTTTATGTCTTTGGGCTGAAACAATATGGCCTCCAAGAATGGCCCAAGCTACCCCATCAAATAATTCAGCCACGAAGTGCCTCCTCCAAGCACTCAAGTTCTTCAAATGGCTCACTCCATATGAAGAAAAGAGTTGTGATGTGGCAATCATGGTTTGCCCATTGCTCCTCCTGAAACATAAAACATGAATAGTAGGGAGAATCATACTCCCAATGGGCATCTCCATCTCATATCCCACTCTCCAAACAAAGCTTCCCATGAACATAGAAATATCAGCAATACATGGAAGAAAAAACCAATGAAAACAAGTTGTCACATGACAACCAGAAAGTGGACCATAGTTCCACATATGGAACCAGTGTAGTGCATCCTTTTCCTGCATCAAATCAAACAATAAAAGTGCTTTTCTAGCCACTTGTTTACTGCCACAATCATTTTACAATATAGAAGCATGAAAGTACAAAGTGTTGTCAATGGTGCACACCAAAAATCATGTGGCTTCCCCCACAAACCACCAATGAGATAGCCAATACCGATGCTAAAAATGGCTTCAAGTACATCATCATACAATATTCAAGAAGGGATAATCCTCCTTGGTATAACCTGTTGCTCATATAAAGTAAAGAAGTACAAAACATAATGTGGAATTATACATTTTCCGCCATGTACTTGGGACCTTGAGCTGAAATGGCTCCACTGAAAATTCTCCCTCACCTCCAAAGAGTAGGAAAGTGGTTGTGACATCCTCTCTATCCCCATCTGGGCTATGTATCTCTCCTTATGATGAAATATATCATGATGGATTCCCTCCCAAATGAAATCCTTTTCCAAGGAAAGATATGCATTAAAATGCATGGAAAAGAAGTCCTCATGTGCTGCATGTAGCAGCTTCTCCTTGAGCTTAGAAGCTCTAGTCAAGAAGACTCTGCCATAGGAATAGATGACCATAACATCGACCATATATCTATCATGTCCATTTGGGTCATCAAGAATCATGCAAGCACCAAGATCCTTGGAGTACTCTACCAAGAGTTGAGACCTCCAATATGGATCAATCCTCCCAAGAGACAACGCTGGTGATCCGGCATGTGAAGCTCTCCTCATGCTACTGCCTGCTACTTTGACATCCCCCATGCCAAGGTTCTCCTCCAAAATCTTCACCTCTCCAAAATCCAAGAGTGGTGAATCCAAAGACAAGATGTCTTTCATCAACTCTAGATCTTGTGGCCTCCCAAGTGGAATGCCCCCATGTAGTGAGACATCAATGTCAAGAGTAGATTGTACACATGGTTGGGCAACCTTACCTTTGCCCTCACAGCGAAATCAGTCTGCCTCTTCCTTGCATTAGCTTTCTGAAATAGAGAAGGGTGTGTGCCTCTCATCAAGTGATGCTACTCTTCCTTCCTACCTCCTCCTTCCATCTGCAATGCTTCACAATCATGCTGCTCACTGATTGTGCTTGGACCTCCATGTATGAGATCCTGGGGAATTTCTTGCAAGGATACAAGAATCCCTCCTGTTGGAGCATGTGCTCCTCCTCCCTCTGCATGAGGTACTAGATGTGCTCTAGATGTGACAGTGTTGTTGCCCTCATCTTCATCAATGTGTATGGGCAACCTTCCAATCATTGGATTCTCTTGTGAAAAAGAGATCCCCATGCCCTCTTGTTTATGAATGTGAGATAGAGGTCTTGCCTCTAACAATGTATAATGCAAGATATCAGCTCTTCTCCTGGTTTTCTGAAGCGAAGTGGATTTTATAGTCTCCTCCATCACATGCAAGGTCTTTGTTCTCTCAATTTTCTCTTGCTCATGTATCCTAGGAAGTTTCCCATCAAACCTTCCCACCAATGTTTCAATGAATTTTGCATAAGAGGAAGTGTTTGCATTTTTCAAAGAACAAGATTCAAAAATCCACCATGCATGGGCCTTACCTCTGAAATGCAGCGCTACAATTCTGATGGCTTCATCTTCAGAAATGTGGTGTTGTTGTAAATAGGAGTCTATCTCCTTCACCCAAGCTCCAGCTAAACATGTAGGTGAGCCTTCAAAAGTAGATAGAAGAAATCTATCTGCATCCTGCTGCTTGCCTTCCTCCACCTGGATCTTGCAAACTCTTGGAAATTGGTATGATCTCTAAACCTCTTAGTTTGAGATTCATACTCCTACAACAATTCACTAAGCGTTTTCCTCCTAGGCATTTTCCCTCCTCTCATCCATCTCAAGATAAATCTGGGCACTTGATTGTGATGTGCATCATGGTGTGTAGCTGCATGCTCACACTCACCATGTGCAAATCTAGATTTAGCTCTAGATCCAAGCTCCTCTGGAGATCCCATCTCCATTATTATTTTCTTCAGCTCTCCTTGAAAGCTCTGCATAGATCTTGGAAGAAGCTTTGTAAGCATGTCTTCCTTTCTCCCTTCACATAATGGAGCATTCTCCTTTCTGTCCATCTCTCCTGAAAGTATAATGGCCTGAGATCCACAGGCTGAGCCAAGATTGAAGCTTTGATACCCTTTGTGTTGAAGCCTCGAAAATTGCTGCAACAACATTGGGGAATAACCTGATCGGTATATCCTGACTCCTTTTTTCGTTTATGATAGTGGCTCAAGTGGTTATGGGATCAGTTACCTTTTCCTTATCGCTATTCATTTATGATATATATTTAACTACCAATAGACAGGGATATCAGTTTAATTCTCCTTGCTGATCAGGCAAGAGAATGACCCTTAAGCTGATTTGGGTTCAGCCAAACCACAACTAAGATTTTTCCTCTTTGAGAAGAGATCTTAAAAGAATGTAGAAATTAATCTAAATGCAAACTTATTCTATAATAAATGCAAAAGAAACTAATCTAAATCCTATCTTAATTAGGTAGATGAAAATCTAACCCAACTAAGAGCAAGATAATTAAATAATGAGGATTAAAATATGTATGGCTTTTAATTAATGTCAAACCAGTGAAGAAATTAAATTAGATCACATTTGTGAATACCAAAACACATTCTATTGAGACGATTTGATTGAAATAATAAATCAACAACACTCTGGAAGAAATTCACGAAAATGATATTGATTGACAAATCAGTCAAACCAATAATTAAACAATAATATGTGGAAGAAATTCACAACACATTAATATTTAATAAATCAGTTTTATAAGACAGATTGCTAAGTAATGGTTACTCAGAAATCAGAGTGTAATTCATAAGAGTAGAGATACATAAAAATTTGAGACAAATTATCCATATCAATAGAAATGCCAAAACATGAATAAAATGAAACAACAATTTTATTAACATAAAATTGAAACTAGTATTTGATATAGAAATGCCAAAAATGCCAGTTAATTGAATCTGCTTCTCCGGTCCTGGTCTCTAACAATACTTTACATTGCTTGAATTTCTGCTTTCAAGACTAGAGCTGCAGAAATGCAAACTCTGCCCATCATGCATAGTTCAAGACATAAAGAAAAACCCTCAATAATATTCAGATCTGAAATTTTCTCTTCTCCCCATCTACAACTCTAAATTCCTATTACAGAAATGATTTTAGAAGTCTGGAATTGAAGAGGAGAGCAGCCCTTTTTACATTTTGCAATCTGTAATTTATAATTCTTCCAAAAGTATTTTTAGAGGAGAGTTTGTTGAAGAAAAATCTGCCCAAATCCATTTTAATTGCTCAAACATTCCAATCTTTAATTGCTGGAGTCTTCTCATTGATTGAAATCTTTTTCCTCAATATCTCTTCTATTTTTTTTCCTGCAAAAAGAAATTAAAATGAATTAAGATGCAACAATAAAATCCAAATATTCTTTCTAGCCTTAAAACGAATCCAATCAATTTCTATTTAAATAAATAAAAGAAAATTTGAGCTTCTTATTGATGTTAATAACGATTTTGATTAACCAATGATATTATTGATGCATGAATCTACAATTATAAGAGGCCGGGCAAATGAAAATGAAGAAAACAAAACTCAGAAAATTGATTTAATTTTAGAAATTCGGAGCTTGATCTTCTGCCTGATTTTTGACCCAATAAATGATCAAATTTGTTAGTGAAACCTCCTCAGAAATGTTCTCCTTGATTTTCTCTTTCCAATGAGCCGTCCTGAGCCTCATTTTGCCAAGTAAAACTCAATCTATAAGCCTCCAAAGTTGATAAGTCAAATCTGAAATAAATCTGGAAATTCTGTTGCTTAGGCTAAAAAAAATCAAAATTTTAAATTAAATTTTAATCCTAAATTAGATTATGATATTTAATTTCTTAGTTCTAATTAATTGCAATTATATTATTCATCTAATTTAGTTATAATCTAATTCTAAATTAAGTTTTAATTATCTATTAATTAATTATAATTACATTATTAATTATTGATTATAAACTAATTATTAATTAATGTTAATCTAATTAACAAATATAATTAACTATTTATAAACAAATTAATCTAATTAATAATTAATTTAATTAAATTAATTTATTTTAAATATTAATTAATTTAATTATTTTTAATATTTAATATTAAATCTAAAATTAACCGAACTAAAATTTATTAACTTAACACTAACATAAATGAATTTATTAATTTATCATTCTATTAAAATTAAAACTATCCTAATTAATACCCCACTAACCTACTACCAATCTACTAACTAATATTAATATTACACCTATGATAAACTAACTCAATACTAACCAATATAACTACTAACGTCACTAACTTAAATACTTAGACTATTAAACTAACACTACCACTAATGTATGATTTAACACCATCATATGACATAAATGCGCTTCAATCGCATTGGATAAAATAAAAGTGACTTAATCGCATCGAGAGTGTTACAATTGCGATTCATAACTCATCGCATTGGAATGAGTTGAATGTGACTCATTGCACCGGAGTTATTCAAGTCATCGTATGTAATGTATTCTATATGTAATGTGTTCGTCGGAGTTTTAAAACTTCCGAATTTATTTATTTTTTGTTTTTTTATATATATAATTTTTATATTAAATTTTAATTTATTTAATTAATTATATAGTAATTAATTTAATTTATTTAAAATTTAACATTAAAAATTAGTTCTTTTATTTTGTTTTTCTTTATTTTGGTTTCATTTTAATGATGTTAAATTAGATTATGAATTTATCTAAGATGATGATTTTCCTATTTAAATTACAACTACTTTGTCATTTAGGATTTTTCGAGTTTAGATTTATTTTGAAAATTAGAGTAAATTATCGAAATCCCGATGCTTCGTTATTTGGCTGTATATAAAAAAAAATGAAAAATATTAGTCAAAACTAACTACGGGTTAATATTTTAAACTAAATGCATTATTGAACTAATTTAATTACAAAAATGGAATATTGTACATTTTACGCATTTTTAACCTAGAAGACATAATTGATTAGACTTCAAAGGAGTGCTATTTACAAACCGGTTGACCAAATGAGATGAAACAAGCGTCAACATGAAGCTTATAAAAAATTGATTTCATCTGAGCAATCAAAACAAGAATCTAAAGAAAATAAAAAAATAACAAAATCGTAAGATAATTGACTCAATAAAAATCCTAAAAGGTGTTTAGCCAAAATTTTTATAGAAAGGGTCCCCATTATTTGATGTGAACAAGTTTATAATGGGCGGTTGTTGTACCGTACAAAAATTGGCGATTCACTGGAAGAAACAGTTATCTCTGTTTGATATAAATGAAATTTTCTCAAAATTAAAGTAAAAATAATTAAAGAAGAGAAAATTATTTTTTGGAATGCTTGACTCGGTTAATTAATCTAAATAAAAGCAATAATCATCTAACTTTAATTTTTTTGAAATTCCTCATAAATTAAAATATTTCATTATTCTATATCAGTCTTTAATTAGTTGTAAAGATAAATCAGGGGTCACTTTACAACGTAGCTTTTAAAATGTACTCATTTGTCACAGGTAGAGCCACTGCTGCCAGCAAACATCTATAGTTTCGGTAGGGTTACCTTTTAACCATCAATGATTCAAAATCCCATCTATTTAAGAATTATTGACCTAGAGATAAATCCATTTATATATGTTTAATTTATTTTATTTTATTTATTTATTTTTTAAATTAATTCTTAAAAGCCATTGCCCTGGTTTGATAGCCAGATAGTTGACAATGCCATTCACCGATTTTAATTGGACTGAACAAGCTGGCTCGTGATGAGACCCCTTGTCTTACAATTGTTTGCAATTATAAGCCATTGCCCTGGTTTGTTTAGCAGTGTTGGTAATGTCAGCCTATTTTTCCCCTATGATCATGGTAAGCAGGCTCGTGATGAGACCTCTTATCTTTTAAGTTTTAAATATATTTTTGGATTACACTCTAGAAAAATAAAACTCTTTTAAATAGGGAGAATCATTAACTCCTTAAGAGTTCAGAATGAAAATTTTAGAGTTAAAAGTGCTTTGTTGTAAAGTGTCTTTAATTGGTTAAAAATAACTTTTCTTGACTGATTATAGAATTTTGAAAGATCTTGGTAAAATATTGAAATCTCAAAATAATTACAATTTTGATGAAAAAGGAATTTCTCAGATTTCATGATACTTCGTCAAATTCTCTTTTTTTGTAATTTCTTCCTTAAGTATGTCTACCTTTATAATAAGAAAAACAATTTTTTCTAAGAGATTTAAGAAAAAGCTAATAGGAGACTATTAACAAATTTTCCTGTGTATGCCAACCATTGTTAGGTAACAAAAAGGTCTTCCATATAAATCATGGAAAAGTCACCAAAATCAAAACTGAAAACCAAAAGAAAAAAATTCTTAAGCTAAAGTGAAAAAGAAATCAGTAAACAAAAATTTTAAAAAAATGAAACAATTAAAAAGTGGAAAGGAAAATCCAAGTTTTGAAATACAAACTCTAACAAGAATGTTTATACCAATGTCTCAACACATGAAATAAAATAAAATAATCATGTAATCATTCCTTCGTGTGTCGAGATCCAAAAAAATTATACCTTGCAGGGTTGTAAATGTTTTAGGCTTTAGATAGCATTGATAATAAAATTCAGCCACAATGAAAAATTTCTCTCTGATGTCAATCTTCTTGTTTCAAAGCATTATCTTAATCATTTTCTAATAAAATGAATGCTTTAAAGAAACAGATTAAAGGTTCAAAAACTTCCTAGTGTAGTTGTTTCAACGAAAACTATTGTTACTTCTTGAAATAAAACCAGGAGAAGAGCATAGGGCTTCCAAAATATGATTTGGCAGATGATTGAGAGCTTATATGAAGAGCTGCAAAACAGATTTAAATATCAACATAATTTAAAAACAAAAATGAAACTAAAGTAATGAAATGTAAATTAATGAAAGTGGGTACATGAATCTTACCATTGGATAATTGCATTTGATCTTACTTGAAGGTATAAATTTTTCCAATACTAGCTGACTTCTTCTTTTAGTTGACATTAAAAATGTGAAAAAGGTGAACTAACCAAAATCATTATTTATTTTATTGAAACTAAAGCAAATAATAAAATGTAAAAACATAATGCTTTGTGTTCAAAGGAATTGAAATTAAAACAAATGCATCAGAAATGAGATTGAGAATTTGCAGTGATGAATACTCTCAAAATATTATAAGTTTTATACAAATTCCATGAATTTTATAAATTGTTCAAAATTAAGACCAAATTTAAGATAATGAAATTTAAAATAGAGAGGTCTTGAATTTCATATTTAATTATGGAATTATTTAAAACTGAAATATATGATCAATCAAAATGATTTGAATATGTTGCAAATTTGTCATCAATTGCTTTAGTATCATAGCGTTTACCCAAGATTGATTTAAATTAAAACGATACCTTATCAGATGATGCGTATTGCATGCATAGGCATGCGTTGGAGTTTATCGCATCGGGGATTGCAGTAGTGAATTGCTGATATGATATCATGCGAAAATAATATGTGCGATGAGATGGAGTGATTATACCACTGAAGAAATGTTATATCGAGGATATTCATGTTGCAAATTTCACATCGCACATGGCATCTCATGATTTGTATTTTTTGTATTGCATATTGCGCATCGCAGATTTGGAATTGTGACACGACCATGAATAAAAATGCGATGAAGTGATTGCGATATCAGCAATTTGCGATGGATGACGTGGCTTTTGGCATGAGCATTAAAAATGCGATGAACGATATTGATATCAACATATCGAAATATTGGAAAATAGTCATGTTGGAAATGTCTATATGAATCCTGCGATAGCAGCGATGCGATGGATATAATAATCAGTGATGAGCAAAGAGAAACTGGTGATTTAGTGAAAAGTGATAGCGATGAGAAATTGGCGATGAGTTATCGCATTGCAACTTTTGAAAGGAGCACAACATTAAGTTTTTTTCCGATCCTCAAATTACAATAGGACTTATCGCATCAAAGCTTTCTTTTTTTTAAAAAAAGGAAACAATTGTAAAAGGACTCTACCGAAATGTGATTGCGATTAGACTTCATCGCATTAGAGTTTTTTTTTAAATGGATATATCAAAATAAGGTTTCTCCGATTTGCGATTGCGATTGGGTTCATCGCATCGGAACTTTTGAAATGAATGGATCAACCTTATGTTAAATTCGATATGCCGTTTGCGATCCGATCCATCGCATCGGAACTTTTGAGTTAAAAAAACAAACTTTTAAATTGATTCCAATGCGATATGTGATTTGGTATTTTATGAAAATATTGAATGAGGTAACACATCGTCATCAAAAAATATGAAAATCAAATTGAAACATTTCCAATATGAATCTTTCGATATTGTTTTAAATTTCAATTGGGTTTTCTAAATGAATGAATGAAATCAAAGTTAAAGAATGCTTCAAGTTCTAATGAATCACAAAATAAAATTTGCCCTGTACCTGTTTGAAAATTTGAAATGGGTTTGCTGCTTACTTCAAGTTTTGAAAACAAATGAAAACCTGCAAATAAAACAGAACAAGAATCAAGAAGAAACTAAGGAAAAGAGAAACTAATAATAGATGAAAATGAACTTGTAAATTCATACCTAGAAGGAAATTGTCTGTGGATTTTACCTTATGAATCTTCCAATTCTTCCTTTGATTTATCAAAATTATAACTTTGTTCAAACTCATCTCTTATTTATTCTAAATCGGAGTGTGCAATCAGCCTAAATAAAATCTGTTTACTCATGTTCAGGAAATCTGAAACTCATAAAATTCACCAGAAATAAATGTGAAAATAGGCTTCCTTTTAAATTGCAATAGCAATGTATTTATTCTACTCATTCCGAATTAACTTGAGAAAAATCTGTATTCTTATAGTGACTGTTTAATAATGCTTTTAGCAAATAAATATGATGCATATTGCAGCATCAAATAATAAACTAAAGATCAGGATGGGATAAAGCCACTAATTATGGAAAAATACCAACACAGATTTAAATGTATGCACACAGCAAAATGAACTTCCTTAAAGTCATTTTAACAAATTTTGAAGAAGATAATATGAACTTCATGTGATTACAAAAAAAAATTAGACTGATTAATAATGATTAAATTGGCATTAGGCTTATAATAGACAGTCATACATTTCATGGGATAATAAGATCATGAAGTTTTGTATCCTCAAAACCTTTAACAAATAAATTTTAGGAGAAAATCATATGAGGACATTTCAAAATAGTGAAAAGTGACTTTGAGGTGATTGGTACCAAGTAAAACTTCAATTGAATTTAGTCAAGATGTTATTCAAAATAGGCAGAGTACAGATATTGCTGAAATAAATTTTGATTTAAAAATGGGAAGCAAGAATTAGAATTTTTCTGATAAGAGGAAAATATTTCCTTGAAAATGTATATGATATGAGAAGGGCTGATTTCTTATTTTATTTTTATCTGCAGAACTATTAAGAATAAATTAACTACATAAAATAAACTAACTAAATTAATTCTACTTCTATTCTAACCATATACATGAAAATGACTAGGTATAGTCATATTTCCAGTGTAACCATTCTCTTATTTTAATTCCTGCATATATGTACAGTTCAAATGTTAGTAATAAAAATAAAAATCTAATTGAACTAAGAAAATTAAATCTGTCATTAGAATGTACAGTTATTATTAACAGGTTATTTACAATCTCCTTCTTTTGAAACGTCTTTTCTAACTGAATTCCAATTGGATCATTAAAACCTGGATGGGTTTCCATTAAGGATTGGAAAATGTTTAAAAGAGGAGATGACAGGGAAAATTGTGGATATGAGCTTTTAAATTCAAAGGCCTGGAAAAAATTATTAGTGTTATGTGTAAATGTTAAACTATTAACAATTTTCCATGAAGAGAAACTTTCCAAACAATTTTCAAATGAGTTAATGAAAAATGGATGGAAATCTGTCAAATAAGATGGAAAATTATCAATTGGATTAGATTGTTGGCTAAATTGTAAAAATACATTCTCTTGTTGACACTGCCTTTGGGAAGATAGAAGCTTTTGATAAAACATTAGCATTGAATGAAATTTAAATATTAATAAATTTTGATGTTCATGATTATAATATGAAACTTCAATTTCCCAATAGGGCAATGCATCAATTGAGTGTTCACTATTAAAGTGCTCAATATGCCAGCGTAAAGTGCCAAAAATTTGAAAAATAAAATCAGAAAACAAATTTAAATTTGGATAAAATAAGTATGAAAGAAAAATTAAAATGAAATCCCTATTGATACAACTAATGTTACAGCACAACTGGGATTGTTTTGAAATAATTTTTTTTTCACAAGGATTGACACGAATAATGGAATTTGAATAATTGTCAATTTCAACTTGTGAATTAGAAAGAGAATTATGATTATGAGCAGGAATGGGAGTTTGATCATGATATGAATCATAAATTGGAATGTTTTCTTGAATGGTGAAATCATGAAGATAATTTGCTGCTCCAAAATGAGGATTGGTTGGAATAATTTCTAAATTGAAATGTTCCTCATTCTCAGATGTTATTTGAATTTTATCATGAGGATACTCTTGTGGAGAACAGAAATCAACATCCTTGATGTCAGAATAATTATCATAAATGACTTCACAATATTCTTTAGAATTCCCTTCGATCCCATCCGATACATCAAAACAAGGGGGAATAAAAAGTTGATGTTCATTAATGGCAGAAGAATGATCATTAATTGTTTCTCTATCTTGATAAAAATTGATTGGTAACTCATTTATGTCATCCTCTTTATTTTCTAAAATATCATTAATACCAAGAGGGGAGAAATTACCAACATTAAAAATATCAGGATAAAGGGAAAAATGAGAATCAGAAATAATGAATTCAAAATTTTATTTGTTTGAGAACTCTCGTACATCGTGTTCACTATAAATTTCAGATTCTAGATCATTCATTTTTGTATCCACACTTTCTTGAAGAATTGTGCTTTGATTTTCTGAATGTGGCATTTGCTTATCATGAAAAAATTCAGAAATTTGTACAACAGCTTGTGTTTTATTATTCACATTGATTGCTTCTTGCACGTGTTGATTTGTGATCTGATTTTCTGAATTTAATATAGAGGAATTTTCAGATTTCAAAGCAGCCCTTTCTCCAAAATTAATGCTATTGTCTTCTTGCATTTGAATAGAAATATTTTCCAAGCTTTGTGAAACCACTTCATCATAATTTATTTGCACATTGATATTGGAATTCTTATTTATGTCAGAAGGGAATGGAACAAAGCTTGAACTAATTTCACATGGATTGGGAATGGGAGGAAGAGAGCAAATATATTCAAACCAATCTAGTGATTCTTCTTTCGTAGGTTTATCTTCAACTTTAAATCTTAAACAATTTAAATGAAATCGAATATTAAAATCTCTAACAGACTCATTTTCAAATCTTCGTACATATTCAATTTCATCACATACCTTTTCATAATCGTATCCGTAAAAATTACAAATGAAAAGTGTAACAAACTGATCCCAACTGTGAATTGAGGCAACCAGAAGAGTTCTACACCAGTTTCTACATTTTTCCGCAAATGTGAGAGTAAAAATTCCGCATAAAATGTCTTCATCAATTCCTTGAAAATCATAATTTGAAACATTTTGAATAAATTTAAAGACATGTTAAAAGCAGAAGAATTTTTCTTACCATTAAATTTTACCTGAAACAAGAGTCTTACCAGTTCGGGTGGAGTATTGGACGATGCATGTCCATGTATACAACTCCAAATTGGAAGTTTTAAAGGAGCCATTGTAATAAAAATGAAATGTTATAATTCAAAGACTCCAAAGTAAAAAAAGTCTCGGCCCTCCTTCTAGCGCCAAAAATGTTGAAGCCTCGAAAATTGCTGCTACAACATTGAGGGATAACCACCTGGTCCGGACCTTAATACAGCTCCTTTTTCATTTATGATAGTGGCTCCGAATGGTTTGACTAGGTCCAGTTACCTTTTCCCTATCGCTATTGGTTTATGATATATCTTTAACTACCAATAGATAGGGATATCATATTGACTCTTCTTGCTGATCAGGCAAGAGAATGACCCTTAAGCTGATTTGGGTTCAGCCAAACCACAACTAAGATTTTTCCTATTTGAGAAGAGGTCTTAAAAGAATGTAGAAATTAATCTAAATGAAAACTTATTCTATAATGCAAGCAAAAGAAACTAATCTAAATCCTATCTCAATTAGGTAGATGAAAATCTAACCCAACTAAGAGCAAGATAATTAAATAATGAGGATTAAAATGTGTTTGGCTTTCAATTAATGTCAAACCAATGAAGAAATTAAATTAGCTCACATTTGTGAATACCAAAACACATTCTATTGAGACCATTTAACTGAAATAATAAATCAACAACACTCTGAAAGAAATTCATGAAAATGATATTGATTGACAAATCAGTCAAGCCAATAATTAAACAATAATATGTGGAAGAAATTCACAACACTATTATTTAATAAATCAGTTTTATAAGACAGATTTGCTAAGTAATGGTTACTCAAAAATCAGAGTGTAATTCATAAGAGAAGAGATACATAACAAATTGAGACAAATTATCCATATCAACAGAAATGCCAAAACATGAATAAAATGAAACACCAATTTTATTAACATAAAAATGAAAATAGTATTTGATACAGAAATACCAAAAATACCAGTTAATTGAATCTGCTTCTCTGTTCCTGGTCTCTAACAGTACTTTACATTTCTTGATTTTTTGCTTTCAAGACTAGAGCTGCAGAAATGAAAACTATGCCCATCATGCATAATTCAAAACATAAAGAAAAACCCTCAATATTGTTCAGATCTGAAATTTTCTCTCCTCCCCATCTACAACTCTAAATTCCTATTACATAAATTATTTTAGAAGTCTGGAATTGCAGAGGAGAGCATCCCTTTTTTACATTTTGCCATCTGCAATTTATAATTCTTCCAAAAGTATTTTTAGAAGAGAGTTTGTTGAAGAAAAATCTGCCCAAATCTATTTTAATTGCTCAAACATTCCAATCTTCAATTGTTGGAGCCTTCTCATTGATTGAAATATTTTTCTTCAATATCCCTTTTATTGTTTTTCCTGCAAAAAGAAATTAAAATGAATTAAGATGCAACAATAAAATCCAAATATTATTTCTAACCTTAAAACGAATCCAATCAATTTCTATTTAAATAAATAAAAAGAAAATTTGAGCTTCTTATTGATGCTAATAACGATTTTAATTAACCAAGGATATTATTGATGCATGAATATGCAATTAGAAGAGGTTGGGCAAATGAAAATGAAGAAAACAAAAATTAGGAAATTGATTTTATTTTAAAAATTCGGAGCTTGATCTTCTGTCTGATTTTTGACCTAATAAATGATCAAATCTATTAGTGAAACCTCCTCAGAAATGTTCTCCTTGATTTTCTCTTTCCAATGAGCCATCATGGGCCTCATTTGGCCAAGTAAAATTATAATCTATGAGCCTCCAAAGTTGATAAGTCAAATCTGAAATAAATCTAGAAATTCTGTTGCTTAGGCTAAAAAATCAAAATTTTAAATTAAATTCTAATCTTAAATTAGATTATGATATTTAATTAATTAATTCTAATTAATTGCAATTATATTATTCATCTAATTTAGTTATAATCTAATTCTAAATTAAGTTTTAATTATCTATTAATTAATTATAATTACATTATTAATTATTAATTATAAACTAATTATTAATAAACAATTTATTAATTAATGTTAATCTAATTAACAAATATAATTAACTATTTATAAACAAATTAATCTAATTAATAATTAATTAAATTAATTAAATTAATGTAAAATTAATTATTTTAAATATTTAATATTAAATTTAAAATTAACCAAACTAACAGTTATTAACTTAACACTAACATAAATGAATTTATTAATTTATCATTCTATTAAAATTAAAACTATCCTAATTAATACCCCACTAACTTGCTACCAATCTACTAACTAATATTAATATTACACCTATGATAAAACTAACTCAATACTAACCAATATAACTACTAACGTCACTAACTTAAATACTTAGACTATGAAACCAACACTACCACTAATGTATGATTTAACACCATCGTATGACATGAATGTGATTCAATCGCATCGGATAAAATAAAAGTGACTTAATCACATCGAGAGGTTACAATTGCGATTCATAACTCATCGCATCGAGAGGTTACAATTGCGATTCATAACTCATCGCATCAGAATGAGTTGAATGCGACTCATCACATCGAAGGTATTCAAGTCATCGTATGTAATGTGTTCGTCGGAGTTTTAAAACTTCTGATGCGATGAATTTATTTATTTTCAGTTTTTTATATATAATTTTTATATTAAATTTTAATTTTAATTAATTAATTATATAGTAATTAATTTAATTAATTTAAAATTTAACATTAAAAATGGTTTTTTTATTTTGTTTTTCTTTATTTTGGTTTCATTTTAATGATGTTAAATTAGATTATGAATTTATCTAAGATGATGATTTTCCTATCTAAATTATAGCTACTTTGTCATTTAGGATTTTTCAGATTTTTCGAGTTTAGATTTATTTTGAAAATTGGAATAAATGACTGAAATCTCGATGCTTCGTTATTTGGCTGTATAAGTAAAAAAAATAAAAAATATTAGTCATAACTAACTACATGTTAATATTTTAAACTAAATGTATTATTGAACTAATTAAAAAAAATGAAATATTGTACATTTTACGCATTTTCTAACCTAGACGACATAATTGATTAGACTTCAAAGGAGTGCCATTTAAAAACTAGTTGACCAAATGAGACGAAACAAACGTCAACAGGAAGCTTATAAAAAATCGATTTCAACCAAGCAATCAAAACAAGAATCTAAAGAAAATGAAAAATTAACAAAATCGTAAGATAATTGACTCAATAAAAATCCTAAAAGGTGTTTAGCCAAAAATTTTATAGAAAGGGTCCCCATTATTTGATGTGAACAAGTTTATAATGGGGAGTTGTTGTACCATACAACAATTGACGATTCACTGGAAGAAATAGTTATCTCTGTTTGATATAAGTGAAATTTTCTCAAAATTAAAGTAAAAATAATTAAAGAAGAGAAAATTATTTTTTGGAATGCTTGACTCGGTTCATTAATCTAAATAAAAGCAATAATCATCTAACTATAATTTTCTTGAAATTTCTCATAAATTAAAATATTTCATTACTCTATATTAGTCTTTAATTAGTTGTAAAGATAAAGCAGGGGTCACTTTACAACTTAGCTTTTAAAATGTACTCATTTGTCAGAGGTAGAGCTATTGCTGCCAGTAAACATCTATAGTCTCTGTAGGGTTACCTTTTAATCATCAATGATTCAGAATCCCATCTATTTAAGAATTATTAACCTAGAGATAAATCCATTTATATATGTCTTTTTTCTTTTCTTTTTAAAATTAATTCTTAAAATCCATTGTCCCGGTTTGATAGCCAGATAGTTGACAATGCCATTCACTGGTTTTAATTGGACTGAACAAGATGGCTCGTGATGAGACCCCTTTTCTTACAATTGTTTGCAATTATAAGCCATTACACTGGTTTGTTTAGCAGTGTTGGTAATGTCAGCCTATTTTTCCCCTATGATCATGATAAGCAGGCTCGTGATGAGACCTCTTATCTTTTAAGTTTTAAATATATTTTTGGATTACACTCTAGAAAAATAAAACTCTTTTAAATAGGGAGAATCATTAACTCCTTAAGAGTTCAGAATGAAAATTTCAGAGTTAAAAGTGCTTTGTTGTAAAGTGTCTTTACTTGGTTAAAAATAACTTTTCTTGACTCATTATAGAATTTTGAAAGATCTTGGTAAAATATTGAAATCTCAAAATAATTACAATTTTGCTGAAAAAGAAATTTCTCATATTTCATGATACTTCGTCAAATTCTCTTTTTTTGTAATTTCTTCCTTAAGTATGTCTACCTTTATAATAAGAAAAACAATTTTTTCTAAGAGATTTAAGAAAAAGCTAATAGGAGACTATTAACAAATTTTCCTGTGTATGCCAACCATTGTTAGGTAACAAAAAGGTCTTCCATATAAATCATGGAAAAGTCACCAAAATCAAAACTGAAAACCAAAAGAAAAAAATTCTTAAGCTAAAGTGAAAAAGAAATCAGTAAACAAAAATTAAAAAAAAAATGAAACAATTAAAAAGTGGAAAGGAAAATCCAAGTTTTGAAATACAAACTCTAACAAGAATGTTTATACCAATGTCTCAACACATGAAATAAAAGAAAATAATCATGTAATCATTCCTTTGTGTGTCGAGATCCAGAAAAATTATACCTTGCAGGGTTGTAAATGTTTTAGGCTTTAGATAGCATTGATAATAAAATTCAGCCACAATGAAAAATTTATGTCTGATGTCAATCTTCTTGTTTCAAAGCATTATCTTAATCATTTTCTAATAAAATGAATGCTTTAAAGAAACAGATTAAAGGTTCAAAAACTTCCTAGTGTATTTGTTTCAACGAAAACTATTATTACTTCTTGAAATAAAACCAGGAGAAGAGCATAGGGCTTCCAAAATATGATTTGGCAGATGATTGAGAGCTTATATGAAGAGCTGCAAAACATATTTAAATATCAACATAATTTAAAAACAAAAATGAAACTAAAGTAATGAAATGGAAATTAATGAAAGTGGGTACATGAATCTTACCATTGGATAATTGCATTTGATCTTACTTGAAGGTATCAATTTTTCCAATACTAGCTGACTTCTTCTTTTAGTTGACATTAAAAATGTGAAAAAGGTGAACTAACCAAAATCATTATTTATTTTATTGAAACTAAAGCAAATAGTAAAATGTAAAAACATAATGCTTTGTGTTCAAAGGAATTGAAATTAAAACAAATGCATTAGAAATGAGATTGAGAATTTGCAGTGATGAATACTCTCAAAATATTATAAGTTTTATACAAATTCCATGAATTTTATAAATTGTTCAAAATTAAGACCAAATTTAAGATAATGAAATTTAAAATAGAGAGGTCTTGAATTTCATATTTAATTATGAAATTATTTAAAACTGAAATATATGATAAATCAAAATGATTTGAATATGTTGAAAATTTGTCATCAATTGCTTTAGTATCATAGCGTTTACCCAAGATTGATTTAAATTAAAACGATACCTTATCAGATGATGCGTATTGCATGCAGAGGCATGCGTTGGAGTTTATCGCATCGGGGATTGCAGTAGTGAATTGCTGATATGATATCATGCGAAAAGAATATGTGCGATGAGATGGAGTGATTATACCACTGAAGAAATGTTATATCAAGGATATTCATGTTGCAAATTTCACATCGCACATGGCATCTCATGATTTGTATTTTTTGTATTGCATATTGCGCATCACAGATTTGGAATTGTGACACGACCATGAATAAAAATGCGATGAAGTGATTGCGATATCAGCAATTTGCGATGGATGACGTGGCTTTTGGCATGAGCATTAAAAATGCGATGAACGATATTGATATCAGCATATCGAAATATTGGAAAATAGTCATGTTGGAAATGTCTATATGAATCCTGCGATAGCAGCGATGCGATGGATATAATAATCAGTGATGAGCAAAGAGAAATTGGTGATTTAGTGAAAAGTGATAGCGATGAGAAATTGGCGATGAGTTATCGCATCGCAACTTTTGAAAGGAGCACAACATTAAGTTTTTTTCCGATCCTCAAATTACAATAGGACTTATCGCATCAAAGCTTTCTTTTTTTTTAAAAAGGAAACAATTGTAAAAGGACTCTACCGAAATGCGATTGCGATTAGACTTCATCGCATTAGAGTTTTTTTTAAATGGATATATCAAAATAAGGTTTCTCCGATTTGCGATTGCGATTGGGTTCATCGCATCGGAACTTTTGAAATCAATACTAACCAATCTACTAACTAATATTAATATTACACCTATGATAAAACTAACTCAATACTAACCAATATAACTACTAACGTCACTAACTTAAATACTTAGACTATTAAACCAACACTACCACTAATGTATGATTTAACACCATCGTATGACATGAATGTGATTCAATCGCATCGGATAAAATAAAAGTGACTTAATCGCATCGAGAGGTTACAATTGCGATTCATAACTCATCGCATCGGAATGAGTTGAATGCGACTCATCGCATCGAAGTTATTCAAGTCATCGTATGTAATGTGTTCGTCGGAGTTTTAAAACTTCCGATGCGATGAATTTATTTATTTTCAGTTTTTTATATATAATTTTTATATTAAATTTTAATTTTAATTAATTAATTATATAGTAATTAATTTAATTAATTTAATTAATTTAAAATTTAACATTAAAAATGGTTTTTTTATTTTGTTTTTCTTTATTTTGGTTTCATTTTAATGATGTTAAATTAGATTATGAATTTATCTAAGATGATGATTTTCCTATCTAAATTATAGCTACTTTGTCATTTAGGATTTTTCGGATTTTTCGAGTTTAGATTTATTTTGAAAATTAGAGTAAATTATCGAAATCCCGATGCTTTGTTATTTGGCTGTATATAAAAAAAAAATGAAAAATATTAGTCATAACTAACTACGGGTTAATATTTTAAACTAAATGCATTATTGAACTAATTTAATTACAAAAATGGAATATTGTACATTTTACGCATTTTTAACCCAGACGACATAATTGATTAGACTTCAAAGGAGTGTTATTTATAAACCGGTTGACCAAATGAGACGAAACAAGCGTCAACGGGAAGCTTATAAAAAATTGATTTCATCCGAGCAATCAAAACAAGAATCTAAACAAAATGAAAAATTAACAAAATCGTAAGATAATTGACTCAATAAAAATCCTAAAAGGTGTTTAGTCAAAAAATATATAGAAAGGGTCCCCATTATTTGATGTGAAAAAGTTTATAATAGGGGGTTGTTGTACCGTACAACACACTGTAATATCCCAAAATAGGAAAAATCTACACTATTGGGAATATCTTAGGATATTCCAAATGTGGAGCTCAAACAATACATGAGCAAAAATAAAGTATTGCAGCAAATGATTTCATAAAAAGTGTCTTTAAACACCCTTCTACCAGATTATGAACATATCAGTAAAAGTGTGCCTTTATATGTTGAAGATTGCAACAAGAAACAGTGAAGGAGACATCCTGAAACATCATTCCTGATCCTAGTTGGAAAGTGATCACCAAAACTAGGTGGGGGCCACACAAGTGATTTTTGTCGCAAAGTCTATTTTTAGACATGTCGATCATATTCTATGAGTTGCGGGATGCTATTTGTGGATGGTTGGTCAAGTTGGAAAAATAGATGGATTTATATTTTTAGACATATTGGGTGGAATCTATTTTTAGATTTCCAGTCTAAAAATAGATATGTCAAATATTATTAGCTCTTAATAATATTTGGACTATAAACATTATCTTATTCTCTTGGAGCACTTCAGTTAAGTGCACAGATGTGACACAAGAGCTGATAGAAGGAATTACACTATTCCTGAGGGTTAGGTGGATCTATTGCATGGAGGAATTTAGTTAGAACTCATGTGACAGAGCTTGGTGGAGTTGAAGAAGAATTTAATGGAGTTGTGTTCAGTTTAACTAATCTAAACATAGTTGAGCTATTTGTATCTAGTTTAACTGACTGATACAATTAGTGAGAGTGGTGTGAATTAATTATTAATTAATTCACTAATTAGAAACTCATTAATCAACTAAAGAATACATCAGTTAACTTCAGTGCATGGACAGTTTCAGTGGAGACCAGTGCAGAGATAGGTGAAAGGGCAAGTATGACTATCAGTTGTGACTATAAGTGATGCATGGTTTGCATCCAACACTTAGTAGAGATTCCTATAAAGACTGTGTGAGAAAGGATGGGGTAACACAATTCTCATCAATAGGCATTCTTCAGCAGGGATTGCGCAGTAGAGGCAGGCTAAAGGCTGGCAAAGATCGGTGCATGGGATTTGCAAGATCAAGCCTGGTTAGTGTGTAGCAAGTGGAGATTATACTGAGAGCTTGTGAGGAGCTTTGTATGATGATTGTTACATGATCTCTATGACATATATAATATACAGATAGTTGGGGTTTTCAGCTTTAAACTTTCCCATTACATACTATGTTCATATGTGTGAATTTTTATGGCTTTAATGAGTGCATGCAATTAATTTTATTTCTGCATGCAATGATCAATGGTAGAAGAGATTTTGTATTGTCCATGAAGATAAAATAGTGTGTGATCAAGAGAATCTTGGTGGATAACATATCAGTTATTCAAATTTCTACATTATACATTGTCTCCTAGTGGGGAAAAGCAGCAAAATAGACCCCCAAAACGTTATTCCCAGGTAATTGTGTTATAACTAGGGGAAATAACGGTTTTCTCCGGTAGCATATAGACTAAGGACCTTACATAAAAAAGTGGATCAGAAAGAAATCCCTTTTGATATGTTAAACAGGTCTCCCAGCCTTACAATGTCTTAGAAACACCCAAATCCCATGACATTTTATTATGCATAAAATACTTAAGCATGTATAGCGTTAATCCATGAGGGTTTCTACAACATTACAATAAAAAAAATTATATCTGGAGATTGATGGCACAATATGCTAAGAAAACATAGATCTGACCTCCTTATTGCATTATAAAGATAACCCAACAAGGGTTTCTTGAGACACATTTACAAAAAGAGAAGATATGATTTATTCAGCTCAGAAATAACACAGTTTCACTGAAAAAATACATGGAAATGGATGAATATTGTATAAGAGGGATAATAATCCCTTGTTCTAGCTTTCCGGGAGAAGGGTTGGCCCTTTCCCTAGGAAACTAGCTCAGAAGCAAGGCCTAAAACCTTGCTACAACAACTCTCTGGAAAAGGACGTAGTTCCAACAAGGGACTTCACTGTAGGAGAGAATAGGTTCTTTGGAATGCTTCCAAGATATGAAATAAGCTCATAAATCTCCTCTACTAATCTCTCAAGAGAAGGAAGGCACCCTCTATTGAGAAACAGACCCAGGAGTGGAATGATCAATCTTCCACTGTAACACCCTGCAACACAACATTACACTACTACATAAATAACATTGTGACTGAAGGAGGATGCTTGGCCTCAAGCCTGGATGTGGAAAAAATTAGTACAATACTCTCCCAAGAGGCCTCTCAAGGGAAGAGGTGGGATTCCTGCTCGGGAACACCCAGTGCTCAACAACACTGCAACCCTGCTAAACAACAAGAGGAAGGCAAATGTATAAATAGACCAAATAATAATATCACATAACATGAATAGCAAGGCTTCCACCCTCTCCATATATAGCAAGTGAACCTCTTCTCATTAGGCCCCATCCACATTTTCCTCCAAGCTCATGCAAGTTTTCCTCCACCAAATCTGCATTGTTCATCAAGGAGATGCAATGTATCTAGACATCATATGTTGACTTGTTCAAAGATGACTGAATCAACATGATATCTCCCTTATTCACACCTAAATGTGTTCCTTCCAGCTGCTTACTCTTCCTCTTTTCACATTATGAATGTTATTCTTCCTGTCAACGGGCCTCCCTACCCATTTATTTATTTATCTAAAGATAAAACCAACTATAATATTCCATTTAAATTTTGGGAATATTACAAAACATCAGATTATCTGAAGGGGTATCAACATGCTATTTTGAGACGCAAAAACAATACAATCTCAGAAATAGAAATTTTCCTATCATTGCAAACAAAACACAGCCTAAGAAATATACACTTAAGGTTGCTGATGGCAGGAAATATGATCCTAAGGTCGCTGAAGGTAAGAAAGATACACCAGTTGTTCCTCCTATCAAAGAAGCTGAAAAATATGTTTCTGTTTTTAGCCTTGAGAATGAAATTTCTAAGATTAAAATATCAGTCCCTTTTGGTGAGATTCTCAAGGTAAATGAATAAAGAAGCAGGATGGTTAAACATTGTAATTCCCAACCAGGAGCTGTTGATATCTTGAATGTACTAGAGGATCATCCAACCATATACTTGGGTCCAAGACTAGAAGATGAACAGAATGAGGAGGTGCCCCCTTTTTATGTGAGCCTTAGCATTCACGACATGAAATTGCATAATGCTATGTTGGATTCAAGGGCATCTCACAATCTTATGCCCCAAGTAATCATGGAAAGAATGAGGTTATAAATAATGAGGCCATATAAAGAGTTGTTTTCTTTCGATTCGAAAAGAGTTCAATGCATTGGTTTAATTAACGATGTTGTTGTTGGTCTAATGCAAGTTCCTGCTAAGACTGTGGTCATGTACATTGTGGTAGCAGACATTCCACCAAATTTTGGTATGCTATTATCAAGGTCATGGGCAGCGAAAATCAAACGTACAATGCAAATGTGTAATATTCCTAAATTAGCTTGCAGCTAATAGGAATATTAATTTTCTTTTGAAATCTAGATGGATGAACAATTGGGCAAGGAGGCTCATAATTTTCTCAAGTATGAATAAAGAATCCCTCATAGTGTGAAAAGGGATCATGAAATAAGCAAATCAAGAATCCACATGTGTGGACCATGTCTAAACTATGTGGACAAGGTCAATTCTGACCAAGTCAACAGCATTTATTCTCAAAGAGCGGATCCTAAATAAAGACAACTCAATGTGAATGGAAATAAAGCTACCCAGTTAAAATGAAGAAATTTTGAGTGTGGAAGAGGTTGATCACTTGACCCAGTCAACCATGACCATATCTACAATGCAGTCTAGATGCATTGAACCTCTTGGAGGGACAATGCAGTTCTATAAGGAGGTTTTACATGGGAAAGAGGTTGTTGGGTATGTGTTATATTATTTCCACGACTAAGCACCCGCGGGGGGGTAAGATGGGCGGAGATAGCTCCCCCTGTCAAGGTCCGGGGCAGTGCCCCGACGAAAATTTTTGGTCCTCAATTTTAGGTGGGTAGTCCACACCCATGGTTTTGTGCATGGTTTCGCACATGATTTTGGGGTACGATGGTATTCGGCCCCTGGTATTTTTGTAGATCCGGTTAAGGGAACTACGGTTATGTTCTAATCTAGGGTTAATGGATTGGGGTTTATGTATGCTTCGGCATGTATATATGTGTGTTGTAACACTAAAAGGAATATAATGAAAAATCAAGATGGTCATCCCGATTTTGGATCTAGAGGAAAATCTTTGTGTTTATCTGTTTTATGTTTTATGCTCTTGCTATTGTTTATTTTCTATTACAAGATTCATGTACAGATAATTTCTATTCAGGGTTAAAACCTACATTTGGTATCAGAGCAGTTTTGGCTTCAAGGGGACGCCTTTGCTGCTGAGGGTTTTTTTCTCGGGCCTGAGGTAGACCTTGTTCAATGGGAGATCTTCGGGATCGATTCTTGTGGTGAAAGAAGATGGCAAGCGGCAGGAAGATAGAGATCGAGAAATTTAATGGTCATAGTTTTGAGTTATGGAAGCTCAAGATGGAGGATCTGCTGGTGGATAAATATCAGTGGACCACAGTAGATCGAGGTACTAAAACAACGGCAATGTCAGATGAAGACTGGAAGAAACTGGATCGGAAGGCTAAGAGCACAATATGGTTGTGTGTCTCAGATTCAGTATTGTTGAATGTATCTAGGGAAGCTACGTCGAATAATTTATGGGAAAAACTTGGGACTTTGTACCAATCTAAGTCTCTGGTGTGTTAGCTCCCTGTAATCAGCAATATTAGCAAAAGTCTGGTCGTAGGGAGAAACATCGATTCAACCGCTTTGGGATTATAGGATCTAGCCCTCCTGAATCCAGAGAGGGATCTCTCCACTAAGTGCAAAGATGGATTTGTCTTTGAAGTTTTGGGGATAATGATATTAGTCTAGTTATGAAGGCCAAAGGTTTTGTTTAGTTTTTGGATGGTTGAACATGGTTACTGTTTCAGGTGGAGAGTCCTAAATGAAAAAAGTTTCACAGGTGAGAAGTTGCAAGAAAATAGAACAGCTTTGGCTAAGAAAGATAGATATAACGTTGATTTTTAGTCCATTGGGATATGGAGTCATAACAGGGCTTTAATTGAGCAACAACATCAAGAGTGATCCAAGGGGCAAGTCATCTATATCACAAGATTATTGAGATTTAAAATGATGGAATGGAAACAATAAAGTGTTGGAGGGGTGGAAACTGATAATAATTTCACAAGGGATTTATAGTCAGTCCAAACAAGAAAAAGCCTCTTAAGTAACTGTTTAAAACCAACCAAGAATAGAGCTAACCATAGACTTCTTAGGCAAGTTTGTATTAAAGCATCTCAATTGACAAACAATCCAATAATCCTCATAATTACCTTCAGAAAGTATGAAAACACATAAGAGAAAAAAAAATGTAACCTAAGATCAGATGAGGTACTTTTAAACCTGGTCTGCTTTCAGTCAACAGCAAGGGAAACCTTCAGAATCTGCCTTTGGAGAATAGAAACTAGAAACAGGGCAAACCATCACTTTTCTAGCCTAACTTTAATAAGAAAATGATGAAAATAACTTTCAAGAACAATGTTTAAAGCAAACAGTAGGATAAGGGAACGCCAACATTCCTAACTACTTAAACTGTATTGAATCATTCTTAAATAAACAAATTAGAGGAAAACATTGAGATAAAGCTTATCAGTCAGAGAAGGGTACTGGTAAACAGTAAATCCTACTCCATAAATGTTGTTCTTTACCAGAGAATAGTGAACAATGTGACATACATAGAAGGAAAAAAAAATAACAAAGAAAGGGGCACTTCACGAGTGATATAGACCAGGATCCCAAGAAAAAGCTTGTTATTGATGTCAAACCAGTTACAGTCTTTAGGTCCAATTTTTTAGTTCATAAATCATCTTCACTATTTTGTCTAACTAATCTAAACACAAATAGAGCTCCAAGGTCCAGTGAACACTATTTACAGATAGAAGTCTCAAGCTCAATTATATTTCAAAGTTCAGCAACTACATCAACCAAAAATTTCTCATCTTCTACAACAGTATTTATAGAAGAATGAGGAGGTGAGATCTGATAAAAGATCTCTCGGGACAATCAATATAGATGAATGCATTCTCAGCCTTTGAGGGGCTCGATGGAGAATTTTACAGGTGTGTTTCTATATTTATTGATTTACATTTATGAATTGAGCTCGGTGGGAGCTTTTATTGAATTTTAAGGCTCTGCGTTATGTTATATTAACTCTGCTGATATTTTTGTCATTAAATTCTTTCAGCAGAATTAACTGTTTGGCTACGTTGAGGCAAATATCTGATTTCGAACAATAACTTCAGCCTCTGTTTGAATGCTTTGAGGCACAGGTGGCTTTGTGGTAGCTGAGAGGAATCAATTTGCCTAAGATGTGGCGGTGGAGGCCTTTCTGTTTGATCAAACACTTATGATTTTCTTTTAACTGTGTTTTAATTCTTGGGATTAGGCTTTTGATAATCATTCTTAGCCGTAATCCCCACAGATCTGTTCTTCAATCTTCTGTCCTGGTACATATTTATCTTCGACACTGATACTCTCTGACTACGCTTTATTTACTGTGTTTTGCTGGTATGCAGGGCTGCGCAGGGGTCATGTGGCATCAATGGTTGATGAATCATTGACGAAATGTGGATTTGAAACTTGCAAATGATTTTCCTTGATCGATCGAAGGCGGGAGGATCGTCACCCTCTGCTTCTGAATTTTCTTTAGACATAGCAGAAAAACCATTAAACCCTGTAAAAATACAACACACATTATGAAATCCTACATGTATAAGTTTACTTCTTCAGAAGGCACGTGGAGGGAGCATGGCCGTTGGATGCCATCAACCAACGGTCGAGATTGATCAGAAAAAGTCAAAGGGAAGGCGGAAGAAGGATTTAAATCGGAGTTGTCGATCATGTAGAGATCGACGGTAGGGAGTGGAGGTGAATAAATAACGCGAGGGGGTCACATTATTCGGAAAAAATAAAATAAAAAGAGGAGACAAGGGTTTAAAACCTTTGTTTTGGAGAAAAATGATTGAAAAATGAGTGGGAAAGCTCGAGACAAACGTGGGCCCTCGGATGTGATCGGCCCACGCGACCGACGGTGGAGATCGTATGTAAAAAACCTTATAAAATATGCCCGAACCTCAAAAATTTAATAAAATCTAGATGGATAAAACCCCCGAGTCTGGAACTGCCACTGTGGACGAGGGGATCGGGGCGATGGAATATGGGCCATCGATCTGAAAATTAGGTCGACGTCAGAGATGCTTTAATGACCGCACCGTACCTTGATTATTGCACGGGCATCTTTGGAGAGCGATCACTGTCCAATGAGCAGCCTCAGATCGAATGGTGGACATCAATATTGCGTCGGGTCCACGTCCGATATTTAATGCACGATGAATGACAGTTTTGTGAATAGTGCTCAAGACACGTGTCGGCCGGTGTATGGAATCGCTTCCAAACAAAAACAGACCGCCCCGCTCTCAAAAGCGGTGCGATGGATTCCACCTGGTTTTGCAATGATGAGTGGTTGGCGGGGACCACCGGGGCGAGAGATTGTGCACCGTCGATCTGTGGATCAGATCAATGGTGGAGATCGATTTGGAATTTTGCACCGGTGGAAAATTTTATAATATAATAAAAATCGAAAAATTCATATAATCGAAGGTTTATACTTTGGGGCGAAAATTTTATTTACAATACAACTCGGCACCCGTCTGCGGGGCCGTAGGTTATATGAAAAGTAATATGACCGGGGTTTACAACACGCGAGGTCGATCGCCATCAGGCCTTCGGGCTCGGTCTTTTTAATCTAACCATTTAAACTTTTCCGATGCGATAAGCGCTTCGACCTTTGCGCTTGGTTTTACAAGGAAAACAGAGGACCGAGGTTTATACATATGGGGCTTAATCGCATCGGAAGTTTTGATGTGGTCTTTCAATCAACCCATTATTAATTTTTCGATGCGATTGGCGCCTTGTGGGCCTAGCACCTGGTTCCAGGGTGCGGGCATGTGGGGGAAGTGGTTTAAGACATAGCCCAAGGGGGCTTAAGTCTGTAATGCAAAAAAATGGGTTTTTATATATTTTCAATGTTTTTTCAAAGGAATTTTGAGGGTTTCAGTAAGGTTAAAAGGTGAGTTCTTAACCTTAAAAAATGATTTTCATGAATGGAAGAAGAGAAATCATGAAAATAGAGGGGTTTTATGGAGAAAAATGGGAGCAAATGAAGGTTAGTTTTGAGTGGAGGAAGGGGAAAAATGATGATTTTGCAACAGTATTTTCACTTATGGAAACAACAGAAATTCCGAGTATAAAAATGGGAACAACAGTGAATATTTGGACAGAGGAATGAGGCCTTCAAGAGTCTTCAAGAGCCAAAACTTTTTAGCAATAAAATTTGTTCCTTGAAGGATCCAAACATTTTTAGCCACCTTTTTCTATAACAAATTTTATAGGTGGCTAACATGGTGAATAAGTTGTTCCTTCCGAAAAATTTGTATAACCTGGGGATGAAGGATGGAGACTCGGTGACAGAGCATCTGAACGCCTTAAATACTGTGGTAAGCCAGTTGTCATCTGTTGATATTAAAATCTCGGATGAAGATAAGTGCATCAGTTTGTTGTGTTCTCTACCAGACTCATGGGACAGTCTGATTATTGCAATAGGTAGCAATAAAACTACCTTGAATTTCGATGACATTGTCTCAGCCTTGCTGTAAGAGGAAATGAGACGGAGAAATATGGAGGGTCAGAATGGAGATGCCTTATCTCTACGAGGAAGGTCCCAGAACAGAAACAAGAATAAGGTTTCGAGTGGGAGATCTAAATCTTCTGGAAATTTTGTAAAGGTGTGCTAGAAATGCGAAAAGGAAGGGCACTACAAAAAGGAATACAGATCTAAATCTCTTGAGAAAGGAAAGGGATCTGATGATGCTCCTTCTGCAGAGGCAAAAACTACCTCAGATGAAGGCGGGGATGTGTAACTGGCTTCTTCTTCAAATACACATGTAGATCATGAGTCATGGTTGATTGACTCAAGTGCATCCTTTCACTTCACTCCCCATAGGGAGTGGTTCTGCGAGTATGACAAATATGATGGTGGTGATGTCTTCCTAGGGGATGATAGGAAGGCCATAATCGTCAGATGTGGAAAGGTCAAGCTGAAGCTGCAAGGTGGAAGGATTAGAACACTTCCTATTGTTCTGCATATTCTTGCATTGGCCGAAAATCTGATTTCTATAAGCAAGATGGATGATGCAGGTGTAAAAACAGTGTTCGAGAATGATGCCTGCAAGATGGTTCGGGGATCACTGGTATTAATGCGGTGAGTTAGGACTAGAACTCTATACAAGCTACAAGGTAGCAATTTTGTTGATGGGTGTAACAATTCTATGGTTCCTGAAAGTGGAGCGGAAAGTCTAGCTGTCTCTGGAGAAAATACCATGCTATGGCATCAAAGGCTTGGACATATTGGAGAGAAGGGCCTTCGGATACTGCATAGAAATATTATGGTAGAAGGTATGTCTAATTTCTCTCTGGATTTCGATTTCTGTGAACATTGTGTATATGGGAAGCAGAATTGGGTGAGTTTTACTTCTGGTGCTAAGAGGGCGAACAAGATATTATAAATTTTGCACAGTGATGTGTTTGGACCTGTGTCAGTTCCTTCAGTGGGAAAGTTTGTGTACTATGTTTCATTCATAGATGAATTCTCAAGGAATACATGGATATATTTCTTGAGGAACAAATCTGAAGCCTTTGACAGATTTAAAGAATTTAAGGCTCTGGTGGAAAACCAGATAGAGAAGAAGATAAAGGCGTTGAGGATAGATAATGGTGGGGAGTTCTACAAGAAGGAATTTGAAGAGTTATGTAAGAAGTGTGGTATAGCACGAAAGAAGACTACTCCATACACACCTTAGCAAAATGGAGTTGCAGAAAGAATGAATAGAACACTGATGGAAAAGGCAAGAAGCATGCTCAGTGGTACTGGGTTAGGACAAGAATTCTTGGCAGAGGCAGTGGAGACTGCATGCTATCTGGTTAACAGATCACCTTCATCAGTGTTGGAGGATAAGACTCCACATGAGTTATGGACTGGTAAGAAACACTCTCTCTCACACCTAAGGGTATTTGGATGTGATTCATATGTACATGTTCCAAAGTAGAAAAGGACCAAGTTGGATAATAAATCTGAAAGGTGCATCTTTATTGGGTATAAGGATCGTTTAAAACGTTACAAGCTTTGGAATGTTGGATTTGGAGCCTGATTATCTTGTTTACTTTGTATCACAGCATTGGACCCCTGTACCTTAAAAGGGGTGGCAACGCCGCCCGTAATTAATTGCTGCAGTGGGGGGTCCAGGGGGGGTGGCAGCATTTTTCGAAGCTCCCCCCTGGCGGGGGTTTTCGCGGGCAGCGCCCCCGAAGCTAAAAATAGATGTAAATTTTCCTTTTAAAAGTATAGTAATTTCTAGTCAATCTGGGCCGTTCATTAGGCAAATGATATGACAATAGAAGTTATGTTTAGATTAGGGTTTTTTTCCCTAGAAGGAAACCCCTCGCTTTTATGAGGGCATTGTATTGCGACTATGCATCATATGTGTATTATCGGAGCGAGAAACAGAGAGGGAGACTATGAGAGAGAACAGAGGATATTACAGCGGATCTGTTGTAGGTTTTGTCTCTTCAATTTTTGCTGGATAATAGAAAGGAAGGACTGGCTGTTCGGGGTGGACGTAGCCCAAACTAGGTGAACCACGTATATCTATGTCTCTCTAGTTTTATGTGTTTTGTATGCTTTTATTTTCCGCATATTTTATGTGTTGCATTGCTCTGTAATATTTAATTTTCTAACAACTGGTATCAGAGCCGAAGGTATATTTGGCTGATAAACTCACAGGAAAGAAGGGTTCCTGGTTCAAGTGGGAGCAATGGTGGAAGATGGTAAGTTTAGGGTCGAGAAATTTAACGGCCAAAACTTTCCACTGTGGAAGATGCAGATGGAAGATTATATGTATCAGAAAGATCTATACCTACCATTGAGCGGAAAAAAAAGAAGTCGGCGACCATGATAGACGCGGAATGGAACATTCTCGACAGAAAGGCACTCGAAACAGTACAATTGTGTCTTGCGGCGTCAGTAGCCTTCAATATTTCGAAGAAACAACAACAGAGGGTTTGATGCAGACGTTGGTGAAACTATATGAAAAACCCTCGGCCTCAAACAAGGTATTTCTTATGAAACGACTATTTAATATGAAGATGTCGGAAGGTGGATCTGTTGCAGACCATTTAAATGAATTTAATACGGTTACCAGTCAGCTAAGTTCTGTAGGGGTAAACTTTGATGATGAAGTTAGAGCTCTGTTATTCTTGTGCTCATTGCCAGAGAGTTGGAATGGTTTATTAATGGCCATTAGTAACTCTGTCTCTGGATCTAGTACTTTAAAGTTTGATGATGTTGTTGGTGCTATCCTTAGCGAGGAAATGCGATGGAAAAGCTCCGGTGAGACATCAAGTAATGCTTTGAGTGCAGAGTCTAGGGGAAGAAGAATGGAAAGAGGAAAGAGCTCGGGATATCGCAGTAAATCAAGGAAAGGCAGATCCAAGTCCAGATCGGGGATAGTGTGTTGGAATTGCGGAAAGAAAGGACACCTAAAGAAAGACTGTAGATCTCGGAAGGGAAAAGAAGGAGACACACAACAAGAAAACAATCATGAAGCAAATGTGACAGGTGATGTGTTACAATATTCTTTGATTCTTTCTTTCGAAAATGTTACTGATTCTTGGGTTGTAGATTCAGGGGCTTCATTCCATGCCACACCTGATAAGAAATATTTTCATGACTATGTTCAAGGAGATTTTGGACAAGTTCGTTTGGGTGATGATAAACCCTGTAAAATTGTTGGAATGGGTAAAGTTCTTGTAAAACAACATAATGGAAACCAATGGATACTAAAGGAGGTAAGGCATGTTCCAGATCTGAAGAAAAATCTAATTTCAACAGGGCAGTTAGGCAGTGAAGGTTGTGTGACAACTTTCATAGATAAAACTTGGAAGGTCACCAAAGGAGCGCTGGTAATAGCAAAAGGTTAAAAGGTTGGTACATTGTATTTATGCAATGGTATTTCTAACTCTATTAATTCTTTAACTTCCAAAGGAGCAGATGTAACATTATGGCATCATAGACTCGAACACAAGAGTGAGAAGGGAGTGAAGATTATTCACTCAAGAAATTTGTTGCCAGGATTGAAGAATGTTGATTTGGATTTCTGTGAGAATTGCATTTATGGAAAACAAAAGAGAGTCAGATTTCTCAGAGTTGGGAAAGAAAAGAAGAGCGAAAAATTGGAGCTTGTTCATACAGATGTATGGGGACCTGCTCAGGTATCATCTCTCGGTGACTCTCATTATTATGTTACTTTTATTGATGATGCAACTAGAAAAACATGGATTTATTGTATTCAGAATAAATCTAATGTATTTGATACTTTCAAGAAATGGAAAGCTTTGGTTGAGATTGAGACAGGAAAGAAGTTGAAGTGTCTCAGATTAGACAATGGAGGAGAATATTACAGCAAAGAGTTTGATAGGTACTGTTCAGAGCATGGAATTCGTAGAGAGAAGACAGTTCCAAGAACACCACAAGAAAATGGTGTGTCAGAAAGGATGAACAGAACAATCATGGAGCGTGCAAGGTGCATGAGATTGCATGCAGGATTGCCTTTACAATTTTGGGCATATGCTGTAGATACTGTTGTTTATCTAATAAACAGAGGGCCTTCAAGTTCCTTAGATGGTGGTATTCCAAAGGAATCATGGACAGGTAAAAAGGTAAACTACTCTTTTTTAAAGCCTTTTGGTTGTGAGGCCTTTGTCCATATTAATAAAGAAAATAGAACAAAGCTTGAGGCAAAATCAAAGAAATGTACCTTTATTGGATATGGTGCTAATGATTTTGGTTATCGCTCATATGATTATGAAAATCACAAAATCATTAGGAGAAAAGACGTAATATTCAATGAAAAGGTCTTGTATAAGAATCAGCTGCAGAAAAATAAACAGGAAAAAGAAAGCAAGGAATACACGGTTCTTGATGAGATAACTGAAAAATTAAAGGTGCCTGAAAATAAAAATAATCAACAACCACAGCAGCAGCAACCACCACAAGAGCAACAGGCACCTCAAACACCTGAAAGTGGTGTTAGAAAATCTACCAGGATAAGTAGACCACCTGAACGATACTCTCCTTCATTATATTATTTATTGTTGACTGATTCTGGTGAACCTAAATGCTATGAAGAAGCAATGCAGGTTGAAAGCAGGAAGAAGTGGGAGCTATCCATGGAAGAAGAGATGGACTCCTTAATGCATAACCAGACTTGGGACTTAGTCAGGTTGCCTGCAGGTAAAACTACATTGCAGAATAAATGGGTTTACAGGTTGAAGGAAGAAGATGGAGGAAAACAGAGGTACAAAGCTAGACTTTTGGTGAAGGGGTTTGCACAGAAGAAAGGTATTGATTTTGATGAAATATTTTCTCTTGTTGTTAAAATGAATTCAATCAGAACTATTTTAAGTCTTGTAGCAGCGGAAGATTTACATCTTGAAAAGTTATATGTAAAGACAACATTTCTCCATGGAGATTTGGAGGAAGAGATATACATGCAGCAACCAGAAGGATATGAGGTAAAAGGGAAAGAAAAATTGGTGTGCAAGTTAAAGAAGAGCTTGTATGGTTTAAAACAGGCTCCAAGGTAGTGGTATCTAAAATTTGACAAGTTCATGTCTGAACAAGGTTATACTAGATGTCACTCTAATCATTGTGTTTATCTAAAAAGGAAAAATGATGGCAGCTATATTATATTGTTATTGTATGTAGATGACATGCTTGTTGCGGGATCTAACATGCAGGAAATAAATGTGCTCAAAAGAAAATTGGCAAATTCATTTGCAATGAAGGATTTTGGAGCTGCAAAACAAATCCTTGGTATGAGGATAACTAGAGACAGGAAAAATCGCAAATTAACACTGTCTCAGAATGAGTACATAGAAAAGGTGTTGAAAAGATTTAATATGCGGAATGCAAAACCAGTTAGTACACCTTTTGCTAGCCATTTCAAACTTAGTAAGGAGATGTGCCCAAAGACCCAAGAAGACATGGATTATATGTCTAAAGTTCCATATGCATCAGCAGTTGCAAGCTTAATGTATGCAATGGTCTACACAAGGCCTAATATTGCACATGCAGTGGGAGTTGTAAGCAGGTACATGAACAATCCAAGAAAAGAACATTGGATGGCAGTAAAATGGATTCTTAGATATTTGAGAGGTACCACAAATCAAGCATTATGCTTTGGTGGTTCAAACATTGCTCTACAGGGATATGTTGATGCAGATATGGCAGGTGACAGAGATAATAGGAGGATCACTATAGGTTATGTATTTAATATAGGTGGAACAACTGTCAGTTGGGTTTCAAAAATCCAAAGTGTTGTTGCACTTTCAACAACAGAAGCAGAGTATGTTGCTGCTACAGAGGCTAGTAAAGAAATGATTTGGTTAAAAAGGTTTATGGATGAATTGGGTAAGAAGCATGATATGGGCACACTATACAGTGATAGCCAAAGTGCTATTCATCTTGCAAAGAACTCAGCATTTCATTCGAGGACTAAACACATACATCTCAAGTACCATTTCATACGGTCAGTATTGGAAGATGGAGAGTTGAAGCTGGAAAAGATACACACTAGCCAGAATCCTGCAGATATGCTAACAAAAGTTGTAACCAGGGAGAAACTGAGAACATGCTCAGTTTTGATTGTTCTTCAAGGATGACGATGAAGATGAGAAACAGCCAGGTCTAAAGAGGAGTCATTGTCCAGCAAATGAAGCAGCGGTGGAGTTGCTACAATCAGTATCCAAGTGGGAGATTGTTGGGTGTGGAGCCTGATTATCTTGTTTACTTTGTATCACAGCATTGGACCCCTGTACATTAAAAGGGGCGGCAACGCCACCCGTAATTAATCGCTGTCGTGGGGGGTCCAGGGGGGGCGGCAGTGCCCCCGAAGCTAAAAATAGATGTAAAATTGCCTTGTAAAAGTATTGTAATTTCTATTCAATCTGGGCCGTTCATTAGGAAAATGATCTGATGGTAGAAGTTACGTTTATATTAGGGTTTTTTTCCCTAGAAGGCAACCCCTCACTTTTATGAGGGCATTGTATTGTGGCTGTGCATCGTATGTGTATTATCGGAGCGAGAAAAAGATAGGGAGACTGTGAGAGAGAACAGAGGATATTACAGCGGATCTGCTATAGGTTTTGTCTCTTCAATTTTTGCTGGATAATACAAAGGAATGACTGGCTGTTCGGGGTGGACGTAGCCCAAACTGGGTGAACCACGTATATCTGTGTCTCTCTAGTTTTATGTGTTTTGTATGCTTTTATTTTCCACATATTTTATGTGTTGCATTGCTCTGTAATATTTAATTTTCTAGCATGGAACCCAGAAACAAGGAAGGTTGTGTACAGCCGAGATGTGGTGTTTAGAGAGGTGAAAGATGTTTTTAAACATGAATTCATACCAAAGGAACCTAAGAATATAGAGTTTGAGCTAAAGGAGAATGAATCAGACTCTACAACAGAAGAAGAATCATACGGGGAAGAGCCATAAACTCCAACTGTGAGAAGATCAGCTCAGGAAAGAAGACAACCAGAAGGGTATAGTCCATCTACTTTCTGTTCAAATTTTACCTTAACTATAAATGATGATGATCCTAGAACTGTCAGGAAGGCAGTAGATTCAGAGGATGGAAAACTCTGGAAGGAGGCCATGGTTGATGAAATGGCATCCTTGCACAAAAATGAGGCATGGGATCTGGTGGAGTTGACAACTGGAAGGAAGCCCATCGAGAGAAAATGGGTGTTTAAAAATAAGATGAATGTAGAAGGCAAGGTGGATAAATACAAAGCTCGGTTGGTAGCAAAAGGTTATTCCCAGGTGTCGAGAATTGATTTTGGTGATATTTTTTTCTCCTGTTGCCAAAGTTACTTCTATTAGATTACTTTTATCTATTGCTGCTTCATTTGATTTTAATATAGAACAGATGGATGTGAAGACAACATTTCTTCACGGGGATCTAGAAGAGGAAATATACATGAAGCAACCTGAAGGCTTTATGGTGAAGGGTAAGAAAGAACTGGTATGCAGGTTGAAGAAGTCTCTGTATGGGTTAAAACAGTCACCAAGGATGTGGTATCAGAAATTCGATACCTATATACGGGGACTTGGCTTCACCAGAAGCAAGGAGGATCACTGTGTTTATTTTAAATTAATTGGTGACCATGTTATTTATTTGGTCTTGTATGTGGATGATATATTTTTGATTGGAAATGACAAAGAAATTATCCAAGATTTGAAGACCCAACTGTTCTCCAAATTCTACATGAAGGATCTTGGTGCTGCAAACTATATTTTGGGCATGGAAATTAAGAGAGATCAAGCAAAGAGGAAGCTCTGGTTAAACCAGAGGAAGTATGTCGAGACTATATTGAAGAGGTTCAATATGCAGGATAGTAAACCAGTGAATGTTCCTATTCCTGTAGGTGTAAATTTGTCTGCTAAACAGTGTCCCAAGACATAAGAAGAAGAGGAGGATATGTCTTGTGTTCCATATGCAAGTGCAGTGGGTAGCCTAATGTATGAAATGGTATGTACTAGACTAGACATTGCACATGCAGTGGGAGTATTGAGCAAGTTTATGTCAAACCTAGTGGCACTTGTGATTATGGCTTGTGCTACCAGGGAAGACCAGGATTGAAAATAATGTTGGACATTCATGGTTTTGTTGATGCAGACTGGGCTGGAGATGTGGACCAAAGAAGATCTACAAGTGGGTATGTGTTTAGCCTATTTGGAGGCGCAGTCAGTTGGATGAGTAAAAGACAATTTGTAGTGGCTCTTTCAACTACAGAGGCAGAATACATAACATCCACTCATGCAAGCAAGGAATCAATTTGGTTGTAGAGGTTGTGTTCAAGTATGGGGTTGGTACAGCAAGCTATAAGGATAGACTGTGATAGCCAAAGTGAAATTTTCTTCGCTAAGAACCCTGCTTATCATTTAAATACAAAGCACATTGATGTTCAATATCAATTTGTTAGAGATATGGTTGAAGCTAAAAGGGTGTTGCTGGTAAAGGTGGACACTTTGAAGAATGTTGTAGATGCACTGACGAAGTCTGTGAGCACTCAAAAGTTCTCTTGGTGTAGAGAAACAATGGGTGTTGAAGAATTGGGCTAGTGACTAAACTCTCCTGTGGCCCCCTGCAGAAAGAAAACAACAAGTGGGATATTGTTGAGTATGTTTTATATTCTTTTTATGACTAAGCACGTGCAGGGGGGTAAGAGGGGGGGCGATAGCCCCCCCTTTGCACTGGGCACAAGGGGTCCCGAGCAGTGCCCTGAAGAAATTTTTTTGGTTCTTAATTTTCAGTGGGTAGTCCGCGCCCATGGTTTTGTGCATGGTTTTGCACATGGTTTTGGGGTACGATGGTTTTCGGCCCCTGGTATTTTTGTAGATCCGGTTAAGGGAACTACGGTTATGTTCTAATCTAGGGTTAATGGATTGGGGTTTATGTATGCTTCAGCATGTATATATATGTGTTGTAACACTAAAAGTAATATAATGAAAAATCAAGTTGGTCATCCCGATTTGGAATCCAGAGGAAAATCTTTGTGTTTATCTGTTTTATGTTTTATGCTCTTGCTATTGTTTATTTTCTGTTACAAGATTCGTGTGTAGGTAATTTCTATTCAGGATTAAAACCTACAGAGGCTAAACTAATAAAGTGGTTTAGGGTTTTGACAAGACTCCAATATTATAAAAGGAGGAGGAGAGAAACAAGAGAGGGTTGTTGAATATTATCATTTCTCAAGGTATTGTCTGCTCATACATCCCTTGTTGGGTATTCCTGTTCAGGAATCCCACCTCCTTCCTTGAGTAGCTCTTGGAGGAGACTTGTGCTATCTTTTCCACATTAGGCTTTTAGGCCAAGCTCACCTTACACCTAAAAATATGATCCTGTTGAGGGTTGGGTTGTCCTTGTGAGTTGCAGCAGTGGAAGACACTAGATCTGCTCAGATCTAGCTTATACTAGTGGCTCTTCTCAGTGAGTGTGTCTCTTAACCTTCTGGAAGAGTTCATTAGCTGATTGTGCTTCAGATCCAAAAATTGGCATTTTTCCAAACCACTCTCAAAAGATACAACATATTTTCTCTCCCTCGACTGCGTTATCTGCAAAGGAGAAGTTGCAGGGTGTTTTTTCTACATTTTGGAGGAGAGATCTCTAGTGTTAGGAATCTTCCTTTCACTGTGGTGATCCATGGATTGGCCATCCAATCCATGTTTGTTTCAGATCTGATCTAATGTACCATTTTATTATTCAGAAATTTCTGAATCATTCTGTAGATCTGCAACTTTAGATCTCAGATCTACTCTCTGTGCTTCATGTTTTGCACAAAACCCCAAAGGGAATGTATAGATCAGCATTTCTTGTACACAGATCTATATTAGATCTAAATTTTTATGTATAGATCTGCTCTAGATCTGAAGATTAATAAAATTCTACTTCAGCCCCTAAAAATAATGTTGTCATGGTTATGCAATATTTTCTTATGGTTGTGGCACCTCATTTCTGAGGATTTTTGCTGTATAATCTCATTCTTTCTCTTGTATAATGCATGGGTTGTAAATAACATATGATTTTCTATTATATATCTGATTTCTGAACCTCCATATCAGTTTCCTATTGTGCTTCAATGGATCTACGTTATTTCTGAAGTAGTCCTTTGCATACAGTTGCAACCCCTCTCTTTGGGTGATTTTCAGCTAGACTAGTTTGTGGGAGATCTGTTTAACCCACCTAGTCTGATTTGTTTTTGTTCTCCTTTTGGATTTAGATCTTATATGAGCTTATCTAAGGGATCCAGGAGCTCCAAACTCATTTATATGAACAAAATTTTCATATGTGCGTTTTCCAGTCATGCCTTACTAGCTGTTCCAGATTTGGAACATTACAAGATGGACCTTACTTATGCCACCATTCCTATTTTTGGTGTGAAAATAAGAATATATCGAGAGAAAATAATGGCCTACATGGTGAGTAGTGAAGAAAAACCCCAAAATTTTTGAATTTATGCTCTTGATACTGAACTTGGTTCTGTTATTCTTTTCAATGAGTTAACTAATGAAGCAGAAGAGGAGAGGAAAGCAGAAAATCAAAGTTCTGAAATTCAGCAGTCTGAAAATTAGAAAACAAAATATCAACAAGTCAGTGATAAGGAGGTGGAAGGTTGGTGGTCATTAAATTTTTTATGGATTAGCAGGCAGATAAGGAGCAAGAGCAGGGATTTGGATCACAATTCCAAGGGATGAGAGTAAGTTTTTTTCCTATAAATTGAACTTTGATTGCACGAATAACATCGTTGAGTATGAATCCTTGATTTTGGGCTTAGAGGTTTTGAAAATAATGAATGCTCAAAACATTTCTGTTTTTGGAGATTCAGAATTAGTCATTAAACAAGTTGAAGGTGTCTATTAAGAAAATGATATAACGATGAGGGCATATAGGAACTGTTGGAAATACGGAGAGGGGGGGTGAATCAGTATTTCTTTAAATTAGATCATTAGTTAATATTAAATTATTATCAGTGTTTGTACAATGATAGCAGTAAAAAAAAGGAACACAAATGCACACATTTTTTAAGGTGGAAACCCACTTCGGGAAAAAAACCACATAATGTTTTTCTAATAATTCTTTAATATTCAACTCCAATTGAAAATAAAGCTCCAACTTCCTAGAATCTTGAAAATAATTCTTCTCCAACTCCCACTGGATGGATGCTCCAATGCCAAAGATTCTTCAGTAGTCAACTAAGCAGATGCCCCAACACCCAATGAGCTACAACTCACCCTAGCACCACCATACCACCCTATAGAAGAATAAAAGAAGAATAGACTCCCATACCAGGGAATATGGTCCACTTTAAAATGATATAGAATGATGTAGAAGAAGAAGAAACAATAGACCATAACCCCAACTATGACACAACCACCTAATGATGATCCTAGACCTCCCAACATTGCCTCTTCAACTCTTGGCATATAGACACTAGTACAATTTTTACAATAATTCATTTACAATGACTTTGTGCAATGATACCTTTACAGTGACTGTATGAAGTGCTGCCCACTTGGAGACTTCATGTGATCAAATTATTGTTGCTATTCTACTCCTTGGTTGCTGCTCTTGTCATGGTACCCTCTGCTGCACCTTGCTTTGCTTTTCTTCCCTAGAAAGTCTGGTCCTTTGTAGCCCTTGACAACACATGATCTAGCTTTTTCTTGCCTTCTATGAGCTCGATATTGAATTTGGTGTATCTCTGTTATTTAAAATCCCCAATATGTGATTTTTGGTCCTATAGTAGTCCTCTGAGTCTTATTTCCAATGCCATAGGTCTGACCCAATTTGGATTCTTCAAGGGAGATTTATGCCCAATCTCTCACAATGCCCTAATTATGGACTGTTTCAGTAGAGAAAACTTGTACGGTGTGCCACGTGTCAATTTTTCTTCATTTGGCTCTAAACTTGATAGAGCCAAAACAACAGTCCATTTAATATCTTCCACTTTTTATAGAATTCCAATCTGATACTTAGAGATATATTTATGACAATTTTCCCAAGGTCACTTCTTTGATATGAAATTCAGGAGCCTACAAAAACACTGACTTCCACAGGTCATATCTCTGCATATATTGCACCTTGATCTGAAATTTCTACTAGAGCTTCTTCAGTATTTCAGCTTCGCCTCATACAAAATTTCAGCTTCTTAACCCTCATATAAACAACGTTAGAGTGAAAATTCCATGATGACCTGTTTCATATGGCGAAATCCCTTGCCTTAAGAGGATATGAGGATCACAATTTATATAAATGCTTAGGTTGAGAGGGGCTTCAACATGTTAACGTGGGAGGGATTTTAGGAGCTTAAAAAATATTAATTATGACTTTTCAATGACCCTTGCCACAACCCCATGGGGTTTTAGCCCACTAACTAGGGTGCAAACTTCAAACATGAATATCTCTCAAACCGTGAATAATTACGTGGCATGCCATATATCAACACAAACATATCAACAAGTAGAAACCATCAAAATAATTTTTGAACCAGAATATATCAATTTGGAGGTCAAAATTCCCATGAAATATTGGGGTAGCCCCTGGTGTTGCTTGGTTTGACATCAATGACAACTGCTGATCAACAGGAACTTGGTTTTGGACATGTTGGAAAACTTTCAAGCTTATTAATTCATGGTCAAAACTAGAGAACAAAACTCCATTGTTGATTCCCTTGATGTCTCTGCAAGTCTTTTCATTATTCCTATGCATTCCACAGAAAAATATGAAGTTGAGATTTTCCATAGAATAGTTATCCCTGATAATATTACTCATTGGCAAGTTTTCGAGGATGATCAATAAGTGAAGAAATTTATTGAGCTGAAAGAAGAGTTTGAAAATATACAAGTAGATCAACAAAATATGCTTGTTGAGTCTAAAGGGAATCCTGAAGTTTTGCAACTAAAGAACAATTTCATACCAAAGGGACTCATACCTCTTGAATTTTTTTTTGATCAAAATGATGTTTTTAAATCCCCCAAGATACAAGCCGATGATAAAGAAGTTGAGAGTTGTAACCTTGGTACAATAGCTATGCCCAAAATGATTAAACTTTCAAAATTTCTTTCAACTGATATGAAGTTTAAGTATATTGAAATGATGAAGAGATTCATAGATTTGTTTCCTTGGAATTATAATGATTTGAAAGAATATGACCCTACTATTATTCAGCATACTATTCCCATAAAAGAAAATGAAAGGCCTTTCAAGCAGAAGTTAAGGAGGATCAATCCACTTCTCATGCCATTGATTGAGAAGGAGGTCAAAAAACTCTTTGATGCCAAAATCATTGTCCCAATCGGATTTTCAAATTGGCTTGCAAACTTGGTTCTAGTTAGGAAAAACAGTGGAGAAATTAGAATATGTATTGACTTCAGAAATTTGAATAAAGCCTCTCTGAAGGACAATTATCCTCTCCTGAAGATGGACCAAATTTTGCAAACTATTGTTGGTTCTCATAGAATGTCTATGCTTGATGGTTTTTCAGGTTATAATCAGATCCTTGTACATCCTCATGATCAGGAAAAAACAGGCTTTACTACACCATGGGGTACTTTCATGTAGGCCAAGATGCCATTTGGCCTCATGAATGCAGGAGCTAATTTTGAGAGGGAAATGGACATTGTTTTTTCTGAAGAAAAGGGAAAGATGGTGGTGGTTTATTTTGATGACATAACAATCTACTCAATGAGGGAAGAATATCACTTGAAGCACCTAGAAAGAATTCTGTTGAAGTGCAGAAGGTTTCACATCTCTCTAAATCCCACCAAAAGTACTTTTGCTTTAACTTTAGGTAAATTACTTGGGCACATAATTTCTAAAGATGGTATTAAGATTCCAAACAGGGTCAATGCAATTTAGAGGGTGGATTTTCCAAGAAGAGGGAAGGAGATTCAATCTTTCCTTGGAAAGGTAAATTTTGTAAGGCGATTTATTCCTAATTTTGCTGAGATTGTGAAGGACATAACAAGGATGCTGAAGAAAGGAGTTGACATTAAGTGGATAGCAGAAGAAAGACACTCATTTGAGGAGATCAAAATGGCACTTACCCAAGCACCAATATTGATCATTCCTGATTTCTCGAAAGAATTTCCGGTTTTTACTTTCACATCAAAGAATACTATTACTGGAGTTTTTCTACAAAAGGGACATCAAGGTATTGAGAAACCTATTTCCTTCTATAGTAGGACATTAGATAACTTTGAGCTGAAGTATAATATCTTAGAGAAGCGATCCTATGTCTTGGTGAAGGCTATCAAAGATTTCAGAATTTATATTCTGCATTCTCATATTGTGTCTTTTTTCCCTAATATTGTCATGAAAGAAATCCTCACTCAAGCTGACCCTGATGGTAAGAGGGGAAAATGGATTGATAAGTTGCTAGAGTATGACATAGAGATTAAGTCAACAAAATTGGTCAAAGGGAAAGTCTTAGCAAAGCTGATGGTGCATTCAAACTTTGACTGTCTTGACATAAATTTAATTGTAGAAATATCAGAAATTTTAGATGAGGAAGAAGAACTAGTTCCCATTGAAGAAAAATACATCACTTCAGATTGGTACAAGGAGGTTGTTTTTGTCGTACAACATCATAAAGAACTTGCTGATCTAACAAAGTCTAAGGAAAGGTTTGTAAGGCTAAAATCCTTGAGATATTTTATTTTTGACATAAATCTGTTTTGGAAGGATACTGGCGGAATTTTGCTGAATTATTTGCTGGAAGAGGAGGCTGATAAAGTAATTGAAGAGTTCCACAAAGGAGATTGCGGAGGTCATCATTATTGGAAGGCCACAGTGAACAAGATTCTTAGAGAAGGGTATTATTAGCCTACAATGTTTAAGGATGTCTACAAAAAGATTGTTTCCTGCCATGAATGTCAAATTTTCGAGGATAAGAAGAGTCTTGTACCTTTACCTTTAATGCCTATCTATGTGGAAGCGCCATTTCAGTGGTGGGAGCTAGATTTTATTGGAGAGATTCATCCATCATCATCAGGACAACATCGCTGGATTCTCACATCGACTGATTACTTCACCAAATGGATTGAAGCAATCCCAACTAGGCAATAAAATGATTCTGTTATTATTTATTTTTTAGAAAATAATATCTTCTCTAGGTTTGGTTGCCCCATGAAGATTATAACTAATAATGCACAGGAATTTAAGTCTAAGAAGCTGATAAATTTCTATCATCAATAGCATATTACTCTTGGGCATTCTACTGCATACTATCCTCAAGGGAATGGTCTTGTTGAGTCTTCTAACAAGAGTATTGTGAAGATCATTAAAAATGTGTTGCGGGAGAATAAGAAGGCTTGGCATTTGAAGCTGAAGTATGCCTTATGGGATGATAGGATATGCACAAAAATATCAATTGGAACCTCACCATATGAGTTGGTACCATTTTTCCTACATCTCTAGGGGTACCTGTCATGAAGCTGATCCAAGGGCTAGAAGAGGAACCAAATCCAGTCCAGAGGAGAATCAATCAACTAATAGCTCTGCAGGAGAAGAGGAATGAAGTTTATAAAAAAAATAAACAATCTCAAAACATAATCAAGAGGACATTTGATAGGAAGATCAAGGAGGAAAGTTTTCAAATTCAGGATGAAGTGCTAAAATGGGAGGGCAGAATTGAAGAGAAAGGAAAACATGGTAAGCTTGAGAACTTATGGAAAGGTCCTTTCAAGATAGCTGATTTCCATGGAAACAATACTTACATACTGCAGGAGATGGATGGAAAATCATATGCTGGAGGACCTGTCAATGACAAGTTTTTAAAGTATTACTCTTCCTAAAATTTTTATTGATCATCATGTCATTGTACATATTCCATTTTATTATTTTTTCTGCTAATAATGACAAGCTAAATCAGCAAGCTTGAGCCCGAAGTGAAGGCCATTAGAGCTTGAGGAGAAATCTTGGAAATTTCAAAGTTTTTCTATTTTGGTCAAAAAAATGGATTGCAGCACTGGAACTACTAGTTCCTAGTGTACCACAGGGGCACACTATCCCAAGTGGAGCCACTGTTATCACCCAAAAAAAATTCAAAACATAATTGTGTCAAGTTTGGTTTTGGTCATGGTTCAAAATTGGGTTTAGAATTCAATTTAGGATTTTATCAAAGGTAAGTTAAATTTTCATAAGTTCAAAGCCCATCCTTAAGTTCAAATAAAGTCTTTTTTAAGGTTCATTCATTTTTAATTATCCATAATTTCCATTTGTGGGTCATTTCCTAAAGTTTCATGTCAAAACTATGCAATTGGCCAAGAAACCTCGTTTTTCTAGCGCCACTAGTTCAAAAAAGTTGATTTGCGCTACGAAAACGCTAATAGTTTCGTAGCACAAATAGGGAAAAATACATTATCGGTGCTACGAAAGCGCAGTTTCCAAACTGTCTTGTCATTTGAGCTTAAATATGTTAGAATCCATTGGGAAATGGTAGGTTAGTGGTATGATGAGTCAGTTAATGATGAGATTCAGTGTACTTACCCACGTTGCAGTCATCATTGTTACACCATTTTTTGGTCATCTAACCTACTATCATTAGATGGACCCAAGTACACCATGTAAAACCAATTTTACCCTAAGTAAAATTGCTTTCACTATGTAAAATAACTTAATAAAACACATTTATTAGGTTCTTTATGGTCTAAACAGGAAACCCCAAAAGTAAATATTAAACAAACCTATATTTGTTTGATTTTCCTAAAGGAATAATTAATTAAACAAAAATTTAATTATTATTCTTGGTCATGTTTAACCCAAAACAAAGAAATTAATTAGATAAATCTTTATTTATCTTATTATTTTCTAGGAATAATTATTTAAATCTTATTTAAATAATATTCCTTGTTAAATATGACTAAATCACCCATAAATAATTAAATAATTCATTATTTATTTGATTATCTTTCAACCACTTCCTTAAAATGATAAATAAATCATTTATTTATTTATTATTCACAACTAAATGGATTTGACCCAAGTCAAATACTTTTTTCCTCCAACAAATTTAATAAAATATTCCATAAAAGGTGGATCTAGATTTGGTTAATATTATTTTAATCATGCACCAAGATCTGGAATGACCCAATATTTTGTTATAAATAGGAGGGTTTCTCCTACCATTCTTCACCTTTTGTTGCCTATTGGATCACTCTGGATATATACTCTTGGTCTGACTTTGAGCCATTATCATTGTCAAATTTTCCATTATTTGCTGTGTGAGCTCCCTTTGAGTTCTATCTTTGTCTAGGTTTTCTACACCAACAAGAGAGAGAAATACTAGATCTGAAGTGTTGAGGACTTCCAAGAACCCATCCCATTGAGGAGAATTGGAAAAACCTTCTTGTTTTCCTCCCAGGTGCCCTTAATACAAAAATTATTTCAAAAATATTGTTCTTGTCTTGTCTATTGGATGTATGGAGGAAAACCTTATTTTTACTGCTTAATGTCTCTTTATGCATAGATCTGGATTTTTGTAGCATTTGTCTTGATCAACTAACTGCAGATCTGAAGATATTGGCAGCCATATTTGATGTTAGGGCTATAAATTATGCGTAGCTAAAGTGGTATTTTTTCATACACTTCGACAAAAGATTCATACTAACAACTGGCGACTCCACACGGGTTTTCAATTACGACCGCTGTCGTTTTTCATATTCCTGCATATGCAGCTACTTCAGACCCTAGGGTTTCTTTTCAGCTTTTTTTTTTCCTATTTTTATGTTGTTTTTCACCTATAAAACCCTAAAACATTAAAATTTCTAACTTCCGCGTGTTTCTGGCCCTATTGTGCAGGTGACAGACATCAGCCGCAACTGAGACGACAAATTTTTCGAAAATCTACTGCCGGGACACCCGGAGCTTCAGGTCGCACTTTTCAGCCCAAAAACTGTGATCTGGACTCCAGGTCGCACTTTTCAGCAGATTATCTGTGACCTGCACAGAAAACAGGTCAGAACCTGCGACCTGCCAGTTTTTCTGCTATTTTTCTGCAATTTTTCTGGGTTTTTCTGATGCTTCTGTCAGGGTTTTCCAGCCTCTGTCTCAACCCGTCTAGACCTGTTTCTGATTTATTTCACTCATATAAGTGGGAACATAGCCCCCTAGGGCTTCAGTACCCTCCACTTTTGGTGGAAGAGTTTTAGCTATTTCAGGTGTCTGATTTTTCAGAGTTTCAGCCTTCCCTTTTTCAGATCTGATACCTCCTTTTCAGATCCCTTTTAATTAGCTCTTCTCCCTTTCAAATCACCTCCTGAAGTTTTTTTTGGATCTACCTTTAGGGCCTCCTCCTTGTCCCTTCTGCTTTTTGCTGATTTCCTCCTTTTTTACAGCCACCTTGCCTCTGCCTCTTCACTGTGTTCTGCACCTCTTTTCAGCAGATTTCTCCTTTAGATCCCTGTCCCTCCTAACCTTAAATCTATTGGCCTCTTTTTAGTGTGTTTTGACTAGATTTTTTCCCCTCTTTTAGACTAGTTTTGAGAGACCCACCTTTTTGGGTTAGATCGATGCATTGTTAGCTGTTAATTTTCTGTTATTTCAGCATTATATACTGTTCTCTGCAGATTTATTTTCAGTTACGCATCACAGTTTTTCTTTTGCTCTCAAAATGTCTGGGTTTAAAAATTAAAATTAACGCACGCCACACACTCACCCTAAGCGAAGAAGAGCCTGGTTAACACCACCAGGAAAAGACTTTAAAACATTGTAAAATCAATTAACACTGCACCTTTCTTCCCTTGTTTCGACATTGTAATCACTTGATTCTACACCTCCCTGCCTTTGTTGGTCATTCTTCTTCCCCTTGTACCATGTTTGTGTTGTCATCATTGCGCCCCCAAGGCGCACATCCCGGAGACTTCTTGGCCTTCACCCTCAGTTTCTGGTCGGTCGACCTACTCCTTCCCGCCGTCGTCGAGTTAGTCCTCCTCCGAGTCCGCACTCCAACTCCTCTTCTGATTCATTGGGTTCTCCTTTTACTTCCGGTTCTCCCCCTATCACCTTCACCATGTCTGGTCCAAGGCCTAACGCTAGTGGCAACCTCGGCCCTAATGCTGGGACTGTTACTAGCAGAACCACCACAGGAACTACCTCGACTACTCCCTTTCTCCCCTTCATGGCAGGCCTCAGCCTCCCCGATTTGGACCGATTGATTAACGACCCTATACACCATGACGCTAGTTGGCCTGCTATGCCGACAAAGCTCCCTTTCGACATCCCAAAGTTTGAAGGCCTTGCTAGAGAAGATCCTTCAAATCATGTTTGATCTTTCCACATGTGGTGTTCATCTACCTCCATTACCGATGACTCTGTCCATCTTCGGTTGTTCCAATGAACACTTATAGGTGCGGCTTCTAAGTGGTATGTTGATCAGGCCCCTTCCTCTCATACCACCTTTGCAACTCTTGCCTAGGCTTTTTTATCTTACTTCCAACTTCCCCTTCGTTATGACACTCGAATCGAAATTTTTACTTCTCTCCGTCAATCATCTGCGACCCGCCTATCCGATCATGTCCAGGAATGGTGGAGAAGAAAGAGCCTATGTCAATCCCCTACCTTCGCAGACCGTGTCTACATGGACTGGTTCCTTAGAACTCTCTTGCCTCCTATTGGGAAATATGTCGCATCGCATTTTCCCCAAACCGAAGAAGCTGCCCTCCAACTGGCGTTAAAATATGACTTGATCTACGCTTAGACAGGTTATGTTTATACCGTTCTACCTGATCTCCCTAGACCCGGTAGTGTCAATGCACCGGGGGCACCTCATGCTGCCGACAGTATCGTTGGAGCTCTCTCTCCTCCATATGCCAAACCTCCCATGGGTTATGGTTTTCCTGGGGGAGGGGGCAGCACCTCCCGCACTTGTTCCCCTCCTGGTCGCACGTATCTAGGATACAACATGCCTCCTCTTTTGGCCCAACCTCCTGGTCACCATCCTGTTACCCAACCCCCTGATTATTTGTATCCACAGTTTGGTGCTCCAGCTCCTCCAACATCAGCACCTCCGCCTCCCTTGCCTTCTCAACCCCCGCAACAGCAGTCACCGCCCACTCAAGAGCAGGTGGATGCACAGCAGGGATTCGTGGCTACCCAACCACCTGACAGACAGGTGGCCACTCAACCTTCCCCTTCTGGTTCCTCCAATTACCAGATCCTCATGATGAAATCTGCTCCACCTCCAACCGTCGACCTTAACCTTCAAACTCGGGCCCCTCAGTACCCCAAGCCTCCCGCTCCGTCTGTCCCCGAGTCACCTTCTTTAGGTTCTACAGAGCCTCTTTCGACATCCAATGGTCACTTGCATATCCCTCAACCCAAATTTCAGGTTCATACCCAGATTCATAAGGGACCATTACGCCAAAATGCTGCTTCTGGTCGAGCTTCTTATTCGTATAGCATAGTAGATGATTTGGCACAATCTCCTGCTGCCATTTCCACGTTGGAACTCCTCCAGTCGCGCCCTTCCCAAAAGAAGGCTCTGCTATCTGCCATGGGCGCTATAGATCCTGCTGATGACCAAATGATTGTTTTTGACGCCCATCAATCCGAACATCCTCCTCTTCCTACTTCCGTAGCCTTCCAAATCCCAGTCAAAATCCGGAACGCTAACATTTCTTGGTGTATCATTGATGAGGGGGCATCCACCTGTGTGATGTCCGCTTCGGTTTGGAAACAACTCGGATCTCCTGAGTTGGCCCCTTCCACAATCACCCTTTGAGCGTGGGACGGCCATGCCTCCTAGCCCATTGGCATATTCCGTAATTGTCCTATCACTCTTGCGGGCAAGACTGTTTGCGTTGACGTCGAAGTCATCGACGCCCCTCTAGATTACAACATTCTCTTGGGGCGAAGCTACACCTACGCCATGTCCGCTGTCCCATTCACGGTTTTTCGCAAGATTTCTTTTCCTCACAATGGAAAGATAGTCACCATCGACCAGTTGACATATCATGAGCCAAAATCTCAGACCTCCCCTGAGACGACCATCTCTTCTGTAACCAATAAGCAAACTGTCGATTCCTTGACCAGTGTCTCTCCCGGCGTCTATAAAGACTCCTCTTTTCTTGGCACTTTCCCTGGTCTTCCTCCTCCTATCTCTGACCCTAGCTCATCGAATGTTTGCATGATGCAATCATCTCAGGCTGCTCTCAAGCAACCTGCTTCGGCTAGTCAGCAACCGCGCTCTCCGCAACCTTCTCCTAGCCCTTCACCTGCAGCTGGTATCCATGAGCTTCTTTACCCTCCTAGAATAGTTCCTCCAAGACTTAGCCATTTAGGAGCCGTCCCACCTGGCCATTACCCCTCTAGTCGGATACCATTCCTAGCTCCCCCACCAGGAGTGTACATGGTACCTGTCATGGCCACCCTCTCTCTTCCTAACCTGACCCTTGGGATTCCCGTCTAGTACCATGATCCTCCAGCCGCAACCCTGCCTAGTCAACCCAAACCTTATATTGCTTTGACCCCGGTTCAACCGGTCCCCATGACTTCTCCCATTGCAACAGTGCCTCAGTCACCTCAATAGGAACCACCTCCTGTTGCGATCACTTTGGGTAAGAAGGGAAAAGCTCGCAAGGGGGCATCAAAGGACAAGGCTGCCCCGAAAAAATCTGCCCCTCCTCAGCCTCCAAAGCATACCATCCAGTGTGCTTTGTGTAATTTTGTCGGTCACACCAACCATACCTGTCCTGAACTGCTTCATCTCAAGCCCATGGCTAACGTCGTGTTCCCTGAGTACATGGTCCCGGAAGCCTCTTTTCCTTCCACGACCACGGCCAAGAACCCCAAGACTATTCGCACCAACCACCCTTGTGCATTGTGTGATCTACATGGCCATTACACCCACCTTTTTCCCCGCCTCGAGGACTTCCGCACCTCTCTAGCCGTGGTCCTCCAGTTCGAGGCCAAGCGCAACGAGTCCACCTCTCCCCTGTTTGCGCGTTTTTCTTCGGCAGAAATACCAGACATGACTGCTCCCATTGACATTCCCCCTCCTGATGTCAAGATGATGGAGCCTTCATCCAACATTTTCTACCTATCATCATCTATGAGACCCTCGGGGAACATTCCCTCTGAATCCTCCCCTGTTGTTTCGCTTGACCTTCCTTCAGTGATCACCTTGGGCTCAAAATCGGTAGATCCTTTATCTACTTACTCTTCTGTCACCCCTTGTGATGATGCACATGTGAACCTCTCTTCTCATGATGACGAGTCAAGTATCTTCGCCGCGTCAGGTGGTCTTTCTTCCACCAATCACCCCATCTTCTATCACAGTGACGACATTATGGAAAAAATCCCCACCCCTGACTTTATCTATTCCCCCTTACATCGAACCCATGCGTTCACACCACATACACCTTGTGGCCATTACATTGAAACCCAATGTTTGGGTAAGGGGGCACCCACATTTGAGAGACCAAGAGAAGAAATTCTCCACAACTCTCCTAGTGTATCTGGTCGTGTTGACTTTAGTACCATTATTATTCCACATTTAGAAGAACCTCTAGAGTCCCATATCACTTCAGATCACTCTAGGGATGATACCCCTTATCGTTCCCTCATCTTCCATCAGCAACCCAATCTCTTAGACATTGTTGTTGACCAACCTATGGGTTTTCTAGGAGAGCATCAGTTCATTATCTCCAAATCCTCTCTTTTGGATAGTGACACCAGGTATGCCAACCCGAAAACTTAAAGTCCATTTGCTTCATATATGCAGTACTAAAGAGATTGGTAATCCTCCATTTCCTTTCTCACACTGCATAACCATAACGAAAACAAATGGCACACCACATCATTAAAATGTGTTTATATTCCCCTTTTTCTAAATACATCTTGGCATGACCACACCATGCTTGGGGGCACCTATGCCCCTCAACCATAACCCTCCTCAAAATCGAATTTCTTCACTTGCAACACTCATACTAGGGGCACCATTTGGCCTCCATACTTATCCATGCTCGTGTTGATGTTCGTCGTGAGTTACCATCTTGTACTCATGTTTTCATGGTCCCCCATTGGACCTTTACTGTGTGGTAGCACCATCAAGTTGCCCTTGTTTAGAGCATCCAAGTTGAGTCATCATCGCTTTCATGGAGTCTATCCCGAGTCCCTTTGTACCTTGATATAGTCCTCCATCCTTCATTGCTTGATCCCTCTCTTGTGTCGCACATTATGGCCTTCAGTCCCACTCTCCCCTATCCCTCATGATATTGTGTCAGTCGCTGCCATGTCATTCATGCCCTTTATGCTCTAACAAGGGAAGTCGTCCATTCGCTACTCAGTCCCCTCCATTCCATCATCATCATTGGTATTAGTCTATCCGTCGCTCTACTATTTTCTCTCGTGCCTTAGTTGAGGATCTCTCATTGCCTCACCTATGGCGGACCTCCTTCTGTCGACATCAGCTCCTTCATGCCAGAAGACAGGTCTAGAGGGCGGTGTACCTTGGTTCCAGCTTCCACTCTTGTTCGGTGCCTCAGATCAGGCAAAGGGATCTCTCATTTCCCTTTGACTTGATTGTTTCTCCACTCCAGCTCCTTTCAACATGATCGAGATCCGTATACTTGATGGTTCAGTGATGCAGCAGCAGCTCTTGGTGATTCCCGGGTGTGTGTGAGATGTCTCAGCCCTCATGAGGGGGTGGCCCTGCAGGTAGCCCCCCACATGCCCGGATGACCTCTTCATTGTAGCCTTCGATGCAGCTCCATATATTTGATGATGTAGGCCTTAGCCGCTTGCAGCGCCTCTTTGATTTGCTGTATCAGTCAAATTTTGTGAGCCCTTCCCCGCTTATAAGGGGCATTTGGGTTGTATTTGTATCTCATGTACTCAGATATTATTGTATAAGTCCTGGCTGTTATCCCAGGCACAACATGTATATGGGATCCCTCATTGTATTTCTATCTGGCTCATGTTTATGCCGGTTGTACTTTATGGTTCGGTCCCTTGTTTATTGGACACACTATTCTTTTGTACTTTGTCTCGGCGGGCATAGGTATGCCTCCCCCGCCGCCTTTAGCACAGGTACCCTCTCATAAAAAGAGACTTGTTGCACCTGTAAGTCTCGTCTCCTCAGGGTCTAGTTCTCCAGCACATTAGTCTACCTTACATTTCTCTCTCTGACTTCCCTTTTGATGTCTGGTGATTTAGTTCTTACAACGTACTTCGGTCATACGATTTGCTCCTAACACTCGCACGCTGGGGGGCAATCTGTTACACCATTTTTTGGTCATCTAACCTATTATCATTAGATGGACCCAAGTATACCATGTAAGACCAATTTTACCCTAAGTAAAATTGCTTTCACTATGTAAAATAACTTAATAAAACACATTTATTAGGTTGTTTATGGTCTAAACAGGAAACCCCAAAAGGAAATATTAAACAAACCTATATTTGTTTGATTTTCCTCAAAGAATAATTAATTAAACAATAATTTAATTATTATTCCCGGTCATGTTTAACCCAAAACAAAGAAATTAATTAGATAAATCTTTATTTATCTTATTATTTTCTAGGAATAATTATTTAAATCTTATTTAAATAATATTCCCTGTTAAATATGACTAAATCACCCATAAATAATTAAATAAATCATTATTTATTTGATTATCTTTCAACCACTTCCTTAAAATGATAAATAAATCATTTATTTATTTATTATTCACAAATAAAGGGATTTGACCCAAGTCAAATACTTTTTTCCTCCAACAAATGTAATAAAATATTCCATAAAAGGTGGATCTAGATTTGGTTAATGTTATTTTAATCATGCACCAAGATCTAGAATGACCCAATATTTTGTTATAAATAGGAGGGTTTCTCCTACCATTCTTCACCTTTTTCTGCCTATTAGATCACTCTGGATCTATACTCTTGGTCTGAATTTGAGCCATTATCATTGTCAAATTTTCCTTTATTTGTTGTGTGAGCTCACTTTGAGTTCTAGTCTGGGTTTTCTACACCAACAAGAGAGAGAAATACTAGATCTAAAGTGCTGGGGACTTCCAAGAACCCATCCCATTGAGGAGAATTGGAAACACCTTCTTGTTTTCCTCCCAAGTGCCCTTAATACAAAAATTCTTTCAAAAATATTGTTCTTGTCTTGTCTATTGGATGTATGGAGAAAAACCTTATTTTTACTGCTTAATGTCTCTTTATGCATAGATCTGGATTTTTGCAGCATTTGTCTTGATCAACTAACTGTAGATCTGAAGATATTGGCAGCCATATTCGATGTTAGGGCTATAAGTTATGCGTAGCTAAAGTGGTCTTTTTTCGTACAATTCGACAAAAGATTCATACTAACAACATGGTCATGATAGGGTATGAATGAGGCATCATTCAGTTATGAGATGACATTTTAAATTCAAAATCTTACCTAATTAGTCATTCTCATTTCCTTTGCCTCCATTCGAGTGTCTAAGCTCTGAAGTGTCAAGCCAAACCTGTGGTTGTTCCATACAAAGGTTTTCTACACCTTAATCAAGCGAGGCTGATATAAACTAATCAAGCGAGGCTGTCGTTTCACATATTCAAGCGAGGCTGATTGAATTTATCAAGTGAGGCTAACATGTTTTCTGTGAAGCATGGCAGAGGAAAATAAAGTTCACAGAGGGGAACACTGCTTAAGGCATGAGCCTGAAGATATGAAGGCCATAATTGAAGACCAAACAGTGATGGAGGTGTTCAGAAGAGTAGTTTGTCTTCAGTTTTGTGAAAATTTTCAGGGTTTCCACACATAGGTTTACAAATAATTTGCATTGAACTTCAATGGAAAAACTACCAAGGTTGGGATGCTAAGTTTGTAAATTTCATCAGATATTATTGCTGATGTGACAGAGATACCACGAGGTCAAGAAACTTGGTTTAAAGGTTTCAAATTCGATATGGAGAAATGTAAAGAGTTTATGAAACCTGAGTATGTATATATGGACCTCAATAACGCTATCCCTATAAGTTGCACCAAAGACACTTATGAAAATTTGTTGGTCAACATTCAAAGGTATTTCACATGTGAAGGCAAATATCATAAGGTTTACACATATCATTTCAAGATTCTTCTGCATTTTACTGGTAATATTTCACTTCATTTTCTCTTTTATTTGCATAGGAGTCTTGCAAAAATGGTTGATAAAGTAGAATCCAAATCTGAAAGTTGTGAAACATCCTTGTTTCATCATGGTTTGATGAAGTTATTGGTTTTTAATGAGCTTCAGAAGATAGGAAGGGATTGGTCATCCTTTTTTATATAAATGGTTTTGAGTTGGAAACCATAACTCCTGCTAGAAACCCTAAAAATAAAGGAACTCCATCACCACTAGTAGTAGAGTCTAGTCAACCTGTGGTTGCAAAACCAAAGGAATTTCAAAAACTGAAGCCAAGGAAAAAAGTTCAGAAAAGGACAGAGCAAACACAGGTGCTTGAAATAACAACTCCATCACCTGCAAAATAGAGGTCAAAGATTGTTAAAGAGGCAAAGCAGAAACAAGATATCAACAAGCAGGAAATCAAAAGAGTAACAAGAAGCCAAGTAGTGGCTTTTGGGCCATGAATACGACCAATTTTTAACACCTATTTCATCCATTTCTACTCTTCTTTATCATGTAATTTTATCATAATTTATCATATAAATCCATTTTATAATTATTTATGCTCTTATGGATAAATATTATTTCTTATCCTTTATTTTTAATAAATTGATGATTATTATGCATAATTTTATCAATGATGGTTTATTAATATATTTTGTAACAACAGTCACCATTTTAGCCTCCAAGATATTTGCTAGATTGCAGATTTGATCTCCAGCACATCATTCAATATTCCAACTCACAAATTCGTTGGAATAAGAAGTGTCAGTTTTTCATTGGACATTCTGGGAAAATGGAGAAGAATATGGAAAATCAAAAACATGGGTTTTGTCCAGAACATACTGAATTAACTTTTGAAATAACGGTTTGCCCAAATTCATCATGTATTAAGAGAAATGGAAGGTTCTCTGAGCACAATTTTTCCAGATTCACTATTGTGGTCGTTTTCCAAATTCTTCTAGTGGCAATACCAAATTCGACGTGTCCCTGTTGAAGATTGATGGAAATATATTTTCTTGCTGATAAATTTGTTGGGGACAATCCAATATTGTTATGAGGGATCATATTTACCATTTAATTTCTCCTCTTTCTAATTATAAAAGGAGGGCATATATTATGTATGAAAACAATGATGAGATGATTATTGAATTCATTTTGTAACTCTGTAATTCCTTGACTCTTGTGATCAAAGAGCAACTGATGTAAACACTATTTATGTTTGATTAATACAAGAAAGTGTTTCTATTCCATTTCTTAACTCTGGAGTAAATCCCAGCAGTGTTTCACCGGTGGTTGAGGGCCCAGCCCTGGTGGATCGATCCGCTGTTTGTATCTCTATCTTTTCATTATTATTGTATGATAGCTTCTAATTGTTTTCATTATGGTTTGAAATTAAGTAGTTTATTGTTTAATTTTTTATTGATATTGTTGTGTTACATTGATGAATTTATTGCTATTCCATTTGACTGATATTCATTACAGTTTGCTATTCAATAGGATTCATTATTTGATTCCATCAATTAGAGTTTTTTGTTTAGATTTATTAAATAGGATTTGTTGTTCAATTCCTTTCATTACAGTTTTCTGTCCATTTACATTGTTGTTCATTTCAGACTAATTAGTTTACAAATTGCAAGAGTTTGCTTTTAAAGAGTTTTCCTAGTTTACTTTCAATATCGGCTTTATTTCAATTTCTATTTCCCTTTGATTTCTTTAAAGCAGGACTATCAACTATAGAGAACACTGGTTATTTCTTCCACGTTCCCAGATTGATTGTCTTGTTCCAGTTTGATTTCAATTGCATCAATTTCTAAAGGAATGAGTTATTGCTACTGTATCCTCGATTGATGTTTGCTGAGTGAATAGTTGTATTTCAGAGCATTAGAGTTTATGTTGTTGTAGTTAGATTTCTTTTTCAAGCCTCCGTTTACTGTTGTATTTGAAACATTTTACTACATCTTGCAAGGCATTACTCTTAGATTGAATTGCAGCCTAAGACTGAATACACTCTTGGGATAAAAATGTGTTCTTGTATTGATAATTAATGTAGGATAAATAGGCGTTAAAAAGACACCTTTTATACCTCAACATTTTGGCGCCGTTGCTGGGGAGAGTGTATGCAATTTAGAAAGAGTGATGCATATTCAATTTTTTCTGCTTAGGAAGAATTGGGTATTAAAGACGGAAGGTAAGAACCTGCGCACCGAGCAAGGAACACACTTTTTCACTGGCCTGCTTCATAGCAGAATTGAGTGAAAGCTTAAGGTAGGAATGAATGCTTGCGTTTTTTTGAATTTTAGAGTGTTGGGTGTGGAGCCTGATTTTCATCCTGATTCAGAGACCCTTGTTTTAGCTAGATGTATACCCCAGGAAAACTAAACACCCTTGCAGCAGGGGGGTGTGGGGGGGACTTGTCCCCCCGCGGGGTCCCGGGGGGGCGGCCCCCTCGGCTGGGGGGTCCAGGGGCCAGCAGTCACTGCCCCCGAAGCTAAAAAAATATGTAAAATTTCCTTGTAAAAGTATAGTAATTTCTAGCCAATCTGGGCCGTTCATTAGGCAAATGATCTGACGGTAGAAGTTATGTTTAGTTTAGGGTTTTTTTCCCTAGAAGGAAACCCCTCTCTTTGTATGAGGGTATTTTATTGCGGCTGTGTATTATAAGTGTATTCTCTGAGCGGTAAATATATAGGGAGACTTTGAGAGAGAATAGAGGATATTACAATGGATCTGCTATAGGTTTTATCTCTTAATTTTGCTAGATAATAGAAATGAAGGATTGGTTGTTCGGGGTGGACTTAGCCCAAACTGGGTGAACCACGTATATCTGTGTCTCTCTGGTTTTATGTGTTTTGTTTGCTTGTATTTTCCACATACTTTATGTGATGCATTACTCCTTAATATATAATTTTCTAACATAGCGGTAGAATTTTTGAAAAAAATCTTGTAATTCCACTCGAGTGGTGATGTAACCACCACCCATTTCACTAACCAGTTGACAGGAACATTTTAAGGAGGATCCTCAAAGAAACAGATGAAGAACATCTTCTATTATGGTAATAAATGGCTCACATTGCAACTTTTTAATTCCCTATCAAGGATCTAGGAGGAGTGACACAAATGCACATAATTCTCCCACCGTCTCTACCAAATTTTCATGGTTTGACAAATGAAGATCCAGATACATTCTTATTTGAGTTTGAAATACTTTGTAGAGGATATGATTATTGTACTAATGATCAAAGGTTTTAAAGTGTTTCTTCTTACTCTAAAAGGAGCAGCTCTCCGATGGTTCATGAGCCTAGGTGAGAACTGCATCCAAACATGGGAGGACATGAACATATTCTTGAAAAAGTACCAAGACTACTACAAATCCAATGAAGATATTTTTGGTATGATACAAAGGGAAGATGAAATCTTGGAGGACTATGTGGAGCGATTTCGATACAACCTTCAAAAATCAAAGAATAAGCATTTGGAAAAAGAGATCTTGAAAACACTCCTTCTTAAAGGAATCAAAGATGAATTTTAGAACTGTTAAATCTGATAGGAAAAGGTGATGTTTTTCAGTTATCATATGATGATGTTTGTGAATTGTGCATAAGGTATTTGAGAGGAATTTCCAAGGCTGGTAAGAATTCTAGAGAAGTTTCTTCTTTCTTTTCCAAATTTACTACAAGAACAAGAGACATAAGAGCTGAAATCGAGGTTTTATTTGAAAATTTTAAATATGATTTTATTAGCTCTCTAAATTCACAATTGAATGTTTTGCAAGTTCAGAAAAATCAAGAATTTGATGAAGTGTTTTCCCCTCATTACCGAAAGGAGCATCCCATAGATAGTTTTTCTTCCTTATCTAGGATGGAAGTAGCATATCAAAGAGATGGGGAAGCTGCAAAAATTTCAAAACCATGGAAATCATGGCCTACACGTATGGTTCAAAACACTTCCTCTCCATTCTCTTACTTGCATAATTCATTATGGAATACTCATATGTTAGGGAAGCCATGACAATCTCAATATAACCACCACCAATATTGTCTACAAGTTTGGCATGGTTCATCTTATGATTGCATGACTACCCTCCCTCATCTTGTAGCACAAACACATCTTCCAGCTCTTCCACAACATCTCGCTTGCCCATCAAAATCATCCATTCAACCCAATCAGCTACATCATCAAAATGCTTCATTCCCTACACAATCTCCTGCTCAACTCATTCCATACCCTCACTATAATAAACCAATACAACATGCTTATAGTGTTTAACTGCAAAATTTACCCACCCTTCCCACCCATTCTATCTCACATGCACCATTGGAGAAAACTTATAATAAGATTCAGAATGTATCAAATCCAAAAATTGTAGAACTTATGAAAGAAAATGAGGTTTCTTCTAGTTTGCACCAACAAACCATTTTAAAACCTCAAGAACTTCATGGTACGATGACTATGGGAAATCAAGAAATTAAGGGATACATTGAAGATTGGTTTCACTCCATTTTTTTGCAGCATTACTCCATGCTTCAACAATTTTTGGCACCATCTTTTCAAGGGAAGTTGGCTTCTCATACCCTAATTTTTACTAACATGCATTCTTCAAATTTGGGTATGTACATACTAGAGGCCTTATTTAGAAAATGGCTACACTGGAAATACTCTTATACGTAGTCATATTAATTTTCCAAATCAGAGTAGGCTAGTGAAAAAATAAAATAAATAAGGAAATAAACACATTTTTATTATTATTTTATTTTTGTAAAAATAGTTGTTTTTGTTGCAACACGTTGTGGAAATCAACATCGGTGATAAATATTTTAATTTATTTGTGTATTTATATGCATTATATTGAAAATAAAAATTCTAAAAACACTTATATTCATTTTTATCACCAATATGGAAAAATTGCTTGAATATCGTTTTTTTAGGCTTGCGGGCTTGATCAAATTTCTGAAAACACAGTTGGGACAGTCATGTTTTGGGGGACCAAAAGTGAATATTTTAAAAAAATATTTCTATCCTAAGTAGCCCTTTATTTCTACTTTTCAACCCAATTTTAATCACTCAATTTTGATTTGAAACGAAAAATTTAGAACTAAAACATTGACAGGGTGTCTAGTAGGCAGCTCAGGAACAGAGTTGGGACAGTCAATTTTTGGAGGCCTAAATGAATATATTTTTAAAAAATATTTCTATGGTATATTATATGAATATAGTTTAAAACTAAATTTTAATCACTCAATTTCGATATCGTACGAGGAATTTATGACCAAAATACTGACTGCCTATCATAAATCAACACTCTTGAAACTCTGTTTTCTTGGTTGTTCACTAGCCTATTTGACCCATCAATTCCTCTTGTCCTCAAAAACTATTTCTATTGGAGATAAATAAATTAATATAATTTAATCTCCAATTTTAATCTATTCAATCTGCCATCAAACGAAAAATTTATGCTTGAAATATCAACTATTGGTCTAAGCTGGAAAATCGAAAATGACTCTATTATGCACGTTGTTCTAAGAAAATTTGACATATCATAGCATTGAATTTTTAAAAATTGTTTCTATTGGAGATAAAAATTTGAATTAGCTCTCATTTTTCTTTGGAATCACTCAAATCGGATGAAAAACAAAGAAGTTATGACTGAAACACTGTTGGTTAGCATGATTGGACACTGCTCTCTCGCAGGTAATAAATTAATTTTACTTTGTCCATGGATTTGTTCTATAGAGTAACTAATTGTTAGTTTTTTGCATAATTCTTGGATTATGGGAGCCCACACACCTCTCTTTCTCTATTATTTAATGTTTTATTGCAGGTAGACACTTTTTTTTTGCAAGTCTTAGCAGAACAAAGAAGGTCAATTTATGGACGAGTGATTCTTGAAAGAAATTTTAGTGAAACAAGGGCATTTCATCCAGTTCGTTACCTAACAGATTCATAACAAGAAGAAATGAAGAATTGGTTTCCATTTAAATATTCATGTCACTGCTGCCAAAACATTTTTCAAAAAGATCATTTTTTTTCCATTAACAGATTGATATTCTCTTAGGAAATAACATCATAGCTGTGTAACTTAATAAAGTGTTATTTCTTTTCTGATTTATTTTATTTTTTTGTGTTTTAGGTGTTTATCCCTTCAAATTTTAGTTTTCTCTCCATTGGAAATTGAACAATAAGGACCCCACCATGCAAGCTTCAATTGCAGAAGCTAATTTTTTGTTGTTCCTCTTAAGGAACAACAGTTGTTCCATCTAAGGAACAATACTTTTTTAGTGCATTTTTCTTGTTTTTTTAAACAACATTTCTAGGAATTTTCTGAATTCTTCATGACTCCTTGAAAGACAAACATACAATTTATGCAAGGATACACAAATTAGAGGTTGCTGGAATTAGCTAATCAAGAGAAATTGTCATTTTTAAGAAAAAAAAATTGTAGTGATAAGAAAAAGGAAAGGACACAACCATCTATATCACTTTGATGTCTTTATTTTCACTAAAATTAATATGATCGATTATCTTTATCATGTTGGTTCTTCCCTAAATTCTCATAACTCTCATTGATTTTTATTTCATTGAATAAGAATAAAGGCATATTTTCTTTATTGAGATGTTTAGACTTCTTCCACTATCCCTACTCATAAGGAGTGTTGAGCCACCCTTTATATATAAATAGGTAGGTTCTATATGTAAAGAAAAAGAAAAAGAAAAATCTCTATATGATTACTAACAATTCTATGATATGGCACATGGAGGACATGGGGTCTCATCAAGATCTAGCCTACCATGATCATAAGGGAGCAGTGAAGTGGTATTCCCATTATTGCCACCACACCAGGGATATGATCCAATGGACAACTTAGAAAAATTAAAAGTCCTTAGAATAGGAGGTCTCATCACGAGCCAACCTGCCCACTTTTCACTCCTTCCTGGTGAATGGAATTGTGATTCATCTGGTTCCCAAACCAACATAGTGGCCTCCATCATGACATCACACAGCACTTCCCTAGGCATCAATAAAGGATAATGGTTCCAAGGGAGAAAAAAGCAACTTTGTCAAGGTTATAGACACATGTGGGAAACAGAGCTCTGCTGATGGTATTGGAGTCATATTTTTCAAAAATCAATAGTAATGATAAACCCTTTTCTTATATCTTTATCTAATATCAAATGAGAGTATGCTCCTAAACCCTTTGTTCGGAACCTCTTATGCATGAAATTTATTTATAAATCGATCATAATGGTTTATGTGGATAATAACCGCATAAGTACTTTTTTCACATCAGCTGTCATTTTCCCTTATTTTCGAATCATTACATAAGCATTTCCATATCTACTCATGATTTCAAAATATGCATTTATTTCAATAATGTGATAATTTGTTGATCATATCATAAGTATGTATGCCTTTCCATGTTGTACAACTGCTGTGCAGTACGCTGCTCTTCTATTTTGTTGATTTGCCACAATATTCATACTGCATTTATACAAGCATTTTTCTGATTAAAATGTTTGCATGCATCTTATCTGTTGACATTCAAAACTAAAATTGTGGATTCAAGAACTTTGCATGCAAAATAGTGACTTGTTACAGGAGAACAATACGTATGGGGAAAATTCTATTCGCAGCATGACCACACTATTGCAACTAACAACAAAGGCTTGCGAACGTGCACAATTCTTCAGACGTGATGTGCTTGCATAGTTTCCACCTTTTCCATCACTTTTAGTATCCGCTCAGCCTACATCAGCTTCAAAAAATTCCAATCCCTAGTAATTCCACATTTTTTTTCTGATTTATTACAAATTTAGGAGAATTTCATGAAAATCCATTGAGCATTATTTATGATCATTCATTCCACATCTTTACCACTTCCCATTTTTCAACGACATCTTATCTTTCAGTTTGGGGGAGTGTTTTTTTCCTTCATTTCTTTCTTATGACCATGTCACTAATATTCTTTATCATCCATTGATATTCTTATTCATTCTCAAACACCTCCCTTATTCCATGTTGTTTTACACCAAGCATAGATTTCAATAGATTGTAGCAACCACCTCTCTTTGTTTTCTAGTATTGCATGAGGACATGCTTATTCTTCAGTTTGGGGGAGGAATTGCTACACATGATGGTTGTTTTCTACTTTCTTTCTCATTTAAGGCATACAATTTCATTTTTATACAGTGCAGAAATTGATTTGCATATATCTTTAAAACTATGAACTGAATTCTTGTGATTTCTGGATAACAAAGAGGTATCATTAAAATACACAAACCCAGATAATTTCACGCTCAATTAGTTCATAAAATTTTGAAAACTATGCACTATCACCTACAGCCATTTTGTTTATATCTCATGATATGTGCACCAAAACGATCTGATTTTTGAGAAAATGGTTAATGAAGTTTGATGTTACTTATGTCACATTTTTCTGCAACTTCATATACATATATTTGAACGTCAACTGTAAAAATTGTTACGCCTTCATCAAGATTGCTAAAATTGAATATTCATTATTTGAGGAAAAATTCATTTGTTCTATCCATTTCATGAGTTGGGATGAACATTTGTTTTGCTTGGTTAACACATGGGTTCTTTTCTTTTGGTTGCATGAGGACATGCAATATATTCAGTTTTGGGTTGCATGAGGGCATGCAATATATTCAGTTTGGGGGTATGTTGGGCCGCGAATATGACCACTTTTTAACACTTATTTCATCCATTTCTACTCTTCTTTATCATGTAATTTTATCATAATTTATCATATAAATCCATTTTATAATTATTTATGCTCTTATGGATAAATATTATTTCTTCTACTTTATTTTTAATAAATTGATGATTATTATGCATAATTTTATCAACGATGGTTTATTAATATATTTTGTGACAACACTCACCATTTTAGCCTCCAAGATATTTTCCAGATTGCAGATTTGATCTCCAGCACATCATTCAATATTCCAACTCACAAATTCGCTAGAATAAGAAGTGTCAGTTTTGCGTTGGACATTCTGGGAAAATGGAGAAGAATCTAGAAAATATGAAATATGGGTTTTGTCCAGAATGGACCGAATTAACTTTATCAAAAAATGGTTTTCCCAAATTCGGCCTGTGTTAATATAAACAGAAGGTTCTCTGAGCACGATTTTTCCAAATTCGCTATTGTGGCCGTTTTCCAAATTCTTCCAGTGGCAATATCAAATTCGACTTGTTCCTGTTGAAGATTGATGGAAATATATTTTCTTGCTGATCAATTGGTTGGGGAAAATCCAATATTGTTATGAGGGATCATATGTACTATTTAATTTCTCCTCTTTCTGATTATAAAAGGAGAGCTTGTATTATGGATGAAAACAATGATGAGATGATTATTGAATTCATTTTGTAACTTTGTAATTCCTTGACTCTCGTGATTGAAGAGAAACTGATGTAAACACTATTTATGTTTGATTAATACAAGAACGCATTTCTGTTCCATTTCTTAACTCTGGTGTAAATCCCAGCGGCGTTTCACCGGTGGTTGAGGGCTCGGCCCTGGTGGATCGATCCGTTGTTTGTATCTATATCTTTTCGTTATTATTGTGTGACAGTTTCTAATTGTTTTCATTATGGTTTGCAAATAAGTATTTTATTTTTTAATTGATTATTCATATCGTTGTGTTACATTGATGAATTTCTTACTGTTCCATTTTACTGATATTCATTACAGTTTTCTATTCAATAGGATTCGTTATTTGATTCCATTAATTAGAGTTTGTTGTTTAGATTTATTAAATATGATTTTTTGTTCAATTCCTTTCATTATAGTTTGCTATCCATTTACATTGTTGTTCATTTCAGATTAATTAGTTTACAGATTGCAAGAGTTTACTTTTAAATAGTTTTCCTAATTTACTTTCAATAGCAGCTTTAGTTCAATTTCTATTTCCCTTTGATTGCTTTAAAGCAGGACTTTCAACTGTAGAGAACACTGGTTATTTCTTCCACGTTCCTAGATTGATTGTCTTGCTCCAGTTTGATTTCAATTGCATCAATTTCTAAAGGAATGAGTTATTGCTACTGTATCCTCGATTGATGTTTGCTGAGTGAATAGTTGGATTTCAGAGCATTGGAGTTTATGTTGTTGTAGTTAGATTTATTTTTCAAGCATCCGTTTACTTTTGTATTTGAAACATTCTACTACATATTTCAAGGCATTACTCTTAGATTGAATTTCATCCTCAGACTGAGTAAACTCTTGAGATAAAAAGTTGTTCCCGGATTGATAATTAATGTAGGATAAATAGGCGCTAAAAATACACCTTTTATACCTCAAAAGTGGCATTAAAGGGAAAAATAGTTGCTACAACTACAGAGGATGGCCCAGTAATGAAGGGAAATTTAGATGAGGTCCTTCATGCAATTGACATAGAGGAGACACCAATTGTTCAAGCTGAGTTCATTGGAAAAGATGAGCATAAACAGAAAAATGAAAAGTCTGCAAAAAAGCTTGAGTTTGAAGGGGAGGATGCAGCCTTCATATTTCAAGAAAGAAAAATTGTAACTATGTTGGAAATATTGTCATTTATGGCAAAGGAAGTGGCAAAAGAATTGGCAAAGAAGGAGCATCTAAAACAGTAACCATGAAAAGAGGAAAATAAAAGTAGCAGCAGAAGAAGAGTGCATAATTGAAGCAGAATTGTCCACAGACAGTAGTAAATGGTAATCTGTGATAAATAAGAAATCCATTGAAGGAATTAATGGTTGCGGAGATATGATGGTTTTGCTTACAGAATCAAGAACTTGAATGTACAGTTAGAAGCAAAACTGTGACAGGATAGAACTCCGAATATGCAATGGAAGGTTGATACATTATATATATAATAGTAGAATTGAAGACAAAATGACATGAAATTGTCTCGAGTTGATGTTTGTGAGGAGATCCCGTCCATTGGTTCTCTCGAATTGTTCGAACAAACTATGTTGAATTCATTCCCCTCATAGAGGAAGCCTACACATAACTAAATCTATCCTAATGGTAGTGAAAATCCCGTCGGAAGAGAATTACATTTGTTCGTTGATTATTGGAAATCCTACCGAAGATAGACCAGAGTTTAACTAAGTAAGAAGGATAGCGCAAACCATTTGGAATCATGAACGAAACATAGAAGGAAAGAGGTAGAATGTAACAAAAGGAAGTGCGACGAAACCCTGTGTGGAAGAGCGGAACCATGACCGAGTGAACAATGAAGGTGGTTTATGGTTTTCATCGCACCACCTATGCGGAGAAAGTGGTATTTCTTGGTTGGGGAGCGATTCCATAGAATGCTCGACACGCATCCCTCTACGACTCCGCAAAACCGCTTGTCAATACGCGCCATCGCGTGTTATAGTTCAACCCAGGATGACCAGTGATATTGTTGTGCGCCGTTGATCTGGAGGGAAGCCATCGGACGGTGGTCATGTGAGGAAGTTGCACGAAGATTAACCAAAGTACGGCGGGCCATCGCATATTAACGTTCGGCATCGGAGGTCGAGCAATATGCATATATGCCATTGATCTGGAAGCTTGCTATCTAACGGTGATCGGACGCTGGAATTGCGTGAAGTTTACTTATGGTACCATGCACGTGGGCCCGGGGTCAAAATTTTATCATAAGGTTAATTTTTTGAAAGCGTTGGATATTTCTCTAAAGTGCGAAGGGTTGTAACTTTAATCCTAAAGTTTAGTTAAAAGTTGTAAATATATTTATTTGTCAATTTCTTCAAATTGATAAATAAATTAAAAAGAAATCAAAGAGGCACGTGGGGTAAACTAAAGGAAATACTATCAAAGGAATACCATTAGAGGTTGAATGGTTTTTACTCATGGTATTGATAAAGGTTAAAAATATATAAGGAGAAGACGATTATTGTACAAATTGTGCGCATCGTAAGGGTCGTGAATGAATAAATTTCTCTAAGGAATATCTGTATGAGCGAACTCTGTTCTTAACTGATAAATCTGAAACTATGATGCACCCATGGATATAATGATCTGATGATGATGAATCTCTGGTTTGAACGACGGATGAAATCATGAAGAACTAGTGTGAGTGTACTGAATGAATAAATCTGGTGGCCTGCAAGGTATGTCGTGTGGAAACTGGTGGATCTAGTATGAAAATTGATGAAACGTGGTCCGCAGTGTTGCTGAGGGTAGAAGCCTTTAGTGAGGGGGTTGTAGCTCCTTTCCAGTGGTAGCTGGTAAACGAGAACAGGGGGTTGTAGCTCCCTTCCAGGAAAGGCTGGTAAACGAGAGAAGGTTGTAGCCTTCTGCAGGTGGGTGCCTGCGTGCTGGTATAAGTCTGCGCCAGCATAAAATTGTAAGAAGTGTTCTTTATAATAAATATTGAAGACTGAGATAACAACAACAGTGGTTTTCTCCCAAATTGGGTTTCCACCTTAAATCCTGATGTTCATATGTGTTGCTTATGTTTGATGGTTTGTTCTGTTATTTCTGTTCATGCTTACTGCTTATCTGATGAATAAATGATGCAATAATATAAGTAAAGACATAATAATATCTCTAGACATACAAGTTGAATGCAGTAATGTAACATATGGTTTTAAGAGAAAGGAAAACAAAAAATTGTCAGTCATCTGTAAATACTGATTCACCCCCCCCCCCTCTCAGTATTTTTCCAACAATTGGTATCAGAGCAGGTCCTTCTAAAAAAGCTTAGCCGTTATAAGGAAGATCAAGCAAGATGAGCAATCAAGATGGAACAGCATCTATCAGGCCTCCGCTCTTTAACGGAAACAATTTAATCTTCTGGAAAACAAGGATGAGATCCTATCTTCAGTCTCTGAGAGCAGAGGTATGCGAAATTGTTGAAGGAGGATATCAATATACAACTGCAGTACCAACAGATCCGATGGAAAGAAAGAATTATGAAACAAATGCAAAGGCGGTCAATGCTCTATTGGGAAGTCTAACTGAATCAGAATTTTTCAAAGTCATGCAGCTGAATATAGCAAAGGCAATATGGGACAAAATCATTCTAAGTTATGAAGGTGATGCAAAGATAAAAAGTGCTAAACTCCAAACTCTCAGATTTCAATATGAGAATCTAAAAATGGATAATGAGGAGATCATTGCCAATTTATTTTTACGTCTTGATGATATTGTAAATCGTATGAGAAATCTGGGAGAAACTATAACCGAATCTACTTTGGTTGAGAAAGTCTTAAGATCACTAACGACAAAATTTGAGTCAAAAGTTTCTGCTCTTGAAGAAAAGCAAGATCTTCAAAATCTTACTATGGTGCAACTTCATGGCATACTAACTACATATGAAATGAGAAGAGGAGGACCATCTGAAGTCAAAGAAGCAGTCTTTAGAACTTCTACAAAAGGGAAGGAACTACAAAAAACAGAAGGATCGAGATATATCTCAGAAGAAGATGAGATTAACTTTGTAAAGAAACTTCAACTTGGCACAGGACGGTTCAGAGGTAAGCTTCATTTCAAATGTTTTGATTGTGGAAGAGTTGGTCACTATGTTGCTAAGTGTCCTTATAAAGAAACACATAAAAAGGGGAAGGAAGTAGCAAGAAGGAATAAGAATCGTTTTAGCACTAGAAAGAGTTACTATACTCATGAAGACAATGATGGGTTATCTGATAGTGAGGAAGAATGTGAACAAGATCTTAGACTTCTCATGGCATTTGAAAAAGAATCTAGAGAAGAAAAGGATACTTTTGTGGATGCTCTAGAAGACAGTGATTTTCTTGATGAAAAAAATAAAATAAAAAGTTTCTTAGAAGAGAGTAAAATAACCATAGAAACTCTGAAAAATAAGCTTGAAGAAAAAGAGAAACACAATGAGAAATTAGAGTGTGAAGTAGTAAGTCTAAGAAAAGAACTTGAGAAAGTAAAGACTCTGAATCTTAGATTTGCTAAAGGATCTGAAACCTTAGATGAGATTATCAAGGTACAATTTTCTCCTCTTATAAAGACAAGTCTTGGATATATCAGAGAATATTCTCAGGCTTCAGCACCAAATTATCTAAAAGAATCTACTGCTGGTATACAACATGCTGCCACTCAGCAAGGGAATAAAGAATATTTGCAGGTAAAGCATGATCATCTCAATTCAAAGAACACTAGCAGGAATATATTTCAAAGAAACACTAATGAACAGGTAAATTCAAGAAGGAGATTTTATGATCGTAGAAATTTCTTCTTCAATGGAAAATGTTTCTCATGTCACAATTTTGGTCATAAAGTTGTTCAATGTGTAGCATATAAAACCATCATGACAAGAGAAGCAAGAAAGAAAAGGATTGATATTGAAACAAAGAAGAATACCTATAACAACTTTTCTCCTCTTCAAAATGAAGTTGAATGTGCTTATTTCAATAACTTTGGCCATGAAGAATCTGAATGCAGGAGCAAAGTTCAGCCAAAAGAACATGTTCCTTCAAGCTCCAAAGTATGGAAAAAGAAGGAATTACAGGTTGAAAATTGTGGCATAGAGTTATTTGCAGAAGATGAAGAAAACCAATGGTACATTGATAGTGGATGCTCAAGACACATGACAGGTGATAAAGACAAACTTCTTGCATATAGTGCTCTAGAAAAAGAAAAAAATGTTACATTTGGAAATGATACTCCTGCGGTCATTAAGGGAAAAGGGTCTGTTTTTCTAAAAGAAAAGGTGAAAGCTAATGAAGTCATGTATGTGGATGGATTAAAGCATAACTTGTTAAGTGTAAGTCAAATGTGTGATTAAGGAACTGAAGTTGTCTTTAGTTCAGAAGAATGTGTGGTACGTGATCTTGATACAGGTAAAAAAAGTATAAAAGGAAAAAGGACTCCAAGCAACATGTATGTATTAAAGAACTGCAAAGAACAATGTTACTTGAGTAAATCTTCAGAAAACGGGCTATGGAATAGAAGGTTGGGGCATCTGAGCTTCTCTCAAATCAACAAATCAAGAAAACTTAAAGTTGTTTGTGATCTTCCCAATATTTCTCTACCTGAAAATATCATATGCAAATCTTGCCAATTCAGTAAGCAAACCAGAGTACAATTTAATGCCAAGGAAGGATCATCAAGTAAGCCTCTTGAACTCATTCATACTGACATATGGGGACCTATGAGGAAAACATCACCACGTGGTGAAGAATATTATATCTTATTCATTGATGATTTCTCTAGAATGTGTTGGATTGGGTTGATTAAACACAAAGATGAAGCATTTGAGAAATTTCAGATCTTCAAAGCATTGGTTGAAAATGAATTAGATCTAAAAATCAAGTGTCTTAGATCTGATCGAGGAGGAGAATATACATCCAATGAATTCCTTGAATTTTGTGAACAACATGGCATAAAAAGACAGTTTTCTATAGCTGGCACTCCACAACAGAATGGCGTAGGATAAAGAATGAACATAACAGTTCAACAAATGGCTAGAGCTATGCTTGATGATTCCGGAACACCTAACACATTTTGGGGAGAAGCAGCACATACAACAGTAAATATTCTTAACAAGGAACATGTTCATGTAAATAGTGATAAAACTCCATATGAACTCTGGTATGGTAATTCTCCCACTGTAAAGAATTTTAGAATTTTTGGAAGCAAAAGTTTTATCAAAAATAATGATGAAAAACTTATCAAGTTTGAGCCCAAAGCAGATGAAGGAATATTTCTTGGTTACTCCTCTAGGAGTATGGCATATAAATGTTACAATAAAAGACTTCGGAAGATTGTTGAATGTATAGATGTTATTGATGAGTCTCTAGCAGCTCAAAAAGAAGAAAAACAAACAACAAATGAACACGATGATGATGAAATATATCCTTCTACATCAAATAGTAATGATACAAACAATGAACCCAGTGAAGAACCCGAAGATGATTTGTCTGAAAAGGCTCCATCCAGATATGTTCAAAAGAATATTCCAGAATCTCACGTTTTGGGAGAAAAGGGATCAGGTGTACAAACAAGAAGGAATCTTGTGGGATCTTCTAGCAATCTGGCATTTCTGTCCACTATTGAACCTCACAATGTCAGTCAAGCTAGCAAAGATGAATGTTGGATTCAAGCCATGAATGAATAACTTGATCAAATTGAAAAGAATCACACTTGGGAACTAGTACCAAGACCTCATGACAAAAATGTCATTGGAACTAAATGTATATTCAAAAACAAGTTAAATGAGAATGGGGATGTTATAAGAAATAAAGCTAGACTTCTTTGCAAGGGGTATGCTCAACAAAAAGGTATAGACTTTGAAGAAAATTTTGCTCCTGTAGCCAGACTTGAGGCCATAAGAATGTTTCTTTCTTTTTCAAGCTTCCAACAAATCAAAGTTTATCAAATGGATGTTAAATCTTATTTTCTCAATGGTGATCTAGAAGAAGATGTTTATATAGAACAACCAGAAGGATTCATTTTGGGAAATGATGAAAAACTTGTTTGTAGACTTAAAAAGGGTCTATATGGTCTCAAACAAGCTCCAAGGGCATGGTACTATCGTCTTGACAAATATCTTCATCAACAAGGATTTTCAAAAGGGTCTGCTGATAGCAACTTATACACAAAAATTGAAAATGAAAAACTATTGATTGTGGTTGTATATGTTGATGATATCATTTTTGGAAGTAATGAAGAGTCTATGAGTCAGAAATTTGCTTCTGATATGCAACAAGAATTTGAAATTTCTTTACTTGGGGAACTAACATTCTTTCTTGGCTTGCAAGTGCAACAAGCAACAAATGGCATATTCTTATCACAAGAAAAATACCTCAAGAAAATCCTGAAGAAATATGGCATGGAAGATTGCAAACCTGTAAGTACACCAATGATAACTGGATGTAATCTCAGTTCTAATGATGATTCCCCCACGGTGAACCAACCAGAATACAAATCTATGATAGGAAGTCTACTTTATCTCAGTGGGACAAGACCAGAAATCATGCATGAAGTTGGGATTGTTGGACGATTCCAAGCTAATCCAAAAGAGTCTCACATTCATGCTGTGAAAAGAATATTCAAATATCTACAAGGAACTCAAGACTTTGGACTATGGTATCCAAAGAATGCTAATCTTACTCTTCATGCATACACTGATGCAGATTGGGCTAGAAGTGTTGATGATTGGAAAAGCACTAGTGGTGGTGCATTCTATATGGGGCCCTGGTTAGTATCTTGGTTCAACAAGAAGAAAAGCTCTATTGCCTTATCTACTGCAGAAGAAGAATATGTGGCTGCCGCATCATGTTTCACTCAACTTCTCTGGATGATGCAAACCTTACAAGACTTTCAAATAAAATTTTCACCTCATATATCTATTATGTGTGATAACACAAGTGCCATCAGTGTCTCAAAGAATCCTGTTATGCATTCCAAGACCAAGCACATTCCCATCAAATATCACTTCTTACGTGAACAAGTGCTTGAACAAAAAGTGAAATTGGAGTATGTTCCCTCCAAAGAAAAAGTTGCTGATATATTTACCAAACCTCTACCCAGGGAAGCGTTCAAATATCTCAGACAGAAACTGGGAGTAGTCTCTGACATTGAGAATATCAGATCTACTTAAATATAGAAGATTAAATTGGTTGTGACGTGTTGTTAGGCATCTTTGATTGCACAGGCTAAGGGGGAGCATTGGTCATATGAAGATGATGCACTGTTGAAATTTATAAGTCATTTTGTTATAATTGAAGATGCAACATGATCACAGGGGGAGCATGGTATTGTCAGTTCAAAGGATCTTGATCAACTCTTTGCCATTGATGTCAAAGGGAGAGGAAAAGCAACAAAGGGCTTCTGTAAGACAATTAGAGGAAGAGTATTTCCATCAAGGCCAAAGGGGGAGATTGTTGGAAATATTTTCATTGATGGCAAAGGAAGTGGCAAAAGAATTGGAAAAGAAGGAGCATCTGAAACAGTAACCATGAAAAGAGGAAAAGCAAAGTAGCAACAGAAGAAGAGTGCATAATTGAAGCAGAATTGTCCAGAGAGAGTAGTAAATGGTAATCCGTGATAAATAAGAAATCCATTGAAGGAATTAATGGTTGCAGAGATATGATGGTTTTGCTTACAGAATCAAGAACTTGAATGTATAGTTAGAATCGGAACTGTGATAGGATAGAACTCCGAACATGCAATGGAAGGTTGATACATTATATATATCATAGCAGAATTGAAGACATAATGACATGAAATTGTCTCGAGTTGATGTTTGTGAGGAAATCCTGTCCATTTTTTCTCTCGAATTGTTCGAACGAACTCTCTTGAATTCATTCCCCTCATAGAGGAAGCCTACGCATAACTAACTCTATCCTAACGGTAGTGAAAATCCCGTCGGAAGAGAATTACATTTTTTCGTTGATTATTTGAAATCTTGCCGAAGATAGACCAGAGTTAACTAAGTAAGAAGGATAGTGAAAACCCTTTGGAATCATGAACGGAACCTAGAAGGAAAGAGGTAGAAAATAACAAAAGGAAGTGTGACGGAACCCTGCATGGAAGAGCGGAACCATGACTGAGTGAACAGTGAAGGCGGTTTATGGTTTTCATCGCACCACCTATGCGGAGCAAGCGGTATTTCTTTGTTGGGGAGCGATTCCATAGAATTCTCGACACGCATCCCTGTACGACTCCGCAAAACCGCTTGTCAATACGTGCCATCGCGCGTTATAGTTTGACCCAGGATGACCAGCGATATTATTGTGCGTCGTTGATCTGGAGGGAAGCCATCGAACGGTGGTCATGTGAGGAAGTTGCAAGAAGATTAACCAAAGTACGACGGGCCATCGCACTTTAATGTTCGGCATCAGAGGTCGAGAGATATGCATATATGTCGTTGATCTGGAAGCTCGCTATCTAATGGTGATCGGACGATGGACTTGCGTGAAGTTCACTTATGGTACCATGCACGTGGGCCTAGGGTCAAAGGTTTATCATAAGGTTAATTGTTTGAAAGCGTTGGATATTTCTCTAAAGTGCAAAGGGTTGTAACTTTAATCCTAAAGTTTAGTTAAAAGTTGTAAATATATTTATTTGTCAATTTATTCAAATTGATAAATAAATTAAAAATAAATCAAAGAGGCACGTGGGGTAAACTAAAGGAAATACTGTCAAAGGAATACCATTAGCGGTTGAATGGTTTTTACTCATGGTATTGATAAAGGTTAAAACTATATAAGGAGAAGACGATTATTGTACAAATTGTGTGCATTGTAAGGGTCGTTAATGAATAAATTTCTCTAAGGAATATCTGTATGAGCGAACTCTGTTCTTAACTGATAAATCAGAAACTACGATGAACCCATGGATATAATGATCTGACGATGATGAATCTCTGGTTTGAACGATGGACGAAATCATGAAGAACTGGTGTGAGTGTACTGAATGAATAAATTTGGTGGCCTGCAAGGTATGTCGTGTGGAAACTGGTGAATCCAGTATGAAAATTGATGAAACGTGGTCCGCAGTGGTGCTGAAGGTCAAATCCTTTAGTGAGGGGGTTGTAGCTCCCTTCCAGTGGTAGCTGGTAAACGGGAACAGGGGGTTGTAGCTCCCTTTCAGGAAAGGCTGGTAAATGAGAGAAGGTTGTAGCCTTCTATAGGTGGGTGCCTGCGTGCTGGTATAAGTCTGTGCCAGCATAAAATTGTAAGAAGTGTTCTTTATAATAAATATTGAAGAGCGCTGACAACAGAATGTTTTGTGGTTTTCTCTAAATTGAGTTTCACAGCAAATACTGGTGTTCATATGTGTTGCTTATGTTTGATGGTTTGTTCTGTTATTTATGTTCATGCTTACTGCTTATCTGATGAATGAATGATGCAATGATCTAAGTAAAGACATAATAAGATCTCTGGACATAAAAGTTGGATGCAGTAATGTATAATATGGTTTAAGAGAAAGGAAAACTAAAAAGTTGTCAGTCAGCTCTAAATATTGATTCACCCCCCCCCCCCCCCCCCCCTCTCAGTATTTTTACAAAAAACTAGGCATGCTAAGAAAATTAAGGAACACAGAAAGGAATTTCAAGAAACTATTGAGACAGCTAAAGCCCCTGAAGAAGTGGTTGATCTCTCGTCACCTATAGTAAATCATGCAGCCAGCAAGAAAAAGAAGGGAAAAGAAGAAATGACAGAGTTTAAACATCTTGAGGAGAAATTGAGGTTGGAAAACCAAGAAATTGCTGTGATGAGAAAGAGGGCTAGAAAGCACAGTGTTGAGAAAGCAGATTTTAAAATAATGAAGGCACTGTGGGAAGGTAAAACTGGTTCTATTTCTGAAACTCCAAGCAATGCAGAGCAATTTTTCACACATACAGTCCCAGCAATAAAGGAAGAAAAAAATTTCAGAGTAATAAATACTCACTTGAGTGCTAATAATAGGAGACTTAAAGATCAATTGGAGGACTTGGAGCAACAACTGAAATTGATTCAGGATGAGTTAAAGAACAAAGGTGTTAAAATGACAATCATTGAAAAGTCAAAAGCTAAATCAAGTGAAGATCAAGAAGGAACCTCATGAAGGCTGAAATTACTGTGTCTTCAGTTCATATGGCTTTTTGGTATGATGGAATCAGTTTTATTTTGAGTTTTGGTACATTTTCAATTTTCATTTTGGAAAATTTTGGACAAAACTGCTCACTCAGCAGTTTCGTAACATAGACAGTGTAAAAAGGGAGAAATGTGCTACGAAACTATTGTAGTAGCTTTTCTTGCCCTTTTCATCAAATTTTGAGGGGTAAAAACATGAATCGAGAACTAAAAATGTTGAGAAGGATGTATTTAAAGATAATTAAGTTAGTTTTGGAGGAAATATGTCAAGATTTTGAAGGAAAAAGGGTAAAAGAGCAGCGCTACAAAAGGAACTACGAAACTGTGTTGTTTTCACATCACAGTGTATTATAGCCCATTTGAATAGTTTGGAGATGGTTTTGGACAGCTGGAGCTTAAGGAGGAGGTTTTGCATGTGTTAATTCAATTTATAACAGCTAAGGAGCTCGAAATAGTGAGTTCATGGTGGTCAGAATGTTCCAAGAGTGTAAAGGACCCTATGCCTAGAAAACAGGGGACTGTTTCCTACTTTGATGGAGGTCAGCATTATGGTCATAAGGATTTGAAGCCTATCATCTAGATTCGACCATGTGTTAATACATTTGGAAAATGATGTAATTTAATTAAGATAAGTTTGTTATAGATAAGTGATTAAGGAGTTTGAATCCTATTTGTAATTGGATTGTTTAGTAGATTAGCTGTCTTTTTGTAATAAATACCATGTCATATGGTTATGAAAGGTGTCAAGAGTCAGGGATTCGATGTATCTAGCACAAGATAATATTTTCTCATGTTGAAAATGGTCTATAAAGAACCACGAAGTCGAAGGTATCAAGGTTGGACATTTTTGGCAAAAGATTGTGCTTATTGTAATTGACAGGTTTTTCGCTGATACAAATATTTCTACTTAGCTAACTTGAGACTCCAAAGGATTTCTACTGTGTTCTTGTTCTAATTGCATATTTTGTTATCATATTGCAGTGGTGTTTGTCTATGTTACTCAGAATTCATCTTTGATGCTCTGACTTCCTATATAGATAAACTGACCGTGTTTTTTACAGTTTCACAAGTGTATCTCTTGACTAAAACTCTGATATGCCTCAACTTCCATGTTCAATAGATTTATTGGTTTATTGAAACTATTTTTACTCCATAAGCCCAATGTGTACTTGGTGATGTGATTTTCAACCTAAATTTATCATCTATCTGATTATTACTCCACATAGAGTTAGCCATCTATATTTTATCAAAAATCATTAACCCTTTGAGAGAGCCCTCTCGGGTTGAGGAGGCTAAGCCTCAATCAAAATATTGGTTTGAAATAGTTACATGAGATTGATTTGATTAGTAGCCTATCAAGTCCAATTTTGTGATAATAGCATTAGCAAGTTATTACAAGAGATTCACCAAGTTCTTCTCACAGATTGCCTATCCTATTACATCCTTATAGAGGAAAGGAAAAAAATTGAATGGACAAAGGTGTTATCCTCCAGAGTGTCCCAAAGCTTAGAAAGGAGACAGAAGGAGGTAACCTCAAACCACTTGGACTTGGTAGCTAGCCCTACCAAATCATAGATGGCTCTCTTATGTGATTTCTCAGTCACTTATATGACTGGATACCTGAGATTTTAGGCTAGTTATAGAGATCAAATATGAGTTTTTAGGTTGAGATTTCAAAGGTGTTGGGTGCAGAGGAGTGCCTCCATTGCGTGATGGTTTCATCATATGAAAACTAACAAAATCTACAAGATATTGGTTACATGATCATTGGATAACAAATGAAAAGTAGATGGCTACTTCTTAGACATTAACTTATTTTTGTAGGTCATATGAAAAGAATTCCCACTGCAATTGGGCATACTTGATGAATCCAAGAGAATTTAAAGGGAAAAATGACAAGCATATGTGACCACATGTGTAAAGAGCGCCATAAACAACGAATTCCTTTCCACCTTATCTCTGCTCAAATCGCTGAAGAAAATACATTAAAGAGATGAAAAAATGGATACATATATAATAACATAAATAAAAATAGACTGGAAAAATCCATCACATGAATATTTGTGCCAATGAACCCTCCTTACTTACAAAGAATTACTTAAATAACAAAAATAATAACAAACTCCTTCTTGATTTACGGGAAATCAAATATAAAATTTACTAAAATAAACTTGAAATCAACAAGGCTGCAATGTGTCTCAAACTGTTGAATGTTTTTAGTGGTTGTTGAAGTTAAACCATCAATTTATGTTGACAAGTGTTGCTAAGTGTTCATTTGATTTCCATTTGTACCTTAATTGTTGGAATGAGATCAAGAACTGCTGATTTTTTACCTTAAAAATTGTAGCTATCCTTGAATGATGATCTTCATCCTCTTAGCAATACCACCTTGCAGTTACTTAACTTTTAACTCATTCAACATTACATTGAACTTCACCCTATCTTCAGCAACATCTATTGAAGTGAGAGAGGTCCCCCAAATTCGGACAAGACCTTACCGATTTTATATTATATACTATTAGGTGCATACTTACTAACACAATTCTTGATGTCCCATTTCGTTGTAATTCCTAAAGTGGTGGCATATCTTAGTGCCTTCTCCAATTTCACTTGATGTCCATATAACTTTGGTTCCATGACCAAAAATCTCAGGAGATATCCAACAAAAGTGACAATGGTGGAAGACTTGTCAAAAATAAAGGGCGTAACCAAAACAACTTCAAATGTTGGTGTGTAGTAGTATATATTTGCACCATCGTTCACAATAAAAAAAATTATCCCATCATGCAATAATGAGAGAATTTTGTCCCGTGTATAGCATTTATGCTATTGTGGTTTCATTTCTCTGTCTGTATGTGCAGAGTATTGAAGACTCATATTTCTCCTTTTGTCACTGTAATCCTCACCAACAAAAAACTCTAACTCTTGCTTGCTTACCTTAATATCATTTGATAAATTTGATATATGTTTAATAAGTCTCCATGTCCCATCACGGTACCTCCAAAGTACCAATGGAAGATTTACATCAAAGAAGACAATCCCACCACACTCAGTTGTACAAGAAATTGTAATGGTACAAGATTTTATAACCAAATCCCCACGATGGGGATCATTGGACCAACACACAAACCAACAATAATACTAGTCACATAGCCAACAATAATATCTGAAACGAAATATCCATAGGGTTCTCAGACAACACCAAACATTCCATTATTTTCAATAAGAAATTGGATACAAATTCCACCAATGTAGAGAGAAAATGCAATAGGAAAAGTAAGTGGAATAATGTAACCCAGGAGTGACCTAAGAAAATGTCGACCAAATAATTTGATAGAGATCGTGAAAATTGGCCATGTTAAAATAAGGAATACTTCCCATCAAAATGGCAAAGTGCATACACTAAGTCCAATATACAGCGAACTAAAGTTACTGTAGCATAAAAAGCGATTGATCCCCAACGACTTGCCCAATCCTCTTCAATGGTATTCATATTATTAGCTACTGAGCCTCTCCAAATTGCCTTGATAATAATAAGCCAACGAGATCACTTTGAACAAACATAACTAATGCCAATGAAGGATGAGCATACTAGTTCATAGTTGAATTTGAGACCAACAATCTCAAGAAAGTAAACAATGGAGGTACAATTACTACTAAAATTATCCCTGTTGCATGAAACACCATACCTTTAAAGATACACCAAATACCTGTGAACCAGAAGAGAAACCTGAAATTGGAACACATGGAAAATACAGGAGCAACAAGAACAACGATCATAAGCAAAACATACAATATCCTGGTTTTTTTCTTTGAATAAATAACCATAAAAAATGAAATATAATCGAATAAAATTGGCTGATCCTCTTGGGTTTTAGTTCCTACAATTATGATATAAGCTCTTTGTTGAGCATTTCTTAACTGGAAGGAACTTGAAAGTGATTTCAATAAGCTGATTAAGTTCTCCCCTCAAGCGTGTATGCTTACAGGAAAATTTTTATTGAACCTATCAATTCCAGTGTGATAGAAATAGCCTCTAATGATGAATATAATATCCAATCTTGGGATGTCCCCATAGTCCTCAGCAAATATTCAGTAATATATATCTCCAAAACTCAAAGGAAAATTATCCTGTGTTGCACTGTGGCCCATAGGATAAACTGTTGACTTCGTGTAGACCAAATAAGGCCATGATCAGGGACCGTATTGACAAACTAAATCAACTCCTATCGTGTCAGATGCTTCTACATTTATAAAATCTATAATTGTTTCCCTCCATTTATGTGTCTTCATAAATCCATGATATTCCAACAGGAAAATCACTTCTGCACCATTAAAAATGAAAACAATTGGATGAGGTAGCACCCAGTCGGAATCAATACTAAGACGTGTCACTTCCAACATGGATGCTACACATGAGCCACAGTCACCAACTCCTAGAGAACCCAATGGACAGTCAAAATGACCATTGATGAGAAAAAATGGATCATCATCTTTTTTCATAAGCTAAAGAAATCCTTACAAGAATATTTGTGTGATTCCTGTACGCCAAGGATATGTTGTGACCTATAAATATCATGTTGAAGGATCCACTAACAAGTGTTTCATCAACTTCAACACTAACGTTTGAATTTTCTCAACCAGAAACCTCCTCCAACTGTCCTTCTATATTGTGTGCAACCCCCAGCAAACCATGGCTTCTTTCCTCTTTGGATGTGATATTTGGATTCTAGACTTGTTCGAATTCAATGATATAAGTGGGATATTGGGAATTTTCCAAACAATTTATTATAAAAATAACAACCATACATATTTCTGAAACCAAAAATGTCTTATTAAACCAAATGTTTTTCTCTTTCCATCATTGATTTAAATCATCACACCTTGGATATATATATATATATATATATATATATATATATATATATATATGACAGTTTGATGATATGTGTTGTGATTTGGAGTGTGGCTGAGAACTAGTGGATTTGGCTGATAATTGGATATTTTCAAACCATCATAACAATAATCCCTGTATAAAATCCTAAGAAAAATGCAACCTTAAACACCTAAAAATATTTTCCCATGTAAATATTTTTTAACAAAAATGTATATGTGATAACATTTGGCTCCAAATAGGGAGGCCAACTCCTTTAGGAGGTTTCAAGAACTATAGATATTTCAATTTGAAGAGCAGTGCCTTGTCCATTGGGTTGATACCAACCTCAAAAACTAGCAACCTACAACCTGCTCTTCAATTGAAACCCAACTGAAAATACAAATTGTACAATGCTGCAAAAAATCATACTGCAAACCAAACTGAAACTGTAGGTTGAAAATAAATTCTTGGCCATAAATCTTATTACACACTCATCCTACACTAATTCGCTCAAAGAATTCTTGATCAAATAATACAAAAATTCCAATACAACCAATCAAGTAGTTGCTCAAATACCATCGATTTTTACTGTGCTTCAGAAAATTAAAACCAGAACATGTAATTGTAGAGGCAATTCATGGTGCATTTTATCTCCACAAGGAAATAATGGTTTAAAACTCAAGCAGAAAAAAGCCCTCCATGTAGTCAGCTACAATATCATAAAAAACATATTTTGTTTAATGACCCTTAATAATTTATGCAATTTGATCATTATGGTTGGAAAATTCATGCGTGCTCTCTTTATCATACCATTTTCCTAACTATAAATTTTCAAACTCATCCTCAAAATCATAACACTCCTTAATCAGAAAATCATAGGGCATCATTGTATCTTCTTATTTTGGTAGGAAAAGATTTCCAAAAGGCATATTTTGATAGTGAATACCATCGGACTGAATTTGAGCCTCCATATACTTCTCAAGTTTTTCAGCAAATTCATCTAGAAACTTGATCTTAGATTTAGAGCTACATTTGCATGACTTTAAATAAGTAGACAAAAACTTTGGAAAATATTCGTCTATCTGATAATCCTGAAACATATCCCAATATTATTTAAAACCATCAATAGAAACATGATCTTCTACATACCTTGTCATTGTAATCGATTAGGCCACTAGATCTACCATTAAGCTCTAAATTCTTCTGATAGTGGAGTCACCATGAATGTTTTGAACTTTGGGTTGTCTAAAAGTGGAGTCGTCAGGTGAATGATGCACAACCTCTCTTTTTTTGACCTCTGTTCACCATCAGAAATCAAATCTAATCTTTGTCGTATTTCCCAAGGAAGATTTGTCTTTTGTTTCTCCGGCAATGGTGCCACAAATTTTATCCTCCACAGTGTCCCAAGGTTGAGAAATGAGACCAAAGGAGGTTACCTCAGACCACTTTCGACTTGGTATGATCCGGATTTATGCAGGAACGCAACAGAATAAACACATAACCACAAATACAGAGATGCAGCGGAAATAACACTTCATTTCATTAATATCAAATAACAGAAAGATGCTTACAGACATAATGGAAATAAAATAGCTAGGGTGCTGGTAGCGAATCTCTGAGAAGAGATGTGGTGGCTACGGACCTCTGAACTGCTTTACAATGAGGCGCGAGGGCCTATTTATTATTGAGAAACAATGGAGAACCCTAAACATCCCAAAAACCTAACCCTAGGAGATGAGGCGCCAAAACTATGGGCCCCGTTTGGGTAAATTGGTGTTTCAACTTCCCAGGGACGTAACTTTGGCATACTATCTCCGTTTGACGCACATGATACATCATTAGAAAGCTCTATCCGAGGACTACAACTTTTGTGGCGATTTTGATGATCAAAATCGCAACAAATTTCATACCCAAAAAACGTCGTTTAGGGCCTCAAAACGGCTCCGGAAGTTCAGGACCCGAAAAACTGCTAAAAATAGTAAGTTATGCAAAAACTGAAAAACTGAAAGAGACAATGGTGGGGGCCCAAGTGGAATAGGTGGGTGGCCACCAATATCCACCTGGATCATTCCTCCCCCCTTAGGAAGTAATGGTCCCCATTGCGTTAAGCTCCTCCATGAGATGAGGAAATTTCTGCTGAACTTGGTCCCTGGTGAACCACTTTCCTTGGTGCAGGAGTTGGCCAGCTTTGACAACCCGATACGATTGGATCTGCTGTTGACGAGTGTTCTTGATTTGCATGTCCATGATACAATCTGTGGTGGCCTGTTCCATGCAGTCTGGGTTTAACTCTGTTGGTGTGAGTTGTTCTGCAATGTCCGAGGTGTCCAGTAGAGGTGGAAAGTAAGGACAAAGGCGATCCACATTGAAGACTGGGTGCAGACCAAGGAATGGTGGAATACTAAGCTTGAAGGCATTGTTACCTACAGCCTTGGTGATGGTGTACGGCCCGTATCGGAGCGGACGAAGCTTGCGGTGAGGTCCAGTGAGGCGCTCCTTCTGCAAATGTAGCCATACTTTGTCGCCCACCTGGAAGTGGTGTGGCACCCGGTGTTGATCATGGCGCTGCTTGTACTTCGCATTGGCTCTGTCCAATATATCATGAACATGTTGGCAGATGTGTTGAATGCGCTCGATGAAGCTACTTGCTTTGTCAACTTCAGACTGGACATGAGCTGAATCGTCCTGAGCAGTTGCAAACGGCATGGCTATGTCAATGGGACATAGTGGTTGGAATCCCAAGCCCACCTGAAAGGGGCTATGGCCAATTGAACTGTGGAGAGCCCGGTTATAACTGTGTTGTACATAGGGGAGGCTCTCGTCCCATGTGCGTGGATGCTTTGAGTTGTACATGCGCGGAATGTGTACAATCATTCTGTTGACGACCTCTGTCTGGCCATCTGTTTGGGGATGGAAAGCTGTGGACTTGGTGAGCTTTGTGTCCAACATTGACCAGAGGCTGGACCAAAATGTGCTGAGGAACTTGCTATCTCGATCTGATATGATAGACTATGGGATCCCAAAGTGCACCCACACTCATTCAAAGAAGAGTTTAGCAGTGGCTTCTGCTGTGATATTCTTCTTACAGGCCGCCATGATGGCCATCTTCGAGAATCTGTCAACGACCACGAAAACACGGTCATTTCCATTCTTAGTAGAAGGCAGGCCCGACATGTAATCCATGGAGATGGATTCCCACGGTCGACTAGGGGTAGGTAGTGGAGTATATAGGCCTTGCTTCTTGATGGTCGGTTTGGCAATGGCATAAGCAGTGCAGGATCTGATGTGCTTCTCGACATCCTTTCGAAGGTTCGGCCAATAGAAATACTTCTGTAGTATTGCTACTGTTTTCTCGACCCCGAAATGCCCAGCGACTCGACTGTAGTGTGCTTCCCATATCATCTTGGCACGCTCGCTTGAGGGAACACAAAGGTGTCCCAGGTGACATAAAAGTGCATCTTGGAGGTGAAAATTTGGAACTTGTGTGCCCCCCAAGAGTGCCTTGTAAGTGTGGCCGAATTCTAGGTCACTCTCATAGAGAAGCGGCCAATCAGAAGTCTCGTGCCCACAAGAGTTGAGCACGGTGGTGAGCGCCATGATCGGTGGTCGGCTGAGGCAGTCTGCAACATTATTGGTGCTACCCTTCTTGTACTTGATGTTCAAATGAAACTATTGCAGATATGTGGACCACTTCTGATGGCAATCATTCTACAACTTCCCTTGTGTCTGTATGAACTGCAGGGGCCGGTGGTCTGTGTGGATGATTGTTTCCTTCCCCAAAATGTAATGCTTCCATTGTCGACAAGCTTGCACAATGGAATACATTTCTTTGTCATAGGTGGGATACTTGCGAACTGTCTCAGACAATGTCTCACTGTGATATGCCACTGGATGTCCCTGTTGAGTAAGAACTGCCCCAATAGCATAGTCAGAGGCATCTGTCTCGATCTCAATTGGCTGCTGCAAGTCTGGTAAGGTGAGCACTGGGGCAGAACAGAGGCGATTTTTCAATTCTTTGAATGCCTTCTGTTGAGGTTCCGACCAAAAGAATTTTGCTCTCGCTCCTCCTTTGGTGACTTGACTCAAGGGCCAAGTGATATGAGAGAATCCTAACACGAATCTACGGTAGAAATTAGCAAGACCCAGAAAGCTGCGAAGCTCTGTTATAGTAGTCGGGGCTGGCCAATCCCGAATGACTTGGATCTTGGCTGGATCCACATGCACCCCCCTTTCATCAATAATGTATCCCGGATATTGAACCTGGGTCATGCCAAACGTGCACTTCTCCAAATTGGCACACAACTTGTGTTGCCGCAGTGTTTGGAGGACTTGTCGGATGTGATGAAGGTGCTCTTCCCGAGTCTTGCTGAAGATCAGAATGTCATCCAAGTACACCACTACGAATGAGTTGGTGAATGGCCGCAAGATGTCGTCCATCATCCTCATGAAGGTTGCGGGAGCATTCGTCAACCCGAAAGGCATGACCAGCCATTCAAAAAGGCCTTCCTTAGCTTTGAAGGCAGTCTTCCACACATCAGAGGGTTCAATTGGTACCTAGTGATACCCAGACTTCAGGTCGATCTTACTGAAATATTTTGCACCTTGGAGTTGGTCCAGAAGGTCATCAATCCGTGGGATTGGGTACCTATTCCGGACGGTGATCTTGTTCAGCGCCCGATAGTCAATACAGAGTCTCCACGTCCCATCCTTCTTCTGTACCAACACGATCGGGCTCCCACGGGGCGATGAACTTGGTCTGATGTGACCTTTCTGCAACAGCTCCTGAATCTGCCTCTTGATTTCATCATTTTCCAGAACAGAGCGTCGATAGATCGGTCCATTGGGTAGCGGCGCACCTGGGGTCGGATCAATCGGGTGCTTGACCTGGCAGTGCAGAGGAACCCCTGTGGGTGAGGTGAAGATGTCCCCGTACTCCTCTACGACCTTATCCATTTGTTGTTGTCGTGCAGAGGGGCCCTGTCTGGAGGTCGTGGCCACAGTCTTCTTCTTGCCACAGGGCGGATCATCGGAAAACCAATTTCTGGTTGCAGTAACTTCATTGTTTTGCGGTAACCAAAGAGATAGTCGTAGGAGGTGGTACCTCTGGTATCCTGTACAACTTATTTCCCAAAGTAATAATAACAGCACGAGGTCGAGACTCATACACAGCATGACGCTTCCACAAGTATGGTTGTCCTAATAATACATCGGAAACATCAATAGGAGCAACATCACATAATACCTCATCCGTGAAGGGCTTGATGCTATAGGGAAGGCGACACTGCTGGCTGACGCGGAGATCTCGTCCTTGGTGAAGCCACCCGATGGTGTATGGATGTGGGTGAGATGTGGTCGGCAAGCCCAGCCGCTTCACGGTGTCTGCTGAAATGAGGTTCTTTTGGCTCCCATTGTCGACAATGAACTGTACAGGGGAGCCCTTTACCCACATCTGGGAGTGGAAGAGACGTTCCTCCTCCTCTGGATCTTCCGGTTCCTCCTTCTGGACCTTTGTAGTGGCAACGGTGGCGTTGGGCTCCGCATCAATAATCTGTTTCCCTTTTTCATTCCCCTTTTCAGGTTCTGATTCGGAGTCAGAGCATGCATCTGACTCAGAAGCCCTCATCTCGGCCACTAGCGACTGCTTGGCCCGACACTCACTTGTGTTGTAAGTGGAGCTCTTATGGAATTCACACCACTTTCCTGTGTCCTTCTTTGGCTTTACGGTGTTGTTCTTGTCTTGTGGCTTTGATGGGTTGTCTTTAGCCGCCATGCTCTGTCCTTTGTTTTGCGGTTTGGAAGCACCTTTTCCTTGCTTTTGATTCGCAGATCCAAAGTCTCGCTTCTTCTGTTTGAATTTCTGCTCAATCTTGGCAGCATACCGGTATGCCGTACCAAGCGAGGAGATGTCGAGGAACTCCATTTCCTCCTGAATGTATCTGTGCAGACAACTGCGATACTTTAGCACCAAATGTTTCTCTGAATCTTTGATACCCAACTTTGTGCGCAAGGTATGGAACAGATTCGTCAGCTCGTGCACATCTTGATCCCTTTGTTGTCGCAGCGTGGTCCATTGTATGTACTTGTCCCCATAGCTCCCCATGGGATAGTACTGTTCCTTGACGGCGTCTCAGAAAAAATTCCAAGTTGGTACGGCCGAGAACAGAGAGGGTTCTGTCTGGTCCTTGTTCTCACAGTAGGTTTCCCACCAGTCCTTAACATGGGGGGTAGCTTTGAGGAGTGCAAAAATAATCTTCTCCCGGTCTGAAAAGTCATGAGCAGAGAAATATCCTTCTAATAGATTCAACCATCTATCTACGGCATCTGCGTCTATTTGACCCTCAAATATGGGAATGTCAAAATTTACTTGTACCTTAAAAGGAGTCGCAACTCCAGAGTGGCTACTGGATGCAGATGCACTGCTGGTGGGCAGCCGTTGAAGGATCTAAGCAAAGTTATCCATCATCGCGTTCCTTTGTTTTTCGAGGGCCTCCTCGAGCAATATTTTGATAGGATCTCCTGCTCCCTCATCTTTCTTTTCGTCCCCCATGGGCATCCGTCGAGGTTTGCGAGGCTGATCTTGCAAAGGTTCCACGAGATCAAGCCCTAGCTCCTTATACCCCGACCTCGTTGGGGACATGCAAAGAAGGATCGAGAAAAAGCAGACCGCTCTGATACCACTGATCCAGATTTATGCAGGAACGCAACAGAATAAACACATAACCATAAATACAGATATGCAGCGGAAATAACACTTCATTTCATTAATATCCAAATAACAGAAAGATGCTTACAGACATAATGGAAATAAAATAGCTAGGGTGCTGGTAGCGAATCTCTGAGAAGAGATGTGGTGGCTACAGACCTCTGAACTGAGTTACAATGAGGCTCGAGGGCCTATTTATTATTGAGAACAATGGAGAGCCCTCAACATCCCAAAAACCTAACCCTAGGAGATGAAGCGCCAAAACTATGGGCCCCGTTTGGGTAAATTGGTGTTTCAACTTCCCAGGGACGTAACTTTGGCATACTATCTCCGTTTGACGCACATGATACATCATTAGAAAGCTCTATCCGAGGACTACAACTTTTGTGAAGATTTTGATGATCAAAATTGCAACAAATTTCATACCCAAAAAACGTCGTTTAGGGCCTCAAAACGGCTCTGGAAGTTCAGGACCCGAAAAACTGCTAAAAATAGTAAGTTATGCCAAAACTGAAAAACTGAAAGAGACAATGGTGGGGGCCCAAGTGGAATAGGCGGGTGGCCACCAATATCCACTTGGATCATGGTATCTAGCCCTACCAAATCAGAGAGGGATCTCTCTATAATCTCACAGTCAACAAAGTGACTGAAGGGTTTGCTGGATCAGACTCAAAGTCTAGGGAACTAGGTCAAGGTTTCAAATGATTTATTTGTACGTATACAATGGGGCAAGGTATTTATTTCTTAGTAACACATTTGAGTTATCATTGTGGTATACGGCGGAAAAAGAGAGAGATCAAAATCAACATAGGGTTTATGAGTTCATTTATTAGAAGAAAAGAGACATAAAATGAGAATCTCATAAAAAAAGAGCATATAAATTATGAATTTTGTTTAACACCTCATGAGACAATCAATGAAAGCATGATAATGCATTAAGGAAAGGTAAACATTCAATATAATGATGGAACAGTGAAAAAAAATTCTTTTGAGGGCATACCAAATGAATCCCAAGATAATAGCTGCAACTCTCTTTGTATTTCTGCAAAAATATATTGTACACAAGCCCCAAGACTTTTATTAATTGAAGTCCAACCTTTATTTTGACTCAATCAAGGCTACATATAGACAAAAAACCACATTACCCTCTCTTAGGGGTCAAATCCATCAAGATAGGAACATTTATATCATTTTCTCTAACCAAACCTAAAACTAGGGAGGTTAAGAACAAACTCCCTATTTAGCTTTGACTGACTTTACTAGCATTAATGACCATCATAATCACATAAAATTGAAATTTACCAACTCTGTTACACTTAGTTACATCATATTTTTGTGTAGATTAATCCGTCTTGCGGACAAGACCGATCTCTCTAGTACAAAAGGTAACTAGCAACAAACAGCCAATTATACTAATCTCTCTCTAAGCATATAAGATTTATAAAAACACTATACGGGTGTAAAGCCTACCTTATGTCCAACGCTTGCTTGATTTTGTTGAAGTCCTTCTCGTGCACTGAAAGAACGTTCCTCGTATATCTGCAATCACAAACAAGCAAAAAGATTAAGCAGCACCTGTATAGACATTATCATAAATCATACTTATCATAATGATCAAGGAATTTATGAAATAAACCATAAATTAACAGTTTAATGAGAGAAATGAGTATATTTGTATTAACTTCAAAGATAGAAAACCTTTACAACCTGTTCCTTGATGTTGTGCAGGTGCTCCCGGGGTCCGAAGCATGAATCTCTTCTACTTTGACAAGCATTGCACTCTTTGAACCAAGACAAATGGAGATGAGTGATTTAACCTCACAGAAAGTCTTAGTTAACTAAGTCTGAATTTCAACAGCATTTAACTTCTAATCTCATAAGCTTTAACTCCCTTTGAGGCTACCCAAGGCCTCTTTTTATAGTGGAAGAGAGGAGGTTTCTAGTTCCAAATATGAAGGGATAGAATCCTCCTTCAAAGGGATAAGCTCCTTACATCAAGGGGTTAGGTCCATCAAGTGAGGGATGCATGAACCTCTTCAAAGCGTATCCATTCCCGAAAATTCCCGTCTAGAATCTTCTAGAATTCACCTGGAATTCACTTTTTATCTTCATTTTCTCGCCTTTTTATGTTTTACAGAGGTCCGCACCCATTACACAAAGAACGTGCGGTATGGTTCCGCATGCAGGCTGAGATTTAGGTGCGGGACCGCGGGGAATGCATAGAGAAAGTGCGATACCAATTCTTAGGGGATTTTAGGGATTTTCTTCTAATTTTGAAGCTTGATATGAGGAGCTGGTATATTGGACTTGCAAAAGGAGGAAGTATGAGTAATAATGAGCTCATACAGTCAGCAGAATTTCAAGGTGACAGTTTTCAGTGTAACAAATTGCCCCCTAAAGTGCAAAGTCTGAAATAGATGAAGCTGTAGTCTGTCATATATGAAGAGTGCAGTACTTTATCATTTCAAATATCATCCTGTGGACACCCCAGTCGGTACCTGTAAAAACATTCAATGCAAAATATATACATGTATATGTCATCACTGAGGTAGGCATTCCCATACTCAGATAAAAACTAACTATGAACTAACTAAAATCGTTCTGATACAGGAATGATTTTGAATACATCATAGTACATATATATGTAGACACAGTATGCACGCAGCCATCTGTTTATCAATAGTCTACTGTATAGATGACAACAAAATTCCTCGCAGCCTGGATGGTGGAAACTAGATCCAAGGTCTTGATTTCCGCATCTCGAACTAGTACGATTCTATCCATGTGAATAAATGTGTTGAAGTCGAACATGGTAGAAACCACTTGATTACCAGTCAATGATGTGAACTGTTAACAAGTGTGACAGAAACCACCAGTAATGTCAATGGCTCTCAAAGTACTCAGTACAATCCATGAAATGTGAATGAATGAGCTGAAGTCGAACATGTCACGGAGTCATTCGATCGAAGGTCATTGATGCAACCTGTCTTCGAAAGCGAGAAACCTGCCATTGAGGCATGCAGATTTCAAGGTACTGACGATTTCTGGATCAACTTCCTAGATAGTGTGCTGATGTCGATAGAAAGCGATCTGTCGTAGGCAGGCCCACAACACGAAATCATAGATCAAGTTTTGAAAATATATTAGCAAGGACTGACTCAGGGATGGTCAAAGATGGATGACAGATATTTTACAAATGAATGGTTTTATTTGAACTGTTCTCTTGGACACATAACGACACTGCAGATGGCTTGGTGACAATTGACCCAAAGCTAATACCCAGAAACCGGCTGAAAATTTTCAATGTGGTTTGATTAACTGTTAGGCAAAGGATTTCCCAACCCAGGTGAATATAAGTGTCGTGTCCAAGAGTGGTCGACTGAGTTTTTGGACAATTTTAAAATACAACAAACATGCTCATTTTTCTCTCTTTTCCCCCACCATTTCTGGCAAGTACCTCTTTATTTTTGACAAGCTTGAGGAGGATAACATTTGCTTGGTTATAAGCTCATCCTTCGGATGAGTCCAACTTAGTTTAAAATTCGAACCCTAAGAAGGAGTGGTTCGTTCCTGTTGAAAATTAAACGGGTCCTTTACTGTTAAGTTTTAACGAGTCCAGTATAGGAGAAACTCGGTGTTTTTCAGTTTTAGGGAGTCAGAAGAAAAACTTAAGAAAACTCCATGGGTGTTCTTTTTCGTAAATTTAGTCTCTCGAGCCCGAAAAAGGATAAAATAATGCGGGAGAGAACTCTATTGACCGTATTTAGTCAACGTATACCTTTTTCATAAATAGTCCATTTTAGTCCGTAAAAGGGGTAAACTTATACTGAAGGGACGACTGTTCATTTACTTTAACGAGTTCGAATAGTCAAGTACTCGGCAATCTTTTCATATTTAGAGAGTCTGAAAAGGGCTTAAAAGAAGGCTCCAAGGTTTCACTTTTTCGTAAATTTTTTGGAAGAGTCCGAAAAAGTGATAAAAGTATGCTCTTTGTTGAAAAACGATCATTTCACCTGAAAAATCCTATTTCTGCACAAAAACTCAAAACATTACACATACCTATTTAAGATAAGTAAAAATGATTTCAAAAAATACCCTTTTAAAGTGAAAAATAAACAAATTAAAAATTCATTCATTCGAAAAAACTTATAAAAAGGACTTTTTCTATTTCATTTTTACCGTTCAGTTGCAGAGTGAAAAATAAAAAGCTTTTGGTTAAAAAGTTCCCGTGAAGATTCTGGAAAATTCAACCGTTGGAATTGAAAATCGTCAGCCCCAAGTAATCCACGACCTCCTTATCTTGTTTTTCATCCGTTTGAAATTTGTTTTTAGGCTTTAGTTTGATTTTTTAGGGCAAAAATTGGTTCAAAAATGCGCCCGCGGGGTCCGCAGGCGGGACACAGATTACCTGCGGACCCCGATTTTTTCTGAACGGGAAAAAATCGAGGGTACCGCACCCGGCACACATCTCGCGTGCGGAGCTACGCTCTGTTTACAAAGAGCGGGTGCGGTACCCGCGCGGTCAAATTTAAAGCACGGTTTTCTCAAATTTCTGCCAAAATTTCTCAAATGAAATCATTCTAACTTGCCTTATTTTGTGTTGTAGGATTAACAAGATGCTTATTTGGCGAGAAAGGGAGCATGAGGAAGTGGATGAAGCTGCAATACTTCATTTGCCCACACAAAGGGCATTAAAAACATGCTGCTTATACAAATTCTGGGCCATCTCTGGCATGAGGGCACAAGTGGAACTCTTAACATGGTTGGTAGACAGATGGCATGTGGAGGACCAGTGTTTCTTCATTGGTGGCCACCGACTCGAAATTGAGCTGGAGGATATATACTTTTTGACTGGTTTGTCCAAGAGGGGCGAACATGTATCCTTGTTTGGGACTAGGCCAGGTGGCCAGACTGTCGCTAGTCTTCAACTCGAATTTTGCAATGATCAGGCAAATCCTCGGGACAAACGGATTGACATAAAACATATCATCCGTCCTGAACTGAAGGTTATAGCATTCACTGTTACCAAACTATGTGGGAGTGCCGCGCTTCATGTTGCTACTGGTTCCCAAATGCGTGTTGCAGTGGACTGTTTTCGCGGCACCATCTTCAACTGGTGCGAAGCTGTGTTGGCCAATATAAAAGGCCAACTTACCAAAGCAAAAACCGGGAAACTAAAAAACTTTGGATACGGATCCATCGTCGTTTCTTTTTCTTTGGAGAGGATTCCTCAATTAGCTCCACAGAGTATTGCAGTTGATGCCGGTCGACCTCGAGAACCAAGAATGGTTCGCTGGTCCGCGCTGATGGCCCGTCATGCTATTGAGGGCACTGAGATTGTACGATTCCCTGCTTCATATTTTCGTTGTCTGGATCGCCAAGTTTTCATGATAGAAGATTTTCCGTATGCCGGGATGGATTTCCGCGGCGACAGAGAGATGCCTCTCCCTGCAGGGGAACAATGGGATGATTCAGGTAAAACATTTTTCAACGTTTGCTATTCTATTTTTTTTTTAATTTTTTATCGTCTTAGAAAACTAATAACCAAATTTTTTTCGAATACAGATGTGGGTCCACAACGACCAGCTCATCTCCAACCTTTCGAGAGGAGACAACCAGTTGCGCCCGCACCAGCCCCAGCAGGCCAATCAGTAGAGATTTTGACTGATTTGGAGCATCATCTAGAGTGCTTGACTCTAGATATACCAGAAACCAGCATAGATGACATCCCTCTCAGGCTACAAAGATATGTGATTGGAGTCCCAGGACCTTTCAGGAGGTTCCTATGCAGGGTGGCCCGAGCAGTTGTTTCCTATCGAGATCATCATCAGTGATGGGATGATCGTGTAGACTTATTTTTGTACTTTTGTATTACCATTTTTGCCGATCATAAGGTGTTTCCAACCTATGATCGAAGACGATGTATATTTTTTGAACACACTCCTATGATATATATCACTATTTTGACGGCTATCTGCGTACATAAATGAATGTTGTTTGTTTTACTGCTTTTAATTATTGCAAATGTCTATTTATCATACTAGAAGCAATTGAATCTGCTAATGTATTCAAATGTCTTGGAATATGCTGATATTCAATATAATCAAACTCACGTTCCAAGAGACGAACTCTCAAAAATAATCGTAATAACACCGGATTTCTAATGGTATAAACCCTGTTAAGCTGTAATACAACAAGTTCAGAATCCAACCTTACAATCAAACTCCGAATTCCAAATGATATGGACTGAGATAATAACTCAATCACTGCACTATACTCGGCAATGTTATTTGTTGTTTGACCAAGGCTTACCCCATGCATGGATACTAACTCGTCAGAGGGTGAATAGATAACCCAAGCTGCGGAAGAAATGTTCCGTGTACTACGACAAGCACCATCGGCAAAACCAATGTAGGTTTGAAGAGACGTCGACATCTGCAATATCAAGAGTAAAACTCAGATAAGCAGTCATAGTGACAAAAACACACTTCTAAACTAGGCACACTTTTCTAATCTAAAACACACCAGCAGTAAAGAAAATCTAAACTAACAAAAATCTCCACACCTCGTTTAAGCGTAATATCGCTTTAGATACAGCCCATTTCTGGGTTTATCCAAAGGGACACCGTCAAAATCTACTAACTCATAGGCCCCTTTTGCTAACTTTCGTTTCACAATATAAGGACCATGCCACATAGGCACGAATTTTCCAGCTCCTAGCTTGTCGTTAGCTTGATCATAAAGTAAAACTAGGTCTCCTTCTGAAAAATTTCGAGGGGTCACATTTCTATCATACTGAGCTTTTATCCTTTTAACATGAGCCTCATTTGCTATTGCAGCACTTCGTCGATTCTCATCTAATTGGGCCAAGTACAAGAAACGTTTCTCCTCTTCAGACGTAGCTGGAAGTAATTCTACGGCTAATTTTAGTGACGGTATTTCGCATTCAATCGACAGCACAGCTTCCAAACCGTAGACCAGTTGAAAAGGAGTGAAACCTATTGATGTTTTGACTGAGGTTCGATATGCCCAAAGCGCTGAAAATAACATGGAATGCCAATTCGTCTTGTGAATACCAATGATTCGTTTAATCATGGTGACTAAAACTTTATTAATAGCTTCAACGAGACCATTTGCTTGTGGATAGTACGGAGTGGAACTATCGTGGCGTAGGCCAAGTTGTTCTGTTAGTTCAGTCATCATGATGTTCCGAAAATGACTTCCATGATCCATAATAATAGCTTGAGGAACACCAAACCTAGCAATTATATGATTAAATACGAATTTTGCAGCAGTCTTGCCGTCAGATGAATATGTAGGCATCGCCTTGGCCCATTTCGTAAAATAATCTACTGCGAGAATAATATAGGCATGCCCCCTGGCCGAGTGAGGGTTACATGTGATAAAATCGATACCCCATTTTGCGAAAGGACCAACAGCAATTATAGGGTGAAGAGGAGCGGGTGGCGTGCGCATTTTTCTATCAAAAATTTGACAGTTGTGGCATTTCCGAACCGCATAAATGCAATCTTTAAATAACGTTGGCCAGAAATAACCTGCACGCAATATCTTTTGGGCAGTGGCATACCCAGACATATGACCGCCACATGCTCCAGAATGACAGTCATTTAACACCTTCTCAGCCTCTTCATGAGTTAGACAACGTTGGAAAACAGAATCCGCTCCTTGTCGATAGAGTGTATCACCAATGATATTATATTGTTGGGACTGGAAGCGTATTTTCCGTCGCTGAGTTCGTGAAATATCGGGCCGAAAAGATTGGGTTTGGCGATACACAATAATATCTCCATACCATGGATCAAGCGTACTGATAAGAAACAAAGATTCATCCACAATGGACTCTTCTGCCACTGTTTCAATATCAGTAGAGGGGAAATCACACATCAGTTCTGCAAAAACCAAAGACTTCTTTGCCTTGGATTTTTCAAATTCCAAGTCAAATTATTACAGGATAACTATCCATTTAGAATACTTGCCCCCTAGCAATTGTCTGGTCAAAATATACATCATAGGGTTGCAATCAGAAATTACCGTGGTTTTACATAACAAGATGTAATGTCTAAAACGTTGGACAGCTTGAACAGCTGCCAAGGCCAATTTCTCCACATGTGTGTATTTGATTTCAGTCGGATTTAAATTTCGACTAAGATAATAAATCACATGTTCGTTGTGAGATTCATCTTCCTGAACTAGTACCATCCCAATAGTGGAATGAGAAGCAGCGAGATACAGAATGTAATCTTGGTTGTAGTTGGGAGGATGCAATAACGGTGCATGGGTCAACGTGTGTTTAAGTGCATCAAAAGATCGATCAGCGACCTCGTCCCAAAAGAACGGAATGTCCTGTTTCAACAACCGGGTAAAACCCTTTGCAAGCTCAGCATAGTTCGGAATAAATCTACGTAAAAAGTTTGCTTTCCCCTGCAAACTTTGGAGTTGGCGCAATGTCGAAGGAGGAGGAAATTTAACAATAGCTTCGACCTTCGAAGGATCGACACGAATGCCTGATTTCGAAACAACAAATCCCAGTAAACGACCCGATTCTACGCAGAAAACACATTTATGCGGATTCAACCTTATCCGATAATGCCGACATCTCATAAAAATTGCTCGTAAATGAGTGGGATGATCGACCCTACGTAATGAATGAGCAGGTAAATCATCGAGATATGGCTGAACAATGTGCTTAATATCATGAAATGCATAAGACATTGCCAGTTGAAAAGTTGCTCTAGCGTTCTTTAGTCCAAAAGGTAGTTTACAATAGGCAAATGTTCCCCACGGACAAATGAAAGTTGTTTTAGGTTGATCTGCAGGGAGTATGTTTATTTGATTGTAGCCGGAAAAACCATCCATAAAGGAGAATAGTTCACTACCAGCACAATCATCGATTATCTGATCGATATAGGGAGTTGGATAATTGTCTTTTGGACACGCTCGATTAATATCCCTATAATCGATACATACTCTTATTGTTCCTTGCTTTTTAGTAACAGGAACAATATTCGATACCCAATCCGTTAAGGGAATTGGATAAATGAATCCTGCTCGAAGTAATTTTTTAACTTCAGTTTTTATAGCAGCAGCTTTTCTAGGATGTATTTGACGTAAACGTTGACGAACGGGTTTAGCATCCGGGTAAGTCTTAATCTCATGAACTACGATCGATGGATCAATTCCTGGAATTTCTTCATAAGACCAGGCAAACACGTCACGGAATTCTTGAAATAGGGCTTTATAAGTCTGAATTTCTTCATCTGTACAACAAGCACCTATATGAATGTTTTCAATTATTCCTGGTTTTACTGAAATGTCAATTGGAACCGTTCTAGATATATTTTCCAAATTTAATTCAGAATCAGGATTTTGCAATGGATTCTGAGGTTCCTTGGCATATTCAGCAGTAAAAATTGAAGCGAAATCATTTTCAAAATGATCTAATTCAGGTAAGAATGAAGACCGGTGATGGAGATCTTCCCATGGTAAATCATCAACAGACAAAAACTCACGAACTTGCTCATCTGTATGAACAATTTCAGGAAATGTCGTTGCATCTGAACTAGAAATAGAAAGCGATTCCTCTTGGATCCCATTCATTGGATCGGTTTCGGTTGAAGAGGGGTTGGAAAAAGACTGTACAGTCTGGTACGCAATTTCAAATGGACTCAAAGGCATTGCACCATCAAATGAATCTATCTCGGATTCAGAAGGTAGAATCCAAGGATCATCAGACATAACTGTGTCTGACGAAATCATATGAATAGTTGCAGTAGAAGACGATACGTTAGGAGGAGGAAAGGAAAAAGTTCCTAGCAAACCAGAATCTTTAACCAAACCTACTCCAACATCCTTATAAGGGATAGCCGTTTTACCAACATGCTGGATTGTTTCTGTAGAGGCTGGATCTGACGAAAAATAAGTTAACTGATCTATTGTCATGATCTTTCCTTGATATGGAAATTTTATAAGTCGAAAGACCGAAGAGACAACATCAGTCATAGCATAAGACCAACTACGACCCAGTAGAAGGTTGTAATCTAGAGGGGCATCAACCACCTCCACATCTATATTAACAATTTTCCCTTCAACCCCTATGGGTAAATCCTGCAAAATACCATAAGGTTGAAAACCTCGACCATCAAAAGCTTTTAGAATCATCGGAGATTGGTTAAGTGTAGGAGAACCAAGAGATTTCCAACACTGAAGTGATAAAAATAGGTCTGTTTTTATCAATTTTAAAATACAACAAACATGATTCACTTTTTATCTTCATTTTCTCGCCTTTTTATGTTTTACAGAGGTCCGCACCCATTACACAAAGAACGTGCGGTATGGTTCCGCAGGCAGGCTGAGATTTAGGTGCGGGACCGCAGGGAATGCATAGAGAAAGTGCGATACCAATTCTTAGGGGTTTTTAGGGATTTTTCTCTGATTTTGAAGCTTGACATGAGGAGCTGGTATATTGGACTTGCAAAAGGAGGAAGTATGAGTAATGATCAGTTCATACAGTCAGCAGAATGTCAAGGTGACAGTTTTCAGTGTAACACATATAGAAAACCAAAATGACTAATTACATAATGAAAATTCAACTTTGACCGATAAAAATAAAAAAATTACACCGCTGACATAAGCGCAACGAAAATTATTAGAAGTGCAACTAGCTTCTTGGAAAGAAATTTTGAGGGGGTTTCCTTGATCCCTTTGTTTAACTTAAATTTATTAAGGATAGCCTAGTGTTTCTACTAGCCTCTTAAAGCTTCAAGCCTGCAAAAATGATACTTCATGGCACCCAAAAATAAATTTTCCCACAACTACTCTCACAAGCGCAGCGAGGGGTCTAAAACATTGGCAGAAACATGTTTTTGAGGTGGTTTTTTTCACTTTTTATTCAAAACTATGTAGGGACATGGAAACCCAGGTACATATATGACATGTAATCATCAAGATATATTCAAACATGCAAGAAATTCCTCATTTGGAGGTCCTGGGAAGAAGTGCAGCAAGAGCTCGTCGCACTTTTGTGCATCACAAAATTGCCAAATTACCTAAAATTTCAAAATTTCAGCAAAAATATACAAAATTTCTTGAAAATTGTTTCTTTTACTCCTTGGGTGATGATTTATACAATGAATCAACAATTAAGTCTAGTTTGTCTCTTATCGTTAGCCTCATTAGGGTTTTCCTTAGCTTCTTTTTCAAATTCCTAACCCTAATTCTGCAAATTTGGTTCCTGGCGAAGTAGTGCCTTGCCATGTATCTCTTTAGCTTAGTGTTTCTATTGGCCTTCTTCAAGAGCATCTCCAGGTGTTTATTAACCTTTTCAAGCCAAAATTCCTTGTCTTGTTAAATCTTAGCAATAATCATGTCATCAAAATCTTTTGGACCTAAGGGAGAAGATAGCTCACTTCCCTTCACTTTCTGTCTTGCTAATTCTCTTGTCCTTGACCTCCTTAGCTTCATCTACACATCTTGGTCCTCAAGTTGATCAACATCAATAACTACCTTACCTTTTTAATCCATTTCCACAAAATATTCCCTAGGTTTTCTTGACAAAAGTTTGTTTACCTTAAGTTTTATGTTCTCTTGCTGTAAAAATGAAATCATGAAATTTTCCTTTGAAAGGTTGTCCTCTAGCTCTCTTATTTATGCTTCTTGCTCCTTGATTATTTTCTCTGTTGAATTTTTTTTCTGATGCTCTGCTAGTTCTTCCATGTCAACTTCAAAGGGTGCCTTCTAGTCCTCATTTTTATGCAAGGGTGAGTCAAATACATACCTAGGTGACTGCTCCTTTTCTTCTTGAACATGGTCAACTGTAGTTTGCTTAGGTATTTGTATGGTTTGTGACCTAGTCATAGTTCTAGGTGTAGACACATCTTTAGAGATCTCAAGGGAAAAAAATAGTCTTTTCCTCTTCTTATAGGTCTATGTGATATCTTCCTTAGTTTTCTTTGCAACCTCTGTTATTTTTCTTGAAGAGCCAACCTCTTGTGGCCTTGGGGGTGCCAATGGATTACTTTGACATCTAGAATGACCAGTAGCATGAAAAAGTGAAGCTGGCTGCATGTATGCCTCCCAAGGTAGGTTGATTTGTGAAAGTTTATGTAAAACAATGACTTTGACCAAGCCATGGTGAAATAGGCTAGCTTGGTGATATTTCCCTTTACTTTGTACCTTCTCTATCATCTTGACAAGACTTTTACATAAGTAGTGAGGTAGATTGAGAGGTTTAATTGCTGTGAAATGCGTCAGTATTCTTATGTGATATTGATTAGTATTGAAAACCTCCCTTCACAGGTAAAGTACCTCATGATCATCTTCATAAGAGGGGAATACCTTTCAAGAAATTGTCTAAAGGGAAAAATGTGTGGAGCAGTTTGGTAGTGTAGAAAATTTACAACATGCATGTATATCTTGGATTCAAATGATCTAACAATGTGGTAAAGTTAAATACTAAATCTCTTCTACAAATATTTTGCATAATTAAAAACAACACAATTCCCAATCACATGAAGTAAAGAAAGAATATATCAAAACCACAACACCAAATATTCCTGGCGAAAGCTTACTGCTCAAGACCCCTCTATGATATATTTATATTCCACAAGGAATCATGAAACAATTACATACAATTATTCTCAAAATAATCCTCGTGTATTCATATAATTGTCTCACAATGTCTCAGATAAAATTGGGCCAATACTCAGCCAATTTTCTACCTCCATACAGCCTAACTTGCTCACGCAGTTCCTGATGAATGCACTCCATAATCACAAAGAATTTCAGCCTTCCTCAACTACGTTGATTATCATGGGAATCATGTGGTGTTTTAACTACACTTGGGTAACCTTCTAATATCACAGCTAATAGTTACACTTCCCTTTCACCTAGATCTCAACTGGGTCTCCACTGGAACTGACATACATGAAGCTAATATTAGTAAATCTTTAGTTGCATGTGAATTAATTAATATTGAATTCACTTGATCTCTCACTACTTCTATCTTCAGTTACAACTAGCACAACTGAGTTTAACTCACTTAAATGAGTTAAACTATTTACAACTTGCACAAACTCATGCACCATTGCACTTTGAACTCTGTTACAACTAGAATTACTCTGCATGTCCCACCAAATAACCTCTTGTTAGTCATCAGTAATTCTTTTCTATTTTTTAGATGACTAAATACTTATCCTAGATTTCTAAAAACAAAATTCATGAATATTGTGAGTTTTAGAAATCTCACTACCTTCATTATCCTTAGGATAAATTTTTCTCTATCTCACTAGTCTATCTTTCCATGGTTAGCCTACCACTCCTAGAAGGCCCATTATGGGCTCCTGATACTCATCTTTGTCCCATTTTTAGGCCCATAACTTCAGTACTCTATTTTGCCTACCCATAGCCCTTCCATTTACACCTAGGATTGCCAAATAGCCTACCCTTTCCCATCTTCATCAATTGCCTCAAGAATTGATGGTCTCAAAGCTATCTCTATAGACTCTTTAGATAAATCAAGTACATGGGATTTTTGATCTTCAATAAATCAAATTATCAAAAAATATTTTTTCATACTTGAGGACCCTAAGCCAAGCTTTCAGTCAAAGGATGAGTCTAAAGAGCCTCCCACTAGGTCATTAGGGTTTTCATGGGTCAAAGGGTTGTCTTTAACGTTCTAAATCAGTGTTTTTCATGTGCCAAGAAGGTGAATCAAATGGAAAATAAAGTCAACATCTGTTGTAACCAAAACAGATCAAAAAAACCTTCAAGGAAGACCTCCTTAATCAAATTCAAAATCTGCAAAGAAGAACTATCCATGATTGACATTTATGCAAGAATTTCAAGGTGGCTATCAGTAGAAAATTAGGTAAGGTAAGAGGATTACTTCTCATTAAATGTAAACACAAGCTAATATAAGAGTAAGAAGCCTATGTTCAGGGAAAATCAGGGTTTCTGGAACTGATTGGACCAACAGTGTGCCAAGCAAGAAACCAATGCAGTAAACCACAAGGACAGGTGGCACAACAGCACAACCAAGCATGATTTGAAGATTTTAGAAGTTATGAATGAAGAAGGGAAAAATATGAGGTGAAATGGATAGAAATGAATGAACTTAAAAGGGCTACATAGAACATAGAAGACAACACTAATTATTCTTCTCTAACAACCCTAAAACCTAAATTTTTTGGGAAGATAGGCAAAGACGGTGAAATGAAGACTATGAGCCTCCAGGATGATAGCAGATAGAAGGTTTGAAGGAGATGTCAGAAGGTCACTTCCATGGTTTGACAAGGTAACAATGCTTCACTACCTCAAAGGGAAAGAATGCAAAGGGTATCAGTGTGAGGGAGATCAATTTTTCAAGTGCACTCAACTAATATCAAATGGTCAAATGAGTCAAATCATAGGGTTGAGGTTCAAAATGGGATACCAAATTGATCTTGAGGTCACTGTTATGAAAGTGTCAAACACGAGAAAATCAGGAAGAGCTAAAAATCAGTATGTCATAAGCACCTGCAAAGAAAAAAGGGAGGTGGCATGCCTAAGTGTGAAGACCATTTGATTGGTCAAAACTAATTGTCTCATGCCTAAAAAAAATAAGAAAGATGAAAATAGGTTTCTCAGTCATCCATCAAGCAAAGGGAAGTTTTTTCTCCAAGACAAGGAAAGAGATATTTTTTTAAAGGGGTGTTGCCACCATGCAAATGCCTAAAAAATTGTGAAAATGATCAAAAGATAGAAACATACCAAAGCACAGTGAAATATGGTGATTCAAATAGACATCTACAAAACAATTTTTGAAGGCATCCATAGGCCAAAGGAATTCAGAGTTCACCCTGTCAGAAAGCTGAAGAGAAATAAATAAAATGATCAGGAGGAAAAGATACAATTTTTGTGTTTTAAGTCACCCCTTGCAAAAGGAAAAATAATATCAGTGAAATAACAGGAAGGTTAAGAAACATTACAAAGTGGGTTTGGCTTAGATAAATTATTTTCCTAAGACTATAAAAGGTCGATTCACTTAAATCAGTCAACTCATTATGCAATTGAGGGAAAAAAAACACTCAAGGAAAGAATTTATGAGTTTTTGACAATTTTTGGGCCAAGTTACCGGCAATGTGCTTAGAACCTGGCACTGCGCTCACAGGACCCAGCGCTGTGGGTACAGGGGTCTCCACAGTGCATTTTTTGCACTGTGTTACGTGTATAGTGGGAGGCACTACATGTACATCCCGGTGTTGTGCTCAGGTAGACTAGACACACACAGGGGCAGAACGTTGTGCACAGGGGCTGGCAGGCCTGCACAAGACATGCAGCAATGTGCCCGGAGCACCTGACTCACCCACAGCTCGGCCATTGCTACGCAAAGAGACCCGACTCGTCCATTTTCTGCCATTGTTGTGCCTAGAGAGAGACTTGACAAGTATTTTCCTGCCTGGCGTTATGCCCAGGGGCCGGCAGGCGTGCAGCGCTGCATGCAGAGGACCCGACTCACCCAACTTCTGCCCCATGCTACGCTTATGCCAAAATCATCCAAATTGCAAAATATTTTCCAAAATATCAAGGAAATCACCCTTAAATTTTCCTTCAAGAGCTTGCAAAGGAGTAAAAACTGATAGGTGGTCTTTTTCCCTCCTCCTCAAGTGATTTTGGTGATTTAGTGGTTAAAAGAATAATTAAATCCTAGGCTTTGCAAACCCTAGGCCTTCATAATGAATAAGCCTATGTTTTTAACCTCCAAGCAAGTAATTGTAATTTAAAGGGGTGTGAAATGGGGTAACTACAATCAGTTCAAGAGAAGCCCTCTTCCAAGCTCAAAATGCCCTCACCTCAAGAAAACCTCCCTTCCTCCCCTTCTCTTGATGCATCAAATGAAGAAGGAAGTGGAAATGAGGAATCGAGCGAGAATGAGGGTGAGAGTGACCATGAGTCAAACCAAAGTGAAGATGAAGGAAATGATCAGTTAAGCTCACAAGAGGTAGAAGATATGGAAACAGAGGAGGGTGATGATGATGAACAAAGTGGTGACAGTGGAGGTGATAAAATCAGTGAGGATGAAGAGAATGATGAAGAGGAAGAGGCAGATGATGATGGAGAGATAGAAAAAGATTATGAAGAAAAGAGAAGTGGGCTTGACAATGATGAAAATCAAAGCAATGAAATTCATGATGAAGAAAAAGACACCGTGGATATAGGTGAAGCAAGTGACAAAAATGCAGAAGATAATGAAGAAATCATAAGTGAAGAAGAAAACATTCATGACAGTCATGACAAAAGGCATGAAAATCATAAAAATAGTAAAGGAAGTGACCCCCACGGTGATAATGATGATAAGAAAAATGAAGGCAACACAAAGGACAATCCAGAGGTCATTGGGGAAGTAAACAATAAGGCTGATGATGAAATTGATGAGTATGTTGACAGTGCAGAAAATGAAGAAAGGGTTGAAAATAGTCATAACAATCATAGTGATAGTGAATAAAGTGAGAAGTATGATAATGAAAATAAGGATCACAGCCATGATAAAAACACCAACAAGACCATGATCACACCTTTTTCATTGGCATATCAAAGAGTGCCCGAGATTGTGTTTGATGCCTCAAAAAGGTAAAGGACTAAGCCATCCACCTAAGTTCAAAAGCTTGACAAAAGAAAACAAAAGGTGAAAAGAATTAGTAAAGGTAAGAGGGAGCTTAAACAAGGACTTGGCATCATTGACCTGTTGGAAATACTGAGAGGGGGGGGGGGGTGAATCAGTATTCCTTTCAATTAGAGAATTAGTTAATCTTCAATTATTATCAGTGTTTGTACAATGATAACAACAAAGAAGAGGAACACAAATGCACACAGTTTTTAAGGTGGAAACCCACTCCAAGACAAAAACCACCTAATGCTTTTCTAATAATTCTTTAATATTCAACTCCAATTGAAAATAAAGCTCCAATTTCCTATAATATAGAAAGGCATTCTTCTCCATCTCCCACTATATGGACTATCCAACACCCAATATTATTCAGTAGTCAACTGAATGGATGCCCCAACACCCAATGAGCTACAACTCACCCTAGCACCACCCTACCACCCTATAGAAGAATAAAAGAAGAATGGACTCCCGTACCAGGGAAAATGGTCCAATTTACAATGATATATAATGATGCAGAAGAAGAAGATATACTAGACCATAACCCCAACCACCTAATGATGATCCTAGACCTCCCAACACTGCCTCTTCAACACTTGGCAGATAGACACTAGTACAATTTGTACAATAATGTATTTACAATGACTAAGTACAATGATACCTTTACAATGATTGTATGCAGTGCTGCCCACTTGAAGACTTCATATGATGAACTACTTGTTGTTGTTATGCACCTTTTTTTCTGTTGTTTTCATTCTACCCTCTGTTGCACCTTTCTTTGCTTTGCTTCCATAGAAAGTCTGGTCCTTTGCAACCCTTGACAACACATGATCTAGCTTTTTCTTTCCTTCTAGGAGCTCGATATTGAATCTGGTGTATCTCTGTTATTTCAGATCCTCAATTTTTGATTTTTGGTCCTTTAGTAGTCCTTTGAGTCATATTTCCAATGCCACAGGTCTGACCCAATTTGGATTCTTCAAGGGAGAATTATACCCAATCTCTCACAATGCCCTAATTATGGACTATTTCAGTAGAGTGAACTTTTACGGCGTGCCACATGTCATTGTTTCTTCATTTAGCTCTAAAATTTATAGAGAGAAAACTAAAGTCTGTGCCCTATCTGTCGCTTTTTATGGAATTCCAATCCGATACTCAGAGATAGAGTTATGACGATTTTACCAAGGTCACTTCTTTGAGATGAATTTTAAGAGCCTGTAAAAACCCTGACTTCCACAAATCATATCTCCAAAAATATTGCGCACCTTGATCTGAAATTTTTACAGTAGCTTCCTAAGGATTTCAGCTTCACCTCATAAAAATTTCAGCTTCTGAACCTTCGAAAAGAAAATTTAGAGCGCAAATGCCACGATGACCTGTTTCAGATGGCAAAATCCCTCGCATAAGGAGGAAATGAGGATCACAATTTATATAAATGCTTAGGTTGAGAGGGGCTTCAACAAGTGAATGTGGGAGGGATTTTGGGAGCTTAAAAATATTAATCATGAATTTTCAATGACCCATGCCCCAACCCCATGGGGTTTTATCCCACTAACTGGGGGTACAAACTTCAAACATGAATATCTCTCAAACCGTGAAGAATTACATGGCGTGCCATATATCAACAGAAACATATTGACAATTAGAAACCATAAAAATCATTATTGACCCAGAATATATTAATTTTTTAGGTCAAAATTCCCATGCAATATTGGGTTAGCCCCTGGTGCTACTTGGGTTGACATCAATGACAATTGTTGATCAACAATCTCCCCCTTTGACATTGATGGAAACACAAGTACTCCCCCTGTGATCATGACACCTCTTCCTACAACATTCTCTCCCCCTTTGACATCAATGGAAAATGGTAACTCCCCCTGAAACACAACCATCCTATGGACCTGTACACACTTCCACTCCCCCTGACACACAACTTTCTTGCAGACCTATAATCTACTTCCACTCCCCCTTTATATTCTTAAAAAGGAAAATCTAATGACAACTTGGGAGAATCCTAAGCTTCTGGTGAAGATATTCCAATGCTGGTGAATATGTAATATGTGATTCTTTTGGTGCTGCTTGGAATCTTGCTACTTGTCCAACTGCTTGCATAATATCTGGTCAGGAGGTTGTTACATAAAGAAGACTACTAATCATAGATTTGTACAACCTTTGATCCACATCCTTAGATGAGTCGTCTATGCTCAATTTTCAACCTGTTACCATTAGAGTAAGGATGGGTTCGCAATCTTCCATCTTAAATTTCTTGAGCATTTCCTTGATGTACTTGGATTGAAATATAAATATTCCTTTCTCTTGCTGAGATATTTGAAGCCCTAAGAAGTATGTCAGCTTACCAAGTAAAGACATATCGAAATCACTTTGCACCTTTGTAGCAAACTTCTTACTTATTCGATCACCATTTCTACCAATTATTGTATCATCCTCTTTAGCTATTAGACATGCTTTAGTTGCTTCATCCAGAACATATATTTCATTTGGAGCTCGACTTGCTGTAGCCACAATTTCACCATACACGCCTTTCCTGATTTCACATTTTTTGGAGTTGAATAGTATTGTGTGTCCTTGATCACACATTTGTCCAACACTAAAAAGATTGTGATTCATGTTTTCAACCAATAGAACATTCTTGGCTAGAGCATCTTTTCTTCCGAGAGTGACAGTACCTGATCCTATAACATTTGAAGATCCATCATTTCCAAAGGACACGGTTCCATCCTTCTTCTCTTTTAGAGATACAAATTATTTCTATCTCCAGTCATATGCATTGAGTAACCGCTATCAACATACCATACATCTTTGTTCTTTTGAGCCTTGAGAGCGAGAGAAAAATTATCATTCTTCTTCTTCTTCTTCCATGTTCGTTTTTTCTATGGCTTCAAAGATTCTTCTAGAGGATTTTCAAGTCTGCAGTCTTTGGCTATGTGTCCAAAGTTTTGACATTTGTAATATTCAATATTATTTCTTAAATGTTCAAATCTATTGATGTTTCATTAAGCCCTGGGAGGTTCATATTTGACAGATCTCCCGGAATTGTATTCGTTCCTAGGGTACATGCAACATTCTACATATTTATGACCAAATTTTCCACATGAATAACAGTATCCATAAAAAATATGTTGGTACCTGGATGGAAATTTTCGTCGAGGAATTGTCTTCCAAGGCTGTTCTTGTGAATATTTTCCAATGAATTCTACATGCATGTCAGATCTCATAGGTTCATTGTATTTTGTTGTAGAAGGTCCTGCTTCTTCTTCTTTGTAACTGATGCCAGTTTTGTCATTGTAAGATCATTGATTGTTGATGAGTTCTTCCAATTCCCTTGAGCTTTTGGCATATTTTTGGATAATTTTTCCTTTCTTCACTTCCTCACGCACCAAGACTACTTCAGCTTCTAATTCTTCCCTTTCTTGGTCGCTTTGTTCCAACTTCTTTTGAAGTGACTCTTCAATGCATTTGTGTTCTTCAACTTCAATTTTGAGACCTTGAACTTGTTCTTCAAGAGTATTGGAACGGATATTTTTCGCCTTGAGATCTTTTATAAGCTTGTTTGCTTCCTCATAAAATTCTTCTATGGTCCATCCTTCTTCGTCGTTTTTTGATACCTCTTGTTTATTGTGCTTGGGTTTATTGTGCTTGGCCATAAACAATACTCTCTCATTGGCTTCTTCTTCACTGTCATTGTCTCCATCGAATGATAAGCTACCTTCTTTAGAGAGAAAGTTCCTTTTGGATCCTTTCTTATTGAATTTCTTAAATCCTTTCTTTCCTTTTGAATTGCCATCACTTCTGTTTGGACATTTTGCTACAAAATTCCCAACCTCATTACAGCTGAAACATATTAATGGAAGTTTACCTTTGAATTTTCCCTTGCCAATTTTTAGTTTTCTCGTGAAGTAATCATATTATTCATCTAAAAGACCTTCTCCATCATCTCCCTTTTCTTCACACTTGCAGGTGCATGTATCTTCAATTGAAGGTTGTTTATCCTTATTGGTTTTCTTAGATGCAACGAATGCAGTTTCTAGATGTGAAGTACCGTCTTCGTCATCAAGTCTCATTTCATATGCTATGAGAACTCCATGTAATTCCTCTTTGTTGAGTTTTTCCAGAGTTGCACTGTATTCTACGACCGATACCTTTGGGTTGAATCTCCCTAGTAACGTTCTAAGAATCTTCCGTATAATATTCTTATTGTCAACTGGCTCTCCCAATCCTTCCAGGGTATTGGTTATTTCATCAACGTATTGGAAGTATGCAGCAATGTTGCAATCTTCTTTCATTCTGAGTTGCTCAAATTTTGCTCTATAGATTTAAAGCTTTGCTTCTTTGACATTTAAGTCACCTGCATATATATTCTCAAGCTTTTCCCATACATTTTTGGCAGTTTTACAACCCAACACCTTATGATAAGAAGATTCAATAAGTCAACTGCTAATAATATTCTTTTCTTTTGCATCATTTACCAAATTATTCTTACCTTGTTCATCTGTGGTTGATGTAAATCCATTTTGAATAGTGTCCCATACTTCGTAACCTTGCGCCAAGAGATATACCTCCATTCTTCCTTTTTAGAGTGCATAATTATTTTCATTGAATAGAGGTACACCATTCTTGGTATGCTCCATGACCTCCTTCCAGCTGTTAAACTGTTATTGAAGGAACCAAGCTCTGATACCAATTATTGGAAATACTGAGAGGGGGGGTGAATTAGTATTCCTTTCAATTAGAGCATTAGTTAATCTTCAATTATTATCATTTTTTGTACAATGATAGCAGCAAACAAGAGGAACAAAACCACCTAATTCTTTTCTAATAATTCTTTAATATTCAACTCCAATTGAAAATAAAGCTCCAACTTCCTAGAATCTAGAAAATAATTCTTCTCCAACTCCCACTGGATGGATGCTCCAATGCCCGAGATTCTTCAGTAGTCAACTGAATGGATGCCCCAACACCCAATGAACTACAACTCACCCTGGCACCACCCTAGCACCCTATAGAAGAATAAAAGAAGAATGGACTCTCGTACCAGGGAAAATGGTCCGCTTTACAATGATATAGAATGATGCATAAGAAGAAGATATACTAGACCATAACCCCAACTTTGACACAACGACCTAATTATGATCCTAGACCTTCCAACATTGCCTCTTCAACCCTTGGCAGATAGACACTAGTAAAATTTGTACAATGATGTATTTACAATGACTAAGTACAATTATACCTTTACAATGATTGTATGCAGTGCTGCCCACTTGAAGACTTCATATGATGAACTTCTTACTGCTATTATGCACCTTGCTTGCTACTCTTGTCACGCTACCCTCTTCAGTACCTTTCTTTTATTTTCTGCCATAGAAAGTCTAGTCCTTTGCAACCCTTGACAACACACGATCTAGCTTTTTCTTGCCTTCTAGGAGCTCGATATTGAATCTGGTGTATCTCTGTTATTTCAGATCCTCAATATCTGATTTTCGGTCCTGTAGTATTCCTCTAAGTTTTTTTTCCAATGCCATAGGTCTGACCCAATTTGGATTCTTCAAGGGAGAGTTATACCCAATCTCTCACAATGCCCTAATAATTATGGACTGTTTCAGCAGAGCAAACTTGTATGGTGTCCCGCGTATCACTGTTTCTTTATTTGGCTCTAAAATTGATAAAGGGAAAACTACAGTCTATGCCCTATTTGTAACTTTTTACGGAACTCCAATCCGATACTCAGAGAGAGATTTATGACGACTTTACCAAGGTCACTTCTTTGAGATAAATTTCAGGAGCCTGCAAAAACCATGACTTCCACAGATCATATCTCCCAAAATATTGTGCACCTTGATCTGAAAGTTTTATAGCAGCTTCCTAAGGATTTCAGCTTCGCCTCATGAAAATTTCAGCTTCTGAACCTTCGTAGAAGAAAATTTAGGGCGCAAATTCCACGATGACATGTTTCAGATGGCGAAATCCCTTACATAAGGAGGAAATGAGGATCACAATTTATATAAATGCTTAGGTTGAGAGGGGCTTCAACAAGTGAACGTGGGAGGGATTTTAGGAGCTTAAAAATATTAATTATGACTTTTCAATGACCCATGCCCCAACCCCATGGGGTTTTAGCCCACTAACTGGGGGTACAAACTTCAAACATGAATATCTCTCAAACCGTGAAGAATTACATGGCGTGCCAGATATCAACGGAAACATCTCGACAATTGGAAACCATAAAAATAATTATTGACCCATAATATATTAATTTTTTAGGTCAAAATTCCCATGAAATATTGGGTTATCCCATGTTGCTTCTTGGGTTGACATCAATGACAACCGCTGATCAACATGACCTAGAGAGTGAAAGTGAAGACAAGGAGAGGGCCAATAGCATACTAATTCAAAGAAAAAATGCATATATTAAAGACCTAAAAAGGAGCCTTGATATGGCACAATACATTATTTATTCTTACAAGAATAAGCACAAGCATCTGAAGAAGATAAAAAGAGACCTTGGCCTGCAGAAAAAGACAGCCAAACACTATGCCTTGAAAAACAAACTCACTAGTGCCAAGCTCAAAGAGGCCCTCATTGAAATTCAAGCACTAAAATGAGGAAAAGACCAAGTTAAACTTATAATTTTGGCACAATCTTCTCTACAGGTCTCTCAAACCCCATGAGGGATACATCCACCAATTTTGAAGAAATTTTGACAATTTTTTTTTTTGTCAATTTGAAGGCCTATAAGCGCAGCACCCGTGGCACTATGATTTTTCCTCAGACATCCTCAGAGGGAGAAATTTAAATTTTTGGATTTCTCATGCCTATTACATTATTCTCACCAAGTTTCAGAGCATTTGGAGCATTTTTGACCCCTCAAAAGGTCAAAAACCACCTCATTTTCTACCATTCTACCTCATTTTCAGGCTTGGCGCTGCGCTCAAAGTAGTGTTGGGAAAATTTCCTTTTGGATAGGTTAGAGGAGCTGAATAAGAAAAATAATGATATATTTGGAAATTAGACGTAGCCCACTTTCCAACGGGCCATCACAGGGCAAATTTAGACATCGCGAAGGCCACCAAAATTTAGCTGCAAGTGGACCAATTTTCTGTCTGTGAGGGCGCTTCGTTTATAGACAACACTGTGTGTTTTTGGCCAAAAGTCAACAAAACACACACATTTGTTGCAAAATTATATTTTAATGTTTTTGAGGAAAATCACTCTATAATTAGGTGCTAGAAGTTATTTTGGCATTTATTTCATGGGCTATTTTGTGCCTTGGGCCTTGCATGGTCTCTTGGGCATTTATGACATTTATGAGTGATTTTGACATTTTCCAACCCTATATAGGGTTTTTGCCCTCATTTTCTAGATAAATAGAGCATGATGGATTTCATTGTAAATGTTGGCATTTGATGACTCTTTGGAGCAATACATAGTATATTTTATGTTGAAGAGAAATTTAGTGTTGTGGAGCTTGTGAATGGTTTGTTTTGCTTGTTAATAGAGGAGGCTTGCTTGCAGGATCCTTGAGCTTGGTTAATGGTGAAGTGCTTCTATTTCAGTTATTGTCTTCTTATGTTTCATTATGTTTACATCTTTCTATGTTGCAATATAACAAAGTATTTAGACTAAGAAATGTTCTTCAAAGGCACCTTAGCTCGGTTTGTTCTTCATTACCTCTATGTTTTCTTCTACTTGGTCAGTTTAGAGAACCCTTAATTTCTCTCTAGACCCACCCAAGCTCATTTATCTCATGAATGGTTTATTACAGTATATATCTTATATGTTTTATGGTAAGCCCTGCTTTTTTGATATCACTAAAACACTGTTTTGAGGTCTCTCTTTAAAGTACCATTGTTTAGGTTTGCCAAAGAGGCTACGTTTCGATCATACCATTTGTCCATGCTTGAAAAATTGTTTCAAATATCTTCATAGCTATGATCAATGATTTTTAGGCATTCCCTCTTCTTTGATTAAATTTATATGTGTATCTTGAATGTTTTCTAACCTTGAAGGTGAAATCACTAGAAGTTAAATGAGTTTCTCACCTTCTATATTTCATTGGAATGTTTGTCTTGAATGCTTATTTGCTTAAGTTGAATCAAAGAGTTATTGGTTTTCCCTGTCTATTGATTGCTTCTTTATGCTTATGTTTTTAAGTCCATTCTTGTTAAAAAGGTACATGGTAAAGGATTCTTGATTTCCCTTTGCCCTACATTTGTTCCCAAACTTGATTTCCATCTCATTTACCATAAACCTTGAAAATCCATTGACCAATGCTAGATTGTTCACTATGATGCTCCTCGGTCCGTTGTTCAAATTTCCATGACATTTATAGACTCCATAGCCCAATGACTTGAATATTTTCTCATTCCATCTATTCTACTTTATCATCTTACCCAACCAAAAAAACAAACAAACCTTACACTCAACAACTAGCCTAAAATCAAAACCCAAGAAGCAAACAAGTTCACATCCTTTGCAAAAATAGAGAGAGCCCTCTTTAAGTCCAAGAAGGCTAGGTCCTAGGACTCCAAAGACTGGTCTGATGTTACCCTGTGCATTTGATCTCACCAATCTAACAAATCACAAGAACCTAACACCTCTAACTCGAAATTCACTTAGCTAACTGATTTTTCCACTTCAGTTAACTATTTCAAGTACACATTAAGAATATATTATAGCTTAATTTCCATCTAAAAGTAGCTTGTGTGGGCCCCACCCTAGTGTAGGTGCTTTATGTCACTAGGATCATGGGTGTTGAATGTTGTTTCTGGATGCCAATTTCATTGTTTCTTGTTGCAAACTTCAAAAATACCTCTCAAGAAGAAAGGAATGTCCTTGCATGCGACATGAAACTCCATGCATGTGACATGAAACCCTTGCATGCAACATGCAACCCTTGCATGAGACATTAAACTCCATGCATGCGACATGAAACCCTTGCATTGGACACTTCTCTAGTTTTTCTCACACATGCCACACTTTGCTAGTTTTTATCGCACACAAATCCTTTTCATGCAACACTTCCAAAAATTAATATCCTCCAAACAACCGAATCAATATAATGCATTTGTCATCAAAGTCTTCAAACTTGCAGGTACCTAATGCACATGTCTACTAGATCCTCTACACTTTTGACATCTGCATCCATGCACTCTGCACTTTCAGCCAACTCTGATATATGCTCCAGTATCTGACACTGTCACTTTGATTTCATGTCCTACCGATATCTGACTACATAAATATAACGGATCCTGCTATTGTTGTACTATGGGCTCCTCGTAGCCAGGTTCGATTCATGAGACCCACACCATCTTAATGAATCCTCTCCAAAATTTATTCTTGGGATTAATCATGCATGTCGCCCCACCTCATACCTGGTGGTATAGCTGCATGCACTCCCTCTGCCCATCTGGCTTGAAATTTCTCTGCATGACTGGCTGCTACCACTCCATGACCCTCTGCATGTAGTTTCTCCACATCTTAAGGTTCGTTCTTACCTACATGCAAATCCAGATCCCTCTCAAAGGTCAATTGCATGGATTACTCACACTTCCCCATGGTTGGAAGCTCTATAGAAATCACATATACATAAATTATATAGAGATTCTTCACACGAATCCAAATATTCTTGACTTGCTTTGTGGCTTTATGCCGAAGGAAGGCTTTACCTTCACTAAAGACCACATCATAGCCTTTATCTTCCAACATTGCAACTGAAAATAAATTTTTCGTTAAACCTAGTACATGCATTACATATTTTAAAAATAAGGGTTTACCTTACTGTCTCTAGAAGGAAACAATACTAATCTCGGTAGCACTATAAATTTTTTCATCACCCATTTAGAAATGCATCTGGGGGTCCTTCTCCTCCAAGCTGCTGAAAATTTATCTGTCTCCCGTCATGTGGAAATATGCACCACTATCCAAGTACCACATAAAAATCATTGCACTTGAAACCATGCATGAAATAAGTGAGAAGTCAAGCTCAAATTTCAAGTCCAAAGCCTCTCCAGATACAGATCCAAAAACCTTTTTTTTCTTCTTATTTTGTGGACAATTTGTGGCAAAATGTCCACGCTCGTGACAGTGAAAACACTTCACTTTGGACATGTCGTGCTCCTTGCCTTCACCAGTCTCATAATAGGATTTATTTCCTTTTCCTTTCTTCACCTTTCCAGCCAAAGCACAATCTTCTTCATCATCTTCCTTAGATGAAGATCCATCTCTAGTGTTTCGTCTGAACTCCTCCTGCACCAAATCCGACCACAATCGTTCCCAATCTGGAAATTTTTTCCATCCATTGATAGAGTCTTCATAACTGTGCCAACTCTTAGGAAGTCCTAGGAGAGCCAAGATCACCATATCATCATCATAAACAATAATTCCTACACTCCCAAGCTCATCCCAACATTGGAAAAACTTTGTTAAGTATACTGGAATAGTGTCGCCCTTTTCCATTTTAATCTCCTTGAGTTTATCCTTGAGCACCAATTTCCTATGGTCGTTGTTGCTCTGAAATATATTTGTCAAAGCCTTCCACATCGCATATGGAGTCACTTTTCAATGGAGGCTTGAGACAATGTGGTCTCGTACTCCCTCCAATAGGATCCTCCTTTCCCTTACCACTTTCTTTTTCCATGCATCAAGATTTGCAGCATCTGTCACAAGAATTTTAGGAACATAATTTTCAATAAATTTCTTCAAGACATTGTCTTCAAGTACTACCTCCATCCTATCTCTCCAAGAAATATAGTTAGAGCTTCACTACAGTGCATACTCCAATATCAAGCCATTGAAATCCATTTCGATCTTGAATCAGTTGTAGCACCAAGAAAGTCTTTCTGCAAATTCGAATTATATCGAATCACAAACTCATCTCCTGCATAAATTCTGAAATTTCTTGTGCTCTGATACCATGTATAAATTATACAACATGCATGTATATCTTGGATTCACCTCATCTAACAATGCACTAAATTTAAATACTGAATCACTTCTACAAATATTTTTCAGAATTAAAAAAACACAATTTCCAATCACATGAAGCAAAGAAAGAATAGATCAAAACAACAACACTAGATATTCCCGGGGAAATATTACTGCTCAAAAAACCTCTATCATGTATTGTATATTCCACAAGGAATCATGAAACAATTACATATAATTCTTCTCACAAGAATCCTCTTATATTTAGCTAATTGTCTCACATTGTCTCAGATAAAATTGGGCCAATAATCAGCCAATTTTCTACCTCCAGATAGCCTGCCTTTCTCACACAGCTCCTGATGAATGCACTCCTTAATCACCAATAATTTCAGCCTTCCTCAAATGTGTTAAGTATCATGGGAATCCTTTGGTGATTTAACTACACTTGGGTAGCCTACTAATATCACAACTGATAGTTACACTTCCCTTTCACCTAGATCTCAACTTGGTCTCCACGGGAACTGACATGCATGTAGCTAATATTAGTAAATATTTAGTTTCATGTGAGATCACTGCATGTGAATTAATTAATATTTAATTCACTTGATCTCTCACTACTTGTATCTTCAGCTACAACTAGCACAATTGAATTTAACTCACTTAGCTGAGTTAAACTATTTACAACTTGCACAAACTCATGCACCACTGCACTTCGAACTCTGTTACAACAAGAATTACTCTAGATTTCCCACCAACTAACCTCTAACTCAAAATTCACCTAGCTAACTTATTTTTCCACTTCAGTTAACTATTTTGATTCCACATTGAGTATAGATTACAGTTTAATGTCCATCTAAATTAAGGGATAACAAAAATAGACATGGACCTAAAAATATCTTGTGTGGGTCCCACCCTAGTGTAGGTTCTTAATGTCACTATGATAATTAGTGTTGAATGTTGTTTCCGGATGTGAATTTCACTATTTCTTGTTGCAAAATTCAACAGGTAGTGTGGCTTTAGGAAAACCTTGTAATTATCAATGTCCAAATAAATCCCTTTAAAACATATTTCTCCATGGTTATGGAATCTTGTGGCTGAGGCTATGGCATCTGATGAAATGGTGAATTCAACCCCTATTATGCTGGTGTTATCCCTCCTAAAACTAGTTTCAAAGAGACATGTTAATTTGGCATGACAACGTGCTTCTTGAATCCTTTAACAAAAACCTAAACAACCCACATCCTTAAAGGCTTTCGTGATGAAAGATGAAGCCATGATTTATTTGACATGGGATGGATCAAAGCTGGAAACTTTCCCTCCCTTATAATTTTTCTTCTTAGTATCACTCGTTCCAATTTCCATGATTAAAACCCTAGCTAGGTAGGAGGGAAGGGCTAGGGTATGACTGTGAAAATAGGGGAAAAGGGACTGTGGTATTGAAAGAAAGGAATGGAGGAGTTAGGAGTTGGGTAAATTTATGGGAAAATTATAAGGGATAGGGACAGATGTTAGAGAGTGTAATGGAGTGGAAATTATTGAGAATAGTGAGGGGAAGATGTGAAAATGTGGAAAACACGGTCCTAGCCTAGGAAATTCTCAATGAAGCAGCATATGCTAGGCTTTGTAGGAAAAATGGAATAAATGAAGGGAATAGGTGAGGGGAATTCTTTGGGAGAGTATGTAGGGTATAGGTGAGTGTAGGAGAGTAGGAAAATGAGGGTTTAACCACTGTAATGAAACAAATTCACATGGAAATGAAAAGCGCAGTGAAACCCTAGGAGATGAATTTCACTGAAATTTTTGAGAAGATAGATGCATAAGAAAAGTGTAAAATGATAATTAATTTCCCAATAGATGTTGTAAACATATGAAATGATGAAGTAAACCCCTTTTAATTAATTCTTGTCCTCTAATTCAAAACAGTATAAAGGAAACCAGAAGTGTAGCATTCTCAGGCAAAAGTGTGGCGTGGGAGAAAATTGTAGGTTTTAACCCTGTACATAAATTATCTGCAAAAGAATCTTAAAGAAAAAAAATAAACATTAGCAAGAGCGTAAAACATAAAACAAATAAACAAAGAGATATTCCCCTGGATCCCAAATTGGGACAACCAACTTTATTTTTCATTATATACCTTTTAGTGTTACAACACATATATATACATGCCAAAGCATACATAAACCCCAATCCATTAACCCTAGATTAGAACATAACCGTAGTTCCCTTGACCGGATCTAAAAAATACCAAGGGCCGAAAACCATCGTACCCCAAAACCATGTGCAAACCCATGCACAAAACCATGGGTGGATCCGCCCCCCCTGTGACCCCCACCCCCCCCCCCCCTTCCCCCAATGTTACACCCAGCGTAACCTACAAGGGGGCTATTTCCCCCCACGCGTGATTAGTTATGGAAAGAATATAACACATACCCAAAATTATCCCACTTGTTCTTTTCTTTCCATAGGGAGCCATAGGAGAGCTTAGTCATTAGCCCAGTTCTGCAACAACCATTGTTTCTCTACACCAAGAGAAATTTGGAGTGCTTATAGACTTCGTTAATGCATCTGCAACATTCTTCAAAGTGTCCACCTTTACCAGCAACACCCTTTTAGCCTCAATCATATCTCTCACAAAGTAATATTGAACATCAATGTGCTTTGTCTTTGAATTATAAGCAGGGTTCTTAGCCAAGAAAATTGCACTTTGGCTATCACAATCTATCCTTATAGCTTGCGGCACCAACCCCATACTTCAACACAATCTCTGCAATAAAACTACTTCCTTGCTTGCATGAGTGGCTACTATGTATTCAACCTCTATAGTTGAAAGAGCCACTACAGACTGTCTTTAACTCATCTAACTGACTGCACCTCCAAATAGGCTAAACAAATACCCACTTGTAGATATTCTTTGGTCCAGATCTCCAGCCTAGTCTACATCTACAAAACCACAAATGTCCAACACTCTTTCCAATCCTGGACTTCCCTGGTAGCACAAGCCATAATCACTAGTGCCACGTAAATATCTAAAAACCCGCTTCACTGCGGTCCAATTCTCCTTCCCTAGGTTTGACATAAACTTGCTCAATACTCCCACTACATGTGAAATGTCTAGTCTAGTACATACCATTGCATACATCAGGCTACCCACTGCACTTGCATATGGAACACGGGACATATCCTCCTCTTCTCCTTGTGTCTTGGGACACTGTTCAGCAGAAAGCTTTGTACCTATAGGAATTGGAACATTCACCGGTTTACTATCCTGCATATTTAACCTCTGCAATATAGTCTCGGCATACTTCCTCTGGTTTAACTAGAGCTTCCTCTTTGCCCGATCTCTCTTAATTTCCATGCCCAAAATATAGTTTGTAGCACCAAGATCCTTCATGTCGAATTTGTAGAACAGTTGGGTCTTCAAATCTTCGATAATTTCTTTGTAATTTCCAATCAACAACATATCATCCACATACAAGACCAAATAAATAACATGATCACCAATTAATTTAAAATAAACACAATGATCCTCCTTGCTTCTCGTGAAGCCAAGTACCCGTATTTAAGTATCAAATTTCTGATACCACATCCTTAGTGATTCTTTTAACCCATACAAATACTTCTTTAACTTGCATACTAGTTCTTTCTTCCCCTTCACCATAAAGCCTATAGGTTGTTTCATGTAGATCTCCTCTTCCAAATCCCCGCGAAGAAATGTTGTCTTCACATCCATCTGTTCTACCTAAAAATAAAATGTAGTAGCAACAGATAAAAGTAATCTAATAGAAGTAAATTTGGCAATAGGAGAAAAAATATCACCAAAATCAATTCACGGCTCCTGGAAATAACCTTTTGCTACCAACCGAGCTTTGTATTTCTCCACCTTTCCTTCTACATCCATCTTCTTCTTAAATACCCATTTTCTCCTGCTGGGCTTCCTTCCTGCCGGCAACTCCACCAGATCCCATGCCTCATTTTTATGTAAGGATGTCATTTCATCAACCATGGCCTCCTTCCAGAGTTTTCCATCCCCTGAATCTACTGCCTCCCTGACATTTTTGGGATCATCATCAGTTATAGTTAAAGAAAATTTTGAACAGAAAGTAGATGGACTATACCTTTCTGGTTGTCTTCTTTCCCGAGGTGATCTTCTCACAGCTGGAGTTTGTGGCTCTTCCTCTTTTGAGTCTTCTTCTGTTGTAGAGTCTGATTCATCCTCCTTTAGCTCAAACTCTATCTTCTCAAGTTCCTTTGGTAGGAATTCATGTTTAACAACATCTTTCACCTCTCTAAACACCACATCTCGGTTGTACACAACCTTCCTTGTTTCTGGGTTCCAAAGCTTGTAACCCTTTAAACCATCTTTATACCCAATAAATATGCACCTTTCAGATTTATTATCCAACTTTGTCTTTTTCTCCTTTGGAAAATGTACATATGCATCACATCCAAATACCCTCGGATGTGAAAGAGAGGGTTTCTTACCAGTCCATACCTCATGTGGAGTCTTACCCTCCAATGCTGATGAAGGTGATCTGTTAACCAAGTAACATGTAGTCTCCACTGCCTCTGCCCAGAATTCTTGTCCTAACCTGGTACCACTGAGCATGCTTCTTTCCTTTTCCATTAGCATTTTGTTCATTCTTTCTGCAACTCCATTTTTCTGAGGTGTGTATGGACTAGTCTTTTTTCATGCTATACCACACTTCTTATAGAACTCTTCAAATTCCTTCTTGCAGAACTCCCCACCATTATCTGTCCTCAACACCTTTATCTTCTTCTCTATTTGGTTTTCCACCATAGCCTTAAATTCTTTAAATCTGTCAAAGACTTCATATTTCTTCGTCAAGAAATATATCCATGTATTCCTTGAGAAGTCATCTATGAATGAAACATAGTACACAGACTTACCCAGTGATGGAACCGACACAGGTCCAAACACATCACTGTGCACAATCTCTAATATCTTGTTCGCCCTCTTAGCACCAGAAGGAAAACTCACTAGATTCCGCTTCCCATATACACAATTTTCATAGAAATTGAAATCCATAGAGCTATTGGACACACCTTCTACCATACAATTTCCATGTACTATCTGAAGGCCTTCTCTCCAATATGTCCAAGCCTTTGATGCCATAGCATGGTCTTTTCTCCAGAGACCGTTAGGCTTTCCGCTCCACTTTCGGGAACCACAGAACTGTTTCACCTAGAAATAACATTGCTGCCCTGAAGCTTGTACAGAGTTCCAATTCGAACTCCCTGCATTAATACGAGTGCTCCCCGAACCATTTTACAGGTATCTTTCTCGAACACTGTTTTGTACACCTGCATCATCCATCTTTCTTACAGAAATCATATTTATGGCCAATGCAGGAATGTGCAGAAGACCAGGAAGTGTTCTAATCCTTCCACCTTGCATCTTCAGCTTGACTTTTCCACGTCCGATGATTCTGGCCTTCTTATCATCACCTAAGAAGACATCACCACCATCATATTTCTCATACTTGTAGAACCACTCCCTATGGGGAGTGAAGTGAAAGGATGCACTTGAGTCAATTAAACATGACTCATGATCTACATGTGTATTTGAAGAAGAAGACAAATACACATCCCCACCTTCATCCGAGGTGATTTTTTCCTCTGCAAAAGGAGCATCATCAAATCCATTTCCTTTCTCAGGAGATTTATATCTATAGTCCTTTTTGTAGTGCCCTTCCTTTCCGCATTTCCATGACACCTTTACAAACTTTCTAGGAGATTTAGATCTCCCTTAGATCTCCCATTCGAAACCTTATTCTTGTTTATGTTCTGGGACCTTCCTCGTACAGATAAGGCATCTCCATTCTGACCCTCCATATTTCTCTGTCTCATTTCCTTCGACAGCAAGGTTGAGACAATGTCATCAAAATTCAAGGTAGTTGTATTGCTACCTATTTCAATAACCAGACTGTCCCATGAGTCTAGTAGAGAACACAAAAAAATGATCTACTTATCTTCATCTGAGATTTTAATATCAACAGATGACAACTATCTTAACATATTATTGAAGGCTTTCAAATGCTCTATCACCGAGTCTCCATCCTTCATCCTTAGGTTATACAAATTTTTCCATAGGAACAATTTATTCACCAGAGACTTAGATTGGTACAAAGTCCCTAGCTTGTCCCACAAGGTCTTCGCTGTAGCTTTCCCAGATGCATTCAACAATACTAAATCTGAGACACACAATCGTATTGTGCTCTTTGCCTTCTGATCCAACTTCTTCCAGTGTTCATTTGACATTGGCATTGGTTTAGTACCCGGATCTACCGCGATCCACTGATCTTTATCCACCAGCAGATCCTTGATCTTAAGCTTCCACAACTCAAAACTCTGACCATTAAATTTCTCGATCTCTATCTTCCCACCACTTTCCATCTTCTTTCACCGCAAGAATCAATCTCACAGATCTCCCACTGAACAGTGTCTACCTCAGGCCCAAGAAAAAAACCCCTTAGCAGCAAAGGTGTCCCCTTGAATCTGAAACTGGCTCTGATACCAAATGTAGGTTTTAACCTTGTACAGAAATTATCTGCAAATGAATCTTAAAGACATAAAATAAACAGTAGTGAGGGCATAAAAAATAAAATATATAAACACAGAGATATTCCCTGGATCCCAAATCGAGAAGACCAGCTTGATTTTTCCATTATATTCCTTTTAGTGTTACAACACATATATATACATGTCGAAGCATACATAAACCCCAATGCACTAGCCCTAGATTAGAACATAACCATAGTTCCCTTGACCCGATCTACAAAATACCAGGGGCCGAAAACCATCGTACCCCAAAACCATATGCAAACCCATGCACAAAACCATGGGTGGATCCACCCACCAGAAAATAAGGAACAAAAAAATTTTCCCGGGTGCTGCCCTAGACCCTGACAAGGGGGGCTACTACCACCCCTGTGACCCACCCCCATGCGCCCCCCCCGACGTTGCGCCCAATGCAACGTACAGGGGGGGCTATCGCCCCCTCTATGACCCCCCCGCGCATGATTAGTCGTGGAAATAATATAACACATATCCAACAAAAATTAGGGTTTTCTGATGGATATTTGAGGTTTCTAAATGTTGAGATGAGGCTTGATAATGGAAGAGAGATCAATGAAAGTGGAATGAGAAATTAGCATGCTTGGATGGTGCTTTATTGGTTAAAAAATTGGCTTGATAATGGAAGAGATCTCAATGAAAGTGGAATGAGAATTTGGCACGTTTGGATGGTGCTTTATTACATCAATTTTTTCTAGTGATGATGGCATGAAATCATATAGTATTTTTTGGGAAATGATGTAATGTGACTGCAACATGATATTTTCACATGGAGAAATTAAATTTACCTTTATTCTTTTTGTCCCTAAGCTGCTAACTCCATTTAATGATGACTGAAATGATGAACATGACTCTTTTTGTTTTTTATGACTGTCATTATAATGAAAAGTCAAGTGTAAACCTAGACCATGACCTAAATGATGACATGTTAATTGTTTCATGACCCAAGACACTTGAATGATGACATGACTATGATGAATGATGATAACCATCAACAAGTGAAGGGAGTAGCATGACCTAGACAATAACTAATGATCAAATTTTATTTGAAAACTTATTTGAAACTATAAAATTTGACATAGGACCCTATTAACTAACCTTGAAAGAGTACATTTGATCATTGGTGACTAACAGACACTAAAAAAAGGAATGTGTAGGTATTTTTGAGTAGTTGAAGCTGTTTCTTATAAATTCTCCAGTTCTAAAGATTATAGATATAGATAAATATTTTGTGGTGTGTACATATGCTTGAAAAATAGGACTTAGTGGAGTCTGTTATGTCCCTGTAATTTGCCAAATTGGTAAGACCAAATAAACAAGGGTGACATCAAACCAAATTTGGAGTCTAAGGACCTAGCCTTCCTGGACTCAGAGAGCACTCTCTCTATATTTGTATAAAATATATAACTTGATTGATTTAGGATGTTGATTTTAGGCTAGTTAAAATGATAGAGATTGTTTTTTTTGTTTTTTTTGGTTTCTTGTTAAGAAGAATAGATAGAGTAAGAGAAATTAAAACCATTCGGCTATGGAGTCTGTGAAAGGTTCGAAGAGTACAACAACAAATAAAGGGTGTTCCACAGGGCAAGTTAACAAATCCAAATGGATCTTAATAGCTTATGTGGGTGTGAAATGAGCACTAAGTTGTGAGTTTAGTAGCTTTAAAGTGAAATTAAGAATCCTTTAACATGTATTGGAACAAGAAGAGTCTTTAAGATTACTATTTTTAAGAAAGAACCAAAGGACCGAGCATACCATAAACTTCTTTGGCCAGACTTTACCGAGTAAAATTTAAGACAACAATCCAGCAAATCCTAGAGAGCAGGGAACTCTCGAATTCTCTAGCTATTCACTTTCAGTCAAAGAAAACATTTAAGATAACATTTTAGTAATAATTAAAGAGAAAGGAACTCCGAAATTCTTCGACTAGACTTCAAATACCTTTAAAGTGACTGTTCAAGATAGACCAAAGGACAGGGAAAACCATAAAATTATTTAGCCAAAATATAGTAAGTAAACTTCAAAGAAAGCCTTGAGAACAACATTTTAAGAAGAACCAAAGGACAGGGAAAACCATAAAATTCTTTGGCTTGACTCTACTGAGTTAATCTCAAGAAAATAAACTAGGTGGAAATGGAGAGCATGGAACTCCTAAATTCTCCAATCAGGCCCAACAAAGGAAAAACATTTAAATAACATATAGAAGATAGACTTAAGGTGTTGGATAGCATATCTTAACCTAAATTTTATGTTCTTTTATAAGGGAAATTGATGTACAAAATGGAAAACAAGAGGAAACCATTACAAGATCATAATAACATAACCATTTATCCAAGTTCATGAATCCTATGAATATGCTTGTTCCATTGATATTTAGTCCAAAATAGCTACAACACTTCAAAGCCAACTTCTTTACAACTCAGAGTGTATGCAGTATTCAGCTCAACAACCAACCAATAATAGAAATTAATCATTCATGCAATATTTATCTGCAAAATGAAAAGGTGATCCCAACCTAAGGTTTCAGATGTTATTTATCACAGATTTAATGTATTTTTGACCTCTGATACCATGCAAGACCCAAGGAAAAATATCTGAAAGTGACTCATTATAATAATAACTCCTAACTTCACTATTTGAGCTAACTTATGGAAACATTTGACTTTAAGGCCTTCTAAATAATTTTTTCAATAACTGTTGGGCAGATGAGAAATATCTCTGAATTTTGTAATAACTTCTAGTGTATTTATTCAACTCCTGGTAAGGGAACAGCGCCAAGGTATAGGCGTGCAGCACTGGTGAAAACGCGCAGCGCCATGACAGAAAAAATGGCCTCTCTTGCAGCCAACTTTTGGAGGCCTTCCCGATGTCCAAATGAGCTCCATGATGGCTCATTAGAAAGGTCTCTAAGTCAAGTTTCCAAATACGCTTTAACTTTCGAAAATGGTGCCAATTTTTCCTATCAAAAACTTGTTCTCCCAATATTGGTAAACGAGCAGTGCCAAGGTCAAAAAGTGGGCAGAAACATGATTTTTTGATGGTTTTTGACCTTTTTGAGGGACCATTTTTCTCCAAATCTCCTGAAAATTTTTGAGGTTGATGTAATCATCACTAGATACATGAGGATGCTGACCATTTTTCATTTGGGTCCACCAAAGAAGAGCGCAGCGCCAGTGGCATTGCGTGTTTAGCCAATGTTTTGCATGCTAAACTACCAACAAATCAAAATGTGCACAAAAGTGCCAGAATTGGAATTTTTCTTACTGATCAAGGGTTAGAGACCTGGAGGGACACCTCAGTAAGAATATTTATCTTCTCTTTCTCCTTTGACTCGTTCAAAGCCTGAATCTTTGCATGGGCATGTTTGAGCTTAGCCTTTGCAATCCTATTTCTCATGGCATAATGTTTTTCCATCTTGCTCTGAATATCAGTGTCTCTCTTTGTCTTCTCTAGTAGGCCCTCCAGATGCAAATTTTATTTCTCAAGCCAAGACTCTCTATCTCCTTCAATCTCTATGGCAAGTAGCTCACTTGGAGTAAGCTGGTCTGCCAATTCTGCCTCTTTTTTCCTTTCTCGGGCTAAGGCCCTCTTCAAACGTCCAATGGTCCTCAGTCTCTATCTAGGAAGTTGATCTTCCTCATTATCACTATCATCAAAGCTACCCAAGGTCTCATCCAGCAAATCCTTGGCCTTTCCTACCTCATTCTGAGCTCTGATTTCCCTGACCTCACTGATGACCTGCTTTGTCTTTAGTTGTTGATTGTCTAACTCAAGAAATTTTATCACATTCTTTTCTCTACCAAGATTATCTTGAAGCTCACTAATCTTGGCATCTTTACCTCTGATAAATTCATTTGTGATTCTAACCTCATCCTCATCATCAAGGTCAATCAACTGAAACTCCTGCTCAGTTTCATGTTTGTCCTCCTCAACAGTGATAGGCTTTGTAACATTTTCCTTGCCCTTGTATACCTGTTTTGCTGACGAAGAAGGCATGGCCTCTTTCACACCAAGAGAAACAAACACATGCATGTGGCCTCTCTGATATGTCAAAGGAAATGGCTCAACATCAATCATTTTAGTGCCAGTTGTCTCATTGTCCCTTTCATTGTTTGATGCTCTGGTATCATGATATGAGGGTAAAGGGTTGTGGAAAGGTGATGAGGAAGGATCAACATGAGGTGACTAGATGTGAGTGGATGGTGATGTATGAACAATGGGATGTGATGGAGAAGTGGATATGGGAGGATGAGAAGATGAAGGAATATCTTGTTGATGATGGCCAGGTGGAGTAGTGGAAACCTCATTGGAAATGAATGCATCCCATGAAATTTTTTCTGCTGAAGCTGATGCATGACCACCATATTAATGAGTGAATCATGAAATAAGCTCTAAATTTTCTGATTGTACTCTCTCTTCTGCACAATGTAAGCCATATTATCAATGCTATGGAAAATATAATAAGGTAAGCGTAACATTCTAACTCTAGTGAAATGGATAAGAAGATTGATATGGTATGAGCAGAGGTAGGAAAACCATCCCTCAGAAGTGAATTATTTCATTATTATCCTCATCATGGGCACATACCAGTCAAGGAGATGATAAAAAGGGAAAATGGACTTGTTGTGATCTTTGTAACTAAGTTTGAGGTATGGTTCATAATAGCTCATGTACAATTTTTATTATTTAAACCACCTTTCTCCCACACTAGGGATCCCTGTAGCAGCTCCAATGGCATTGGTGGAAATCTCAAAAGTAACCCCTGAAATATTGACTTGTATGTCATGTAAATTGATGATGAATAATCTCGTTAACTCCAGGTGATTTTGGACTTGCTACACTCTCTCAGGGAAGTCAAAGAAACCCACATTCTTAAAGCAATAAACGATGAGAGGAGAGGCCATGAGTTCCCTTGTGGTGATAGGTTAAAATCTATTTATTTTCCCTCCCTTATGTTCATTTCTCCTTGGCATTTGTTCCTCACCAACAATTCCACTATTTTCTTCCTCTGACATCTTCAAATTCTAATTTGGAAACCCTAGGGTGCAATTGAAATGAAATGAGAGGAAAGGGATGAGATGGTTAGCTTGTGTTATCACCAAAATAGGACCCTGATAGGCTAGTGATCAAACTGCCTCAGTGTAACTATTTCAAACCAATATTTTAGCTGAGGCTTAGCCTCCTCAGCCTGAGAGGGCTCTCTCAAGGGTTTATGATATTTATTAATGATGATATAGATGGATAACTCTATCTTGGTTTCATGTGTTTGTAGGTTGAAAGATGAAGGCTTGTTACCATTGGGCTATGGATTCAACAAGTCAATAGATTCAGTGGAAAGGTTTTTGAACATGGAAGCTGAGGAAAATTGGGTTTTTAAACAAAGATAATTCACTCAAGAAACATAGGTCAACACAGTAATTCCATTACTAAAGGAAGTCAGAGCATAGGGTTATGTATTCTGAGTAATAGAAATGGACCCTACTGCTAATGGTTCAAAGTTGATTTACTCACAAAATGCAGAAAAACACAATCATCTCATTACTAAAGGAAGTCATAGCACATGGTTGTGAATTCTGAGTAATAGTAATGAAATTTACTGCTAGGGTTTCAAAGGTAGTTTACTCACAAGATGCAGGAAAAACACAGTCATCCCATTACTAAAGGAAGTCAGAGCACATGATTGTGAATTATGAGTAATAGTAATAAGATATACTGCAAGTAATTAAAGTATCATATAGATCAAGAAAACATTAAACCTCATCTAAACTCATATCTGTTCAGGAAAACTTCTCTGTATTATTGGTTATCTTCCATAACATAAAGCAGCAGCTGGGCCAAAAAGTCTCCAACCCTTTGCTAATTCGACCTCTTGCTTCATATATAGAATTACAACCTTGGATTCTATGATCCACCATCAGAGAATTCGAATTCCTATCCTTGAAACCTATTCTAACCATAAAACAGTCTTATGAATTACAAAATTACAGCTTGACTGTCTTTAAAGAGTCCTAATTCAAGTAGGACTAAAAATCCTAAAACATGTTTCAAAAACCTTATATAAACCTTTAATGCTTTTGTTGCCACCTGCAATCTCATGAGGTCAAATTTGGTGATGCCTCCAGCTTTGTTATGAACCCTACTGTTCCATGACCTAACATCCCTAGAAACCAGGAAACAATTTGATGAAATTTAGCCCTTACCTCCATGCTTGTATTCCAACACTTTTGTTGGAAATTTCGACCTTTTTAGACAAGTGACATGTGTTATCAATTCCATAGAACCATGCCCTTCCACCTGTACAAAAATTAAGCCCTTGAAGGAGTATAAAGAGAGCTGATATGGCTACGCTACGAAAATATCAGTTGTTTTCGTGGCGCAAAATATATGTCTTTGTAAACATCTCTTAAAACTCCATTTTATTTTGATTTTACACCTGGATCTTCAATTTTGAACCCTTTCCATCCTTTAGTAGGATTAAAACTAAAAAACTAGATGTTTTTATCTCTCGAAACCCTTATAATAGACTCAAAACTGCACCTACAACAATTTCGTAGCGCGCTACGAAACTGCTGTGCATGTATTTTTACACATAATTTTTCAAAAATATTAGTGTTTAAAAATTCTTGCACTTTTTCCATGATATCTACAGGCTTTAACAATCAAAATATGTCACCCTTGAAATTTTTTCAAAAAGTGAAGTCCTTCTCCACAACAAAACTGCATTAAGAAATTATCACTTACTTCACTATTTCATTACCTGAAAATTAGGTGTTGAGACAGAGCTTTTATCCCCTCATCCAAAAATTATTTTGAAAAAATGAAGGATTATTTTAGATACCATGATTTCATGAACAAAAATCTATCTTGGTTTTTTGAAATACTTCTCCTACTGCCCAGAAACTGTCTTTGAACAACCTGTATAAAACTGGAAAATATTAATTTCTAAAAATATGGCTTCAAAGAAAGCCTTGTATCTCCCAACTGGTAACACTTTTGAGGAACGTGAGCTAGGTTATTGTAGAGGGATATTTTAGGAAGAACAAACTTCTTCAGAATTCCAAAATAACTTTTCTTGTGGCCAGAACTTGATCATGAAGTTGATTACTAAAAACAGAAAACAAAGTTTTTCTCTCATTGACTTTTAGTTGTTTTCATAGCGAACGTTGAGTCATCAATTTATCCCACCTCATAATAAATTTGAAGAAACGGAAAGAGGTTTCTTTATTTAAGTATGTTAGGAAGAAAAACCTCTTTCAGGTTTCCAAAATGAGTTTTCAGTTGCTCAGGAACCCTTCTGGAAAAATACTACTAAAAACAGAAAAACAAGGTTTTTGATGAAAAAATAGGCTTCTTCAGTCGTTTCGTAGTGCGCTACGAAAATAGAAGTGTTTTCGTAGTGAAAAATAGGTTTTTTACAATATCTGTGCTATGAAAATGTGGTTTCGTGGCTTAATCAATTTTTTTTTTAAATATGGTTTTCAAAACGTGGTATGAGACTTCTAAAGAGTAAGGCAAGGTTTATGAACTTTATTTGGTGATGAAATGAGACTTGTAACCTATGGCTTAGACCCTATAAAACATAAAAATGACTCAAACCCTATCTAATACCATGACTTAGGAGAAAGTATAAACTTAATAGTGATAACAATGGCTCCACTTGGGATAGTGTGCCCTTGTGGTACACTAAGAACCGATAGCTCCAATGCTGCTATCCATTCTTTAGAATAAAAATCTAAAATTCTACTGAATATACTCCCCAAGCTTTAATGATTTCTGCAAGAAGGACTCAAACTGCACATACTAAAATGCTCAGTCAACCTTAAGCTTATTCACATACTCCTACCTACCCAAGCAGCTGCAAACTCCATTTTAGCTCAATCAATATGAAATTTCCAATGAAGCCAATCATCAATCTAATCTAAAACTTGCATCTCTTGACTGTGCTTGAACCAAAAGTGAAAATGATGCTGAGATGACCAAAACAACTTATAATGTATCTGATCTTCATAATGCAAATGAAAATGAAACACTGGGGTGCAAAGCTTTGCCATATATTCAGCTATAGGGTCAAAGAAAACATGGTCAGTTTGATGCTTCTCATGATATTCTGCAGCTTTGGAAAACTCACCCATACTTTGATCAACCACATAAGACTTCATTTGTGTGCTTTTAAACTGCTTTTCAAACTTATTTACAAAAATAGTGTATTCTTCCTCCATCTTTAAGAAGAAAGGTAGCAACACCCCATCTTTGTGTTTTGGCATTAAAATCATTTGAAAAGACTCATTTTGATCATGAATACTATGAGATTGAATTTTATCTTTTAAAACTTGAATTTCCTTTTCAATTTTCTCTGCAACTTCATTCACAAACTGAAACTTATCCTCTGACTTGCACTCAAATGATTTCATATTAGAAGACAATGGTAAAGAAAAAAATGTACCCACTTCTTCATTAATGTAATCATCATTTGATATAGGCTGATGCAATAAATGACATGAAGAATCAACCTTTTCCTATACCTGAGGATTGTAGCAAAATTTTTCCAATATTTCCTCTTGCTGTTTGAACTGATTCTCATTCTCCTGATGATCCAGGGAGTGACAAAAATGCTACAAATTTTCCTCAAACTCAGAGGATATGACATGATTTTCATCAGTAAATTCCTGTTGGGTTTCATTTTCATCCAAGGGAGATGTTATCCTTTCTTCTTGGTGTTCTTCTTTTTGATGAAGGTATTGTCATGAAGGACCTCTAAAATTTCCTCATCCATGAACTCATCATCTTCATAAAAATTCTCAAAATATTCAATAGAACTCTCAGAGTGTTTATAGCAGTATTTGACTATCAATAAGGAGGGATGACACACTTTATACATCTCATAAAATACATTATGGAAATAAGCAAGAGAATATAATGAACCATTTGGCAAGCTTTCATACCAAGACCATGCTTTTCCTTATAAACTGGCCATAAACATCTTCATGATACAATCCTTAGGGAACTGAACCTTAAGACCATGTACATGCATATGGAACCTAACCAAATGAAGAGAAGCATTTTCTTTCTTTTCATCTTTAAATATTGGAAGATCATCTAACCATTCAACCTTTGGCATAGGATTTGGAAAACCAGGGATATGAGACCAATTCCTAGGGGCATACCTGGCATTCTTTATTGCAATGGAAGTCATCTTGAAACTTCATCAAGCTACTGATCTTCTAGCAGTGGAGTTACCTTCCAATTTTATTATTTGTTGTGTGGAGTTTCCAAGGTATTTTTGCAGCCTCAAACAAATTATTGAGCTCCTGCTACCTTCAGAAGTTCAACTTATTGATTACGGGAATGAATAATATTCAGACTCCCAGCAGACACACCAAAATGTTATCACCAAAATAGGACCTTGATAGGCTTTTGATCAGACTACCTCAGTGTAACTATTTCAAACCAATCTTTTAGCTAAGGCTTAGCCTCCTCAGCCTGAGAGGGCTATCTCAAGGGTTTATGATATTGATTAACGATGATATAGATGGCTAACTCTATCTTGGTTTCCTGTGTTTTTCGGTTGAAAGATGAAGGCTTGTTACCATTAGGCTATGGAGTCAACAAGTCAGTAGATTCAGTGGTAAGGTTTCTGAACATGGAAGCTGAGGAAAATGGGGTTTTTAAACAAAGATAATTCACTCAAGAAACATAGGTCAACACAGTAATTCTATTACTAAAGGAAGTCAGAGCATAGGGTTATGAATTCTAAGTAATAGAAATGGAACCTACTGCTAATGGTTCAAAGTTAATTTACTCACAAAATGCAGAAAAACACAGTCATCTCATTACCAAAGGAAGTCAGAGCACATGGTTGTGAATTATGAATAATAGTAATGAAATTTATTGCTAGGATTTCAAAGGTAGTTTACTTATAAGATGCAAGAAAAACACAGTCATCCCATTACTAAAGGAATTCATAGCACATTATTGTGAATTTTGATTAATAGTAATAAGATCTACTGCAAGTAATTAAAGTATCATATATATCAAGAAAACATTAAACCTCATCTAAACTCAGATCTGTTCAGGAAAACTTCTCTGTATCACTGGTTATCTTCCATAACATAAAGAAGTAGCTGGGCCAAAAAGTCTCCAACCCTTTGCTAATTTGACCTCTTGCTTCATATATAGCATTAAAACCTTGGATTCTATGATCCACCATTATAGGAATTCAAATTCCTATCCTTGACACGTATTCTAACCATAAAACAGGCTTATTAATTACAAAATGACAGCTTGACTGTCCTTAAAGAGTCCTAATACAAGTAGGACTAAAACTCCTAAAACATGTTTCAACAACCTTATCTAAACCTTTAATTCTTATTTTTCCACCTGCAACCTCATGAGGTCGAATTTGGTGATGCCTCCAACTTTGTTATGAACGCTGCTATTCCATGACCTAACTGCCCTAGAAACCAGGAAACAGTTTGATGAAATTTAGCCCTTACCTCCATGCTTGTCTTCCAACATTTTTGCTGGAAATTTCGACCTTTTTAGACAAGTGACATGTTTTATCACTTCCATAGAACCATTATCTTCCACCTATACAAAAATTAATCCCTTGAAGGAGTATAAAGAGAGCTGATATGGCTGCGCTACAAAAATATCAGTGTTTTCGTAGCGCAAAATATATATCTTTGTAAACATCTCTTAAACCTCCAATTTCTTTTGATTTGACACCTGGATCTTCATTTGTGAACCCTTTCCATCCTTTAGTAGCATCAACACTAAAAAACTAGATGTTTTTATTTCTTTAAACCCTTATAATAGACTCAAAACTGCACCTACAGCAGTTTCGTAGCGCGCTACGAAACTGCTGTGCATGTCTTTTTCACAGACTTTTCCAAAAATATTAGTTTTTAAAACTTCTTGCACTTTTTCCATGATGTATAAAGGATTTAATAATCAACATATGTCATCCTTGAAATGTTTTCAAAAAGTGAAGTCCTTCTCCACAACAAAACTGCATTAAGAAATTATCACTTACTTCACTATTTCATTACCTGAAAATTAGGTGTTGAGACAGAGATTTTATCTCCTCATCCAAAAATTATTTTGAAAAAATGAAGGATTATTTTAGATACCATGATGTCTTGAACAAAAACCTATCTTGATTTTTGAAATACTTCTCCTACTGCCTAGAAAATGTCTTTGAACAACCTGTATAAAACTAGCAAATCCTGATTTCTGAAAATATGGCTTCAAATAAATCCTTGTATCTCCAAACTAGTAACACCTTTGCGAAACGTGAGATATTTTATTGTATCTAGCGCTTATATGAAGAGAAACCTCCTTCCAAATTCCAAAATAATATCTCTTGTGGCCAGAAACTGATCATGAAGTTGACTACTAAAAACAGAAAACATAGTTTTTCTCTCAATGACTTCCAGCTGTTTTCATAGCTCAAGTTGAGTCATCAATTTCTCCCACCGCATAATGAATTTAAAGAAATTGATTTTTTTTTTTGTATTTCAGTATGTTAGGAAGAAAAAACTCTTTCTGTTTTCCAAAATGAGTTTTCAGTTTCTTAGAAACCCTTCTAGAAAAAGACTACTAAAGCAGAAAAAATAGGGTTTTTGATGAAAAAAAAGGTTGCTTCAGTGGTTTCGTAGCGTGCTACGAAAATAGAAGCATTTTCATCGCGCAAAACATGATTTTTACACTATTTTTGCTACGAAAACGTTGTTTCATGGTTTAATCAATTTTTTTTTTTTAAATATGGTTTTCAAAACGTGGTTTGAGACTTCTAAAGAGTAAAGCATGGTTTATGAACTTTATTTGGTGATGAAATGAGACTTGTAACCTATGGCTTAGACCCTATAAAACATAAAAATGACTCAAACGCTATCTAATACCATGACTTAGGAGAAAGTATAAATTGACCAAGTTTAGAAAATTTTAATAGCGATAACAACTTGAAATATGAAGGGAATGAATGTGAATGAAGGGAATGAATGAAAGGGAATGTGTGTAGGGACAAACTAGATAAATGAAAACCCTAAATCAACATAATTACCCTTTCTGTGACTGATATTTATTTTAAGAAGATGAAACAAGGGTAAAAAAGTGATCTCAAGCTAAAATTTAGGGTTTCCTTCCTTCTCTAGCTAAGCGCGCAGTGCCAGTGGTAAGCGCGCATCGCCTTCACAAAATGCGTTAGAAATTTCATGTAAGGGTGCAACGCCAATCTCCAAGTGCGCAGCACCAAGGAAACTTAGCACAATTTCACTCAAAAACTCACAAATTCTTCCTTGCTGAATTCTTTTGATGTTTTAAGAGGAAAAAATGACTCTTTTGAAGTGTTTGATGGGCTTTTATAGGCATGTAGATTTAATTTAACTTGAAAACCTACTTTCTAATGTTTTGAAGTCTTTTTTCTTTATCAATGATACTCTTTAACAATTTTTTCTTTGTAGGTTGTTGAAATCATGGACTTGGCTTTTTTATTTTCTCATTAAGGCTTGACATGTTCACTTTGATAGCTTTGGGATTTAATTATTACATATAGTAGCATCTTCAAAATCTTCTATAGTTTCCACCATAAACTTCAACTCATATTTTCCACCCTATTTGGCCCCTTTTTCAAATCCCTAAGTGCCTAGAGTTATTTACAACAATCACCAGTGTTGTCTTCTAATTTCTCTATAGCCCTTTCAAGTTAATTCATTTCTATCCAGTTCACCTTACCTTTTTTCCATATTCCATCAATATTTTCTAACATACTTTCTTCATGTTTGTCCTTGTGTGCTTCCTCCATTGAATCATTTTCTCGCAAGCAATCACTACTTTGGCACTCAAATGGACTATCAAGTTTATAGCCCGTGTCATCTACAAGACCAAGTTTTTCCCCTTTCCCTTACTGTAATTTTTTTTCATTCAGGAGTAGACAGTCTACATCATTAGTACTTTTTGTTGATAAATCTTCCCACACCTCTACAGAAGTGCTAATTTTTTTCCCATTTTTCTCACTTGCAGGTTCTGAACTGGGAAGATAATCCTCCTTGGAAATTTTAGGTCCTTCTTGAATAACCATGTCTAGACATTCTATTACATTTGATCCAGATTCTAGCAAAGTAAAAGCAGTGCCTAAAACATCCAAGGACTTTGGGGAGCCAAAAAAATGCTTATCATAATCATGTTGTATTGAAGATCCAAAATCCAATATACCTGACTTATCTAAAGAGCCTACATAGATATTTTTGAGACCATCAATGCTTGAGGAACCTAGGGAACATGGGAAAAGAGGTTTTAGGTAGGAAAGAAGGATGAAAATGATAGGTATAAGCCCATAATGAGTCTTTTAAGAGCAACAGGGTGACTTTGAGATGGAAAACTAATAGATAGGGAAAAGGTTTTATGAAGATAATGAAGGTAGTGAGATTTATAAAGATAGTCGATATGAAAAGAATGATATCTTTAGCTTATTGTAATAAATCCATAGTCACCTAGTGAATCCGCAGAATACATGAGGATAACAGTGGCTCCAGCTAGGGAGGGAAGTTCCTTTAGGAGGTGTCAAGAACCTCAGAGTTCAGATATCTGGAATTTGTAGATTAGTGCCTTGATTGTGCTTGGCAGATTTCCTCCTTCTTCAATTGCTGATTTTTTTTGTTCTTTGAAGTTGTGATCTTAAACCCTGAAAAACATGATTGCTTCATCTCAACTCTACCTACCCATCATCCTTTTCCTAGTGTTTTTTCTTCATTTGGGTGCATTTATACCGGCAAACCCTTGACATTCTTTTTTTTTTGAAATCATAAAAATATTTATTTCTACCCTTATAACATCCAAAAGGCTCAGATTAGATTGATGAGCTCTTTTTATTCTCTACCTAATCTACTTATCTTTCGAGATTAAACAATTTAACAGATCTTCATTCTCTAATATATTAACATGAAATTTAAAACATGAATAAATCAAGATTAAGCGGTTTGATTGCCATGAATCGTGGCATTCTTGACAGGCTGCACATAGTATTATTTTGTAAAAGTAAAACCAGAAACTTGAGGGCTATAATTTAAAATTTTTCATTCATCCCTCTCTCCCTTTTTGGTTCAGATTTGAAATTTGGAGCCAATTTCTTTTTCTAATCTATTCTACTGATAAGCCAAGTTTAAAAAATTTGGAAAATCTTCATTTTCTAAATTATCAGCCAAAATTCAAAAAAAATTCTATCATGATTAGACTGTATGACTGAACAAGACTTCCTTTCTCGAAAGTAGTGGCATTTGGACATGCACACTTTCAGAAAAAATCCTTTTTTTTGGTATCGGGTTTTACCTTTTCTTTTATCCTCCCTCTTTTCTTCATTTCTTTGTTTTTTTGTGTGTTTATCTTTCTGATATTTTATTCAAGAAATGTCATGTACAATGAATAAAGATTCAAACTGAGAATTTCAACAAAAATAATACTTGAGAATCCTGCCATTGACAGGACCTCCAAATAATTCTGTTCCATCCATTTCTTGTAGGAAAAATGCATTGTTACCTCTTGCAGAATGGATGATGTATGGATCCTTCCATAGATTATCAAATTTTCCATGTTTACCTTTTTCCTCTCTTCTTGAATCCCACTTCAGTACTTTGTCTCCAATGTTGAAGTCATTTGCTTTGATCCTTTTGTCAAAAATATTCTTGATGTTTTCTTGCACTTGATGTGTTATGTTGTATTATTCTTCCCTTGATTGTTGCAATTGAATGGTTTGGTTTAGCCTCCTTTGTATATCATTCTCCTCTGACTGTACCTGTTGAATAAGCTTCATGACCGGGACTCCCAAGGATGTTGGAAAAACTACATCCATGCCATACACTAGCTGATAGGGAGACATATTAATTTATTTCTTGTTTGTTAATCTGTCTACCCATAGTGCATGCACCAGTTTGTTATGCCATGACTTTTTGTTCTCTTTCAGCAATTTCTTGATGATATCTACCAAAATTTTGTTAGAGGACTCATCCAACCCATTACCTTGAGGGTAATAAGTTGTATAATGCCCTAATGTAATGTGATACTTGTGGCAAAAGTCCACCATTCTCTTGGATTTAAATGCAACAACATTATCATTGATGATTCTTCTTGGACAACCAAATCTGGACAGAATATTGGTTTCAAGGAATTTGACGATTACCGAGTCAGTGGTAGCCCTTGAAGGGGTGGCTTCTATCCATTTGGTGAAATAGTCAGTTATAGTGAGGATCCATTTATGTTGAGCAAAGGAGGCAGGATGGACTTCTCCAATAAAATCTAAACCCCATTGTTGAAAAGGATCTTCAACACTGATAGGTTGTAAATTCAAAGGCATTAGTTTTCTCTTTCCCCTAAAGATTTGGCATTTATGGCAAGTCACTACTAGCTTGTGGATATCGGGGAAAAGAGAGGGGCAATAAAAACCAGCTATAAGGATTTTTTTGGCAGTGGTTTTCCAATAGAGATGACCTCCACATTCTCCTTCATGAAACTCATGCATGATTCTATCTGCGTCTTCTTCAAGTAAACATTTAAGTAGGATACCAAGAGAATTTTTCCAATCTAAAGCTTATATAGAATGCAAAAAATTACAGCTTTTAGTTTCAAGAATCTGGCCTTTTTTTTGGACAAACCAGGAGGAGCGTTTAGATTAAAAAGCACATATAATATATCAACATACCAGAGTGAGTTCAGAAATGCTTCTTCAATAGGTGGAGTCGCCAGTTCCTCTTGTTCATCCAAAGAACATATCTTTTTTATGTCCAGTGCTTGAAATTTTTCTTTAGCCATTAGTTTGGCCAGTCCTTTCCCTTTGATTAGCTTAGTGGGCTTGATTTCTAGATCATACTCTAAGATGACAGCAATCCACTTATCTCTTTTACCATCAGGATCTTGAATTAGTATGTCCTGTTAGGGTCTTGTGGTTTAGCAGATTGGTAGACCAAATGCACAGGGTAACATCACACCAGTCTTTGGAGTCCTAGGACCTAGCCTTCCTGGACTCAGAGAGGGCTCTCTCTATTGTATGCAAAGGATGTGAGCTTGTTTGCTTCTAGGGTTTTGATTTTAGGCTAGTTTTTAAGTGTAGGGTTTGTTGTTTGTTTTGGTTGGGTAAGATGATCAAGTAGAATAGGTGGAGTGAGAGGTTTTCAAATCATTAGGCTATGGAGTCTATAAAATCCATGGATATCTCACCAATGAAACAAGATGCATAACAGGGAAAATCTATCATGGTCAAATGGATCTTTTAGGAACGTGTGAAATGAAATGAACATAAAATTTGTGAGCATAGTAGGTGTGTAAGGGCAGTGAATAATCCTTAAACAAGTACTTGAAAACAAGAAGGGACTTAAATACATAAGCATGAAGAAGCAATCAATAGACAGGGAAAAACAGTAACTCTTTGATTCAACTTAAGCAAATAAGCATTCAAGACAAACATTTCAATGAAATATAGAAGGTGAGAAACTCATTTAACTTCTAGTGATTTCACCTTCAAGGTTAGAAAACATTCAAGATAATGTAATGTTCCCAAAATTAGCATGAAGCTATTTGGAACATTGATTTTGATTATATATTCTGGGAGGTAAATAAAATGGGTGAGGAGACCCATTAGTAGGAATAATCCCTCATAGTGTGATAGGGATCAATGGAGTAGCTTTATTTTTCACCTTCCAGTGTGAAAAGGGGAAAATGCATGAGGACAAGGTCAAGTTTGACCAAGTCAACAACGCTACCAAAGAGGGTGTGAATTGATTGGGAAGACAACAAAGTTTGAGAGGGAGGAAGATCACTTGTGGAAGAAACCCTAATTTTCAGGGTCCAGGGCAAGAAGGCATCCATTTGCATAAAAGGAGGAAGAGGCAGCCATAGAGAGACATGTTTGACTATTTTTGTTTTGGTCTATGTAGACTCTTTTCATTCTCGTGTTGTTTAGCAGAGTTGCAGTTCTGTTTAGCACGAGGGATTCCTGTTTAGGATTCCTTCTACTTCTTGAGAGGCCTCTTGAAGGATTGCACTTCATTTCTCCACAACTAGGCTCAAGGCCAAGCCACCTCCTTCAGTAACAGCGTTATTTCTGCTGAAGTATAATGTTGTGTTGCAGGGTGTTGTAGTGGAGGGTTCCACAACACCATTCCTTGGCTCATCTTTCAGAGGAGGGAGTTCCTATTCTTCTGGGAGGTTAGTGAGGAAGGTTTTAGAGCTGATTTTTATATCTTGGCATCATGCCAAGCATCTCCCATCTACTATAGCACAATCCCACTCCTTGACTGTGTTACTTCAGTGTGTATCTGCAGTGGGGGTTTGCACCACTATTTTGGAGGGTGATATCTTCAGTGCTAGGATCAGCCTTGAAATCAGGAGGTCCATTGGAGGAGGTTTACCTCAGATTGGACATCTTATTCAGCCATCTCCATTCATTCTAGTTTTGATTTGCAGTTGTTACCCTGCAACTCCTACATTTCTGTAGTTTTTCCATTTGTATATATACTTCAGACAATCCTTCTAAGGATTGTTGTACTATTATTTTCAGGGGTTGAGAGCTTTCTCCCCCACATTTCTTGAGCCTTATATTGTTATATCATTGTATCATCATTCAGTAAGTTACAGTGTCTCATCTAAACTGCACAGTCATAGCTTTTTCTCTTTCATATGTAGCAGTGCACTTCATATTCTTGTACATGTCCTTTGAGGTCGTTTGCTTAAAGCTTGAGTGATCATTTCCTCAAGATATTGTACACATTTTGATGCTATGGTCTAATAATATGGCTACAATTTCTTATGTTATTTTCTGAAGTTGATGCAACCCTTCACTTTCATTATTATGTTTTCATATTGTTAGATCTCCACATTTGGAATATCTTAAGATATTCACGATAGTGTAAAAATTCCCTATTTTTGGATATTACAGTGGTATCAAAGCTACAATCTTGGCTCAGCCTGTGAGTCTCAGCCAAAGGAGAGTGTTAGTATGAATTCTTCGTCGAAGTGTACGAAAAAGAACCACTTTAGCTACGCATAACTAATAGCCCTAACAACAATAGAGGCTGCCAAACATCTTCAGATCTGTGATTAGTAATTAAAATGCTGCAACAAACAGATCTATAAATGGAAAGACATTAAGCAGTAAAGTAAAGGGTTTACTCCATGCATCCAACAGATAAGACAAGAACACAATTTTTTGAAAGAATTTTATATTACGAGACTTTGGGAGAGAAAACAAGAAAGTCTCAACACGGAGACGGATACACTAGGAGAGTGGTGGAGAATGGATTCTCTTGGTCTCTCAAATGTGGGAGCCCCCTTAACCAAACATTGGGTTTCAATGTAATGGCCACAAGGTGGATGTGGTGTGAACGCCTGGGTTTGATGTAAGGGGGAATAGATAACGTCAGGGGTGGGAATTTTTTCCATAATGTCGTCATCGCGATAGACGATAGGGTGACTGGTGGAAGAAAGACCCCCTGACATGGTGAAGTGACCTGAATCATCATCATGAGAAGAGAGGTTCACATGCGCATCGTCACAAGGGGTGACCGAAGAGTAAGTAGATAGAGGATCGACCGATGTTGAGCCCAAGATGATCGCTGAAGGAAGGTCAAGCGAGACAACAGGGGAGGATTCAGATGGAATGTTCCCCGAGGGTCTCATGGATGATGATAGGTAAAAAATGTTGGACGAAGGCTCCGTCATCTCGACATCAGGAGGTGGAATGTCAATGGGAGCGGTCATAGCTGGTAGTTCTGCTGAAGCAGAATGCGCAGATAGGAGAGAGGTGGACTCATTGCGCCTGGCCTCGAATTGGTGGACCGCAGCGATAGAGGTGCGGAAGTCCTCGAGGCGGGGACAAAGATGGGTGTAATGGCCATGGAGATCACACAAATCACAGGGGTGGTTGGTGTGAAGAGTGTTGGGGTTCTTGGCCGCGATTGCGGAAGGAACAGAGGCTTCTGGGACCGCGGACTTAGAGAACGTGACATTAACCATGGGCTTGAGATGAAGTAATTTAGGACAGGTATGGAAGGCATGACCGACAACATCACCTGTTACACCATTTTTTGGTCATCTAACCTTTCATCATTAGATGGACCCAAGTACACCATGTAAGACCAGTTTTACCCCAAGTAAAACTACTTTCACTATGTTAATTAGGAAACCCCAAAAGGAATAATTAATTAAACCATAATTTAATTATTATTCCCAGTCATGTTTAACCCAAAAAACAAAGAAATTAATGAGATAAACCCATAGTTATCTTATTATTTTCTAGGAATAATTATTTAATAATATTCCTTGTTAAATATGACCAAATCACCCACCATTAATCAAATAAATCATTATTTATTTGATTATCTCCCAACCACTTCCTTAAAAAGATAAATAAATCATTTATTTATTTATTTTCACTAATCAAGGGATTTGACCCAAGTCAAACACCCTTTCCCTCCAACAAATAATAATAAAATATTCCATAGAGGTGGATCTAGATGTGATTAACATTATTTTAATCATGCACCAAGATCTAGAAGGACCCAATATTTTGTTATAAATAGGAGAGTTTTCCCCATCATTCTTCACCTTTTGTTGCATACTAGATCACTCTGGATCTATACACTCGGTCTCATTTTCTGCCATTGTTGCTCCCATTGAGCTCTACCTTCTACATTGGGTTTTCTACATCTACAAGAGAGAGAAAGCTTAGATCTGAAGTGTTGAGGACTACAAAGAACCCATCCCATTGAGGAGATCTGGATACACCTTCTTGTTTCCTCCCAGGTGCCCTGTAATATAAAAATTCATTAAAAAATCGTGTTCTTGTCTTGTCTGTTGGATGCATGGAGCAAACTCTTTACTTTACTGCTTAATATCTTTCCATTTATAGATCTGTTTGTTGCAGCATTCTAACTACTAATTGCAGATCTGAAGATGTTTTGCAGCCTCTATTGTTGTTAGGGCTATTAGTTATGCGTAGCTAAAGTGGTTCTTTTTCGTACACTTCGACGAAGAATTCATACTAACAAATGGCGACTCCACACGGGTTTTAAATTACGACCGTTGTCGTTTTTCATATTCCTGCATATCCAGCTACTTCAGGCCCTAGGGCTTCTTTTCAGCTGCTTAGTTTTCCTCTTTTTATGTCATTTTTCTCACATAAAACCCTAAAAACTTAAAATTTCTAACTTCCGTGTGTTTCTGGCCCTATTGCGCAGGTAAGCGACACCAGCCGCAACTGAGACGGCAAATTTTCTGAAAATCTGCCGCCGAGACAACCGGAACAGGGGGTCGCACTTTTTGGCCCTAAACCTGCGACCTGGACCTCCAGGTCGCACTTTTCAGCCTGTTTTCTGCGCCCTCAACTCAGATCAGGTCAGAAACTGCGACATGAATTTTTTCCAGCATTTTTTCTGCACTTTTTCTGGGTTTTGCTGCAGCTTCTGCCAGGGTTTTCCAGCCTCTGTCTCAGCCCGCCTTGACCAAGATCTGATCTGTTTTTACTCATCTAAGTGGGAACCCAACCCCTTAGGGCTTTAGTACCCTCCACTTTTTGTGGAAGAGTTTCAGCTGTTTCAGCCGTCGGTTTCAGAGCTTCAGCCCCCTCTTTTTCCAGATCTGTTACCTCACTTCCAGATCCATTGAAATCAGCCTCTTTTCCTTTCAAATCACCTCTTGGCGTTTTGTTTGGACCTCTTCTAAAGGCC
>CM076584.1:83411959-83564773 GCA_034641835.2 Pinus albicaulis | reverse complement strand
TAAAGTTTCTTTTCTAGACTGATAAAAGAATATTCACACTATATAAAAATGAGATTTCATCAAAACAAATAACTGTTTTATTGAAATTTCATTTTTTAGAAAGATAGAATCAATCTCTCTCTCTAAATATTTCGATTTTCCTTCCTTAACATTTTCATTTTTTATAAGTGAAAAGAAAAATCAAAATAAAGTTATCTGAGATTTTTTTTGAAAGGCCAACTATCAGTACTAATAAAGCTTTTAATTTTTCAAGAAAAAAAAAAGATTTTAATATACAAGGATAGAAGGGATTACCTCCTATGAGAAATATTTTTTCAAAATTTTCCCATTAACAGGCAAAGAATCCTTTTTTCCTGATAAATCTTGTAACAGAAATGTTGATGGGCCTATTTCTTCAATTTGAAATGGACCTAACCAGAGTTTTTGAAACTTTGTGTGTTTACCCTTTTCCTCATGCACTTTGTCCCACTTCAATACCAAATCACCAATTTGAAAATTCTTTGGACTGGAAGAAGTTGAATCAAATGAAGCTTTTATTATTTGTTGATGATGGATATGAGTTTTTTTCGCTTTTTATATTTCTTCTTCCAACTTAAGAATTTGATCTTGTCTAAGTTGAAGGGAAAAGGAAGGATTTTCATCAATAAACTGCACTAAAGCAAATGATGGTATCATTACGTTTGTGGGTATAATTTCTTCTTTCCCATAAACTAACACAAATGGAGAAGTACCTATTGAAGCTTTGCGGGTGATTCTATCTGCCCAAAGAGCAAATAATAGTGCTTTGTGCTAATTTTTATGATTTTGTTCTATAGTTCGTTTGATGATTTTGATAAGGTTTTTATTTGTAGATTCAACTAATCCATTACCTTGTGGGTAATAGTTAGCTGAGTATTTTAATTTAAAACCTCTTTCAAAGCAAATTCTGTCATGGCATTTCTCTAGATAAGTAAGATGCATTATCAAATATCTAAGCTGATGGGAGACCAAACCTGGTGATTATGAAGTGAACAATAAAATCTGTAATACTTTGTGTATTAACCACCTTTAATGGGATAAATTCTACCCATTTTGTGAAGTAATTAGTTGCAGTTAGAATATACCTATGCTGCCTTGAAGAGTTAGAAGTTATTTCACCTATAATATCTAACCCCCATTGTTCAAATGGTTGTTGGATATTTACTGGCTGTAATGGAAATGTTGCTTTCCTTTCTATTCCTGTTGTAGTTTGACATACTTTAAATTTTCTCGCATATTCATGTGCATCTTTAAAAAAATTTGGCCAATAATAACTAGCATGAAGTATTTTATGAGCTGTGGTGTTTCCTCCGAAATGACCTCCAGCTGGTCCATCATGTAATTCCTGCATTACTTTTTCAACTTCAGTTTTTTCTAAACATCTCAATAATACAGAATCATAATTCCTCCTAAATAACACATCATCTATGAGTTGACATATTTAAGTCTCAGAGCACGCTTTGTTGTATAATTGAGATATAATGGAGCATATCCATTTTTCAAGAAAAATTTCAGATCAACATATTGTGATTGAGAATCGTTTAGGCTTACCTTGGACAGTTGTATTTCATTTGATTGATCTTCTTCTGTTGGTAAATGAGAGGCTCTGGTTAGTATCCTGCAAAGACCTTGTCCTTTAACAATTTTAGCTGGATGTATCTCTACATCATATTCTTAAAGTGCGGTAACCCAATTTTCTCTCTTCTCTCCTACTTCCCGTTGAACTAATAATTGCCTTACTGCCAAGTAAGGTACTATTATTTTAGTATGTTTTTTTAGGAGAAAAGGTCTCAAATGTTTCAAAGCTTTAAACACAGCACAAGCTTGTTTTTCCACAGCTGAATAATTTAACTCAGCACCTTGAACGTTAGAACTAAAAAACGCAATCGGTGCTTCAATGTTTTGATCATTTAATTGTGTCAAAACTGTTACGTATGATGTATTAGAAGAAAATGTATATAACACAAATGTTTTAAGAAAATCAAGAGTTGTTAAGGAGGGAGCTTCAATGATGGATTTTTTGATCAACTCAAAAGAATTTCTCTCTTCTTTTCCCCATTTCAAAATTGAATTTTTCTTAATCATTGATTGTAGGGGTAAGATGATTTGGGAAAAATCTGGAACAAACCTTTTTACAAAATTAATTTGTCCTAAAAATGATTGCATCATTTTTTTATTGTGTGGTAGAGGAATATTTTCAATTTCTTGAATCCTATCGGGATCAGTATGTATTCCTTGTTTAGAAACAATGAACCCCAATAATTTACCTTCCGATAAGGCAAAATAACATTTTTTAGGATTCAAGGGAATACCATATTTTCTACATCTTTCGATTTTTATTTATTTATTTATTTTATTTATTTATTTATTTATTTTTTTTTATTTTTTTTTTATTTTTTTTTTCAGGTGATTAATGTGATTATTTCTATGCTTAGAGTAAATAGTAATTTCATCTAATTATATAACAAATGAGCTATTGATTATTCCTTTGAAAGCGATATCCATAGCACGTTGAAATGTAGCACCAACATTAATCAATCCAAAAGGAATTTTTTGATATGTGTATGTTCCCCACTTTGTTATAAATTTTATTTTTAATCTATCATCAGGATGTACCATGATTTGATTGCACCTTGAAAATCCATCGTGAAAAGACATCAATTCAGATCCTGCAACTGATTATAATATCTGTTCCATGGTGGGTAAGGGAAAATTATCTTTCTGACAAGATTTATTTAAATTTCTAAAGTCTATGCAAATCCTAATGTCTCCATTCTTTTTCCTAACTGGAACCATATTTGACACCCATTTCGAATGTCTAATAGGAAAAATGACTTTGGCTTTGAGAATTTTATTTAATTCATATTTAATTTGACTTTCTAAATTTGGATGAATTTTTCTAAGTTTTTGTTGAACAGGCTTATCATCTAAGATCATAGGTATGGTATGCTAAATTATGGAAGTATCATATGTTTTGAGATCTGAATAATCCCATGCAAAGATACCTTTATATTTTTTCAGTAATTTAATGAATGACATCCTTTCTTCAGGTTTTAAACCAAGACCTAAGTTGATGTTTTGAGGTTTTTCTGGTGTACCAAGATTAATCAATTCAAACTTTAGAGTAGAAATTTGAGTTTTTGAATTGGTTACCTTCTTAAACCTATCTTTCAAATCATAGAGATCTTCCATTTTGAGTATAGATTTAGGAATTGAATTAGTATTTGGTTTATATTCAATCTGTAAATTATGTTCATGTTCATCTATGATCTAACCGTCATAAGCTCTGTCTGATGTAAGAAAGTCTACTATATCTGCATCACTATTAAATACTCTCCAATTTGTTACATTTTCAGGAATGGAAGGCCTAAAAATTAACTCAATTGAAAATCTATCTAGGCTAAATTCTTCAGATGGTATGAGTCTAGATGCTACATTAGCAAGTAAACAACACTTGCATTTTGTAATCTAGGAACTGTGGAGATATTGAATGCAGTAAAATGGGAAGTAAGATTCTAAGCTAAAGTTTGATAATGTTTTAAATGTCTCGAAATACAATGAATTATATTTCTAACTTGTCTAACAATTATTTCAGAATCTCCATATACTTGAAAATATTTAACATTCAATCCTATAGCTTTATACAGACCTTGTATCAATGCTTCATATTCAACAGTATTATTTGTACACCGGAACTCGAGTCTACAAGCTAGCATTGTTTTCTCTCCTTGTGGATCGATTAAAATGCAACCTTCTCCTGCACCATCTTCTGATTTTGAACCATCAAAGTATAGAGTCCGAAATAAAGATTGTTTTGGAATTTGATTAATAAGATTAACACATCTAGAAGCGTTTATTTGAGAAAAGTTTTCAATTTGAGAAATAAAAGTGTTTATTGAAAAAGGTGAAACTTGAGGATTGAATGATCCAAGAAACGATTCAGCTGAATAATTTCCTATGAAATTATTGGTGAAGGCTACATGTTCATTTGCTTCTTCTAGTTCAGTGACTGTATGTTTCATGAATTTTTCATGTTCAATTCTAATTTGATTTGGTTTTCCATTGTATGGTAACCACATGTGTGACTAATTGGTAGAAAAATATCCATGTAAATTTTTCAGACCAATCCCTGCTTAAAATAAGACCATAAAATTCAGGGATGTCTGCGACAAAAATATCAATTACTTGCAGTACCTTTGGATTGGAAGATAACCTAATAGATACTGACAACATTTCTCCAATAACTTCAACTCTTGTTCTATCCAATTGAACTATATGTACAACTGACTTTTGAGGAGTGATATTCAATTTTGTACATATCGTTCTTGGCATAATGTTTGAAGAAGCTCCTGAATCAATACGACAATTATGAACATTTTTGTTGAAAATCTCATAAGTCAAAAGTAAAGGAGGAGTGTGAGAAATAGATCTATCACCAATTAAAACAAGATCATTGGGATTTACTTTGTTTGTAGACGATGGAGGTTTTCCCATATCTTTAGAAGCTTGTGCTATAACTGGTGGTTGTATAGGTTCTACGGGGATTGCCTTGAGTTCTCTAAGAAAAATTTTCTGTTGTTGTTTGAGTTTGGTGATTTCGTGTAATGAAATATTTGCTTCAGTATTTTTAATATCTTCAACTATATTATATTCCACTGTATCTGAAACTATCAAATTTTTATAAGTTGTATTAGAATCTGGTGGAATAGAATCTATCTGAACAGTTTTAGATTTTCTAACTATTGTTTTCTCCTTGGTGGGGAGAGATTTTTGTTTCTCATTCGATATAGTTGAATTAGAAGAATATTTACTTCTTGTAGACACAGGCATAAATTCACTTTCTTCCTCTGTGGGAAGAATTAAATCCCATAAACCATTTAATTCAACTTCTTCCTCAGATTCTAGCTCTTGTTCAGATGGTGAGGGATCTTCAGTATCTTGATTCGATTTAGCATTCGAAATTAAATTTGGAGGTTGAGATGTTGAAGAAGGGTTTTTCTTAAATGGGCGAAATGATTTTTTAGGGGTTGAGGTTTCAACAACCTTTTTCTTTATTTCAATAATATCATTTGACATAGTCTTTAATACTTTTTGAAGACCTTCAAGATCAAATGGACCTTTTGAGACCTTCTTTTTTGAATCTTGACTAAATGTTACTTTCTTGGATTTCATGTCTTCTATCTTTGAACCTTTTTTCTAATGCTAAGATTCTTTTCTCTACGGCAAGAGATTCTTTCATGTTCTCTGAAAGGGTAGCTGTACTAGATCTATCTACAAAAATAGCTATATTAGAAGGCAAAGAAGAAATATACCACTCTATTTGTACATCAACAGTAGGTTTGGAAGAAGTTGGAATTTTGTTTAATAACTTGTTAAATCTGGAGTTGAAATATTTGATCCTTTCCCCTAAATTTGTTTTAAGATTGGAAAGAGCATTGATTAGGGATGAAACAGTTCTATCATCTCCAAATTTTTCATGGAAAAATTGCTCAAAATTTGCCCAATAGGAAATAGATCCTGCTGGAAGTGAAAAGTACCAAGATCCTACAGATCCTTGTAAAGTATAAGGAAACAATATAACTACAATATCTTCATGAGCAACTCCATTTAGATTCATGGCTAACATAAAATAATTGATATGTTCTTCAACAGGAAGACCATCATCTGGATTATATTTAGGTAACCATTTTTCTGGATGATTCGAAAGAGGATTTGGATTGGCTATTAATACAACACCAGGATTTGTCCAAGGTCGATTAGCCATAATTGGATTTGAAGTTTGTGAAGATATATAAGTAGATCCAGAAGTAGAAGGAATGAATGAAGAACTTACAATTGGAACAATACTACTTGTAATAGCACTGATTTTTTGAGTAGAGGAAATGGAAGACTGAGAAGATGCAGATTGAATAAGAGGATGTGAAGAAGTAACTGAAGGAAAATTTGATGTGACTTCACTTGTATCTCACTTAGATATGGATATAGAATTTTTTTTGCGAAATGATTCAATTGGAAATTCAAAAGGTGGAATTCCAAGTTTCTCACTTTTAGATCTAGTTAATATACCAGTTTCTCTAAATAGAGAAGTAACACTTTCCTCAGAAGCTTCTGGATTAACAGGCTTTTCAGTAGAAATAGATATTCCTTCTAATTTTTGAATTAAATACTGAACTTTAGGAGACTCAGGAGTGAATTCTGAAGCAGATGAATGTCGAGATACTTCAGGAGATGATGGAAAGGTTTCTACTATTTCCGATTTCTGAGTTGGTGATATATAATGTGATCGGGAAGTTGTAGAATGCTTTTGGGGAGATCGACTCTTATGAGGGCTTCTATTTTGAGGTTTAGACTTATATGCCATTCATAGTCACCCTCCTTCTAGCGCCAAAAATGTTGAGGCCTCAGAAATCTGTGGCAACAACAAGGGGGATAACCACCCAGTCCGGACCTTAAGAAAGTTCCTTTTCCATTTGGGATAGTGGCTCCGACTGGATATAATGGGAACAATTTCCCAGATTTGGTTTTTTTGTTTGATTGTTTGGTTTCTCTCAAAGAGTTTGCATGAAGAATTACTAAAAACTAAAACAAATTTGTTCTAAAATGCAAAACTTTGAATTTAAGTCTAATTTAATCTAACTCGGGATAACATTAATTTGATGTGATCTAGAATGATATCTATTCAATCTATGATGATGAAGATCATCACAGATTTAACAGAATTATTACTTTGTAAGATGATTCTCTTGAAAAAATAGTTAATCAAAAGAAAATGAGAAATATATCTCATATATATGATGATCATATATAAAACAAACCAATTTCTATCTTTATATCATAAAATAGTGCAACTGATATTTCAGACAAAAACAATTGATTTCATATATAATTCATGAAAGCTAGATTCATCACTAATATTCAAAAACAGAATTAGCATACATGCTAATAGTACCAGATGTGTACTGATCTATTCATCTGATTAGAAATAATAGGCCACATTCAACTCTTCTATCAATAATTCTTTCAAAGAATACAAAAGTGCATCAACAATGATCAACAAAATGATATATAACTGAAAAGGCCGTGTTCCATTACTTTATCAAGGCATTCAAAAACTTACAATTAAGCATTCTTTGCAAATGTTCTCAATAAAATTCTGGACCCTTATCTAAATGCATGAGAAGGGTTTAAATACTAAACTAAATACAAATACAAATTAATTATTACAAAAATGTAGAGGAGGTTTCAAACAACCTTTCTCTAAAAACTTAACTTAAACAATAATCTAGGAACTTTGAACTAACAATCCTGATTTTGCGAATCCTGCCCTTCTTTCTGAGTTTGATCACACATTTGAAAAATATCTAGCATTGATTTAAGCTGAGCTGGCTGTGATATCTGTGACCGAATTTGTCCCTTGAAAATAGCATTTGAGATTACTGACCGAGATATTTTTGCTGAATTTGTAAGAGACTGTAGAGTTTTATGTTGATGGTAAGGTTTGGTTAGAAAATTCCAGTAATTTTCTTGATCAAACTTATTAAAATTTTTGATAATTTCCTCTTGTGTATCTACTCTCTGTATCCATTTTATTTCTACTTCCCTTGTTCCTGAAAACACATCAGACGTGTTTTATTTAAGAAGTTCTGTTTTAAACAATTTATCACATATAGACTGAATAATCTCATTTTATTTTTTAGACGTCTTGGTCGCTGCCTTCTCTACTTGATTAATTTGTGCTCTCCATTCTGTGAATAACAATTATTTGTGAAGCTTGTCTATTTTTGGTAGATTAACTTGTTTTCCTGTATCTGAAATTTTCCACTGAACGTGTTCTTCAATTTTCTTTTCAAGTCTTTCACATTCTAGTTTCTAAATTTCTATTTGCTGAATCATTATCTTATTGGAATCAAAATAAGAATCAATCATGGAATATTGGTGACAAAAAATTTCTTTTTCTTTCTTTAACATAGCATTTACATCAAGTGCTTCTTTGATGAATTGTTCTAACTGTGGTTGACTCTATATTTCAGCCATTGCTCTTTCCAGATGTGCTTGCTTTTCATTAAGCTCTGTCTGAGACTTCAATTTGAGGCTTTCAATATCTTCATGAAATTGAGCTGTGCTTATTTTGAGCTGCTCAATGGACTTGGATTTATCTTCATTTAGCAATTGTTCTAATTCTTGTACTCTGGCTTCCTTTTGTTTCAACAATATTCTAACCTCAGTAGCTTTATCAACAGTAGCAGTGGCATATGCCCCTGCATATTGTGATAACTTGGTTAGATGTTCAGTGGGGTCATCTGAGGAATCCTTCCAAAGTACATCAACATATTCATCTATTGGTTTTGGAGTTGCTTCATCAATCATTCCTCTTTTATTCCTTTTAACCACAACTTTGTAGGTAGGACTGTAGAAAATGTCTAATGATGAAATAGTTTCAATCTGAAGAACTATCTGATCCGTAGGGTAGGCCGATATGATTTATTTTTCATGCACTGCTGGAGCTCTTTGTAGTGGATTGACAGTCTCAACTATTTTCTGTGAAGGTTCTGGTGTTTGAAAACTTGATGTTTGATCAATATTGGGATTTTCTTTGGGAGTATTTATTGCTTCAAAAACTTCTTCCCATTCATTCATCAAATATTTTACTTGAGACAGCTTGGATTGATATAACATGATATGAGTATGTTGAACTATTTCTAAATTTGATTTTTTCCCATTATTCTTTGTTTTCTCCAACACTTCTATCTCTTGAAGAATTTGTTCAATTTCTTAATTTTCTTTCTTAGATTTGGATTGCTTAGATTGATCTAAGTTATCAGACTGCTGTTGTGATTGAATTGATTCATCTTCAGATATATCTTTCATTTCATCATCTAGACTAACACTTGGAGTGTGTTTTTCATCTTCAATAGTCAATAAATTCAAAGGAACATTTTCTAGTCTCATGTTTTTATATGCTTGAAAAGCTTCAGCATCTTCTTGACTTAATTGACTAGAAACATATTTGGTAATATCAGAGAAATTTTCCATGCCTTGGAAGAAATCATCAAACTCATCTTCTTCCTTTACAAAAGGCTTCATTTTTAGCTTTGCGATGTAATTTTTAATCACATCATTGGGATCATATAATCTTCCTGGCATAAATTCCAATTTCAACAACTGAATTTTGGGAACCTCTTTGTATGTATGGCCAATATTAGCCAGAGCAAAGTTGCCGCAATGTAGAGGGAAAGTAGGCAAAATAGCCTTTTTACCATCCTTTAACTGCAGCTTTGTGACACCGTTGACAAGCTGGTATGCTATTTCTTTTGCAAGTTTATCTGGAACATAGTAAGGTAAAACATTGGGAGAAGCATGACTCCCAAATACTTTAATATATCTAAAATTTTCTTCAGAAAACCATCTTGCTACGGGAAAAATATCTACATTAGCTTCTTCAGAAACCCTAGGAGCCTTTTTGTTGAAAATCATTTGATGCATGGGCAGTATGACTCCATAGCATATTTTATAGAAGTGTAAGTGGAACTCAGAATCCTAGAGTTCTCTATGGTAGATATGAATCGGGGTAGGGTCCTTCTTGGTCCATTTCCAATCCATGGTAGGAAAATTAGAAGTAAAGTAAAACAAATGGTGTCCATGACATAAGAAGACGTATAAAATGGAGGCATTTTTCTGAGCGAAACACTTCTTTTTTTCCTATATTCAGTGATATGCTTGGCTAGGTAATTGGATAGAATGTCTGCCCAATTCAGAATAGATGAATTGACGATTGTGTCAATTAGGGGAACCCAATCTCTTGAAAATCTAGTACTATCAGGCTTGGAAAATATTCTACACAACATACCAGTAGCATAACAATAAGGATTAGGAATTTGTGCAATTGGGTACGTACCAAAATTATCTTGCTTCAATTTCCCTTAATTGTCCTTCCATTCATGGATGACTTTGATAAGATATGGATGTTTTGTTTTGAAATTCTGCACATACTTATTGTCGTATTTCTGCTGCAGGGTTGGTAGATGATACATTGCTGCTAAATCCTCTACTTTAAAAGAACCCATAATATCTCCTCTCGAATTCTTGAAAATTCTATCTTCAATGTTTAAGTGGTCAATTTCCCACTTAACCATGTCTATATAAGGAAGAATATTTGGTCTCACCGCTATCCCGTGAATGTGCGACCATGCAACGTCAAAAAGGGTTGCATCAGAGGTAGAATCAGTGCCTGTAGTAGAAAATTTTTCTATCACCCTTGGTCCTTCATCTTCGAAGAGTTTGTACATTGCCTCCCATGACGAACTACCACAGTCTTTGTTGAAGAAAATGTCTGAAAATAATGAAGACATATCTACGTCTTCTGTGGATGATGTTTGAGAGATTCCCTTGCCTCTTTTGCTCATTTTGAAATTCTTCAACCAAGTAATTGATTTCCTAAGAGCGAAGAAAATTTAACATATAAGGAGTCTTATAAGAGTAAATCAATCATTTACTTCTAATGCACGAGAAGATGTCAATCTATCAATCATCTTTCATAATTCCTAATTTAATATTTCACATGGCCTCACACGTAAGATCTATCAATCCTTTTAAAGCCGTTAAGGTCTTAAATTCTATTTGATATGACACAAACTATTTTCACACGCTGAATTCATTTAATACACAAATTGCAATCATTCCTTATAATATTTCATGATTCTTAACCTTTAAAGGCTGCGAAATGCGATCTACACAAATATTAGATCGCAACTTTTATAGGATAGCGTTTGAGTATATATTATAAGTTGCGTGCAATGCGAATTGCAAAAAAATTAAAGTGGACACGATCACGAAAGATTTTATATTTCCTAGTTTATTTTCTTGTCAGGTCCATGGGTATCACGACTTATATCATTTGTTTCTTAAAGCTTTATTGATTAAATATAGTGCGATGCGAAAATGGAAGAATAAAACGACGATTTTGATGTTTTTACAAGGTTTTCAATTATTTCTTCGGAAAGGCTTCGAGTGCATTTCGAAATACGCATATCTTACGTTTTATAATTCTTTTTGAAATAAGATATGTAATATGCGATGCGATTTTAAGCGAAGAACATAAAATTTTATTTTCTAAGTTTTTTTATTTTAGAAAATTATAAAAAGAATTTCCTATTTATTGTTTGAGATAATGCCTCATTTATGATGCATGCTAAAGATTAGGGATTGGTTTGGTTTGTTGGAGGATGTTGAGAGATTCTCTCAAATTCTCCCTCCAAGAGTGGAATTCGTTGGGTCTCAACAACACTATAAAAATTGTGATATATTCATTTGATTATAATATAGAAATTCAATTAATTATTTGTGTGTGAGTATTGTGCGTTTCTGCGCTCTCATAATTTCTAATATGGTATCGGATCCTGTTCTGGCTTGATTCCCTCACGAGAAGGCCAGGAAGATGTGAGAGCAATGATTGTCAAACCGCTGCTGTAGAATAATAGATAGTTTAGTGAATTTATTTTTTAAGTGAAAGTTTTTTTTGTTTTTCGTGTGTTTGGTGCAGTGGCATTTTCAGTCTTCTTTGCATTACCAATATTTGGAGGGCAAGGAATTTTTAGAGTTCGTTGACTGGAGAGAAAATGGAGCCGTGATAGCCAAGTTTGCTAGTGCTGACGGCATTGGAATGTTTCAGATTGAATAAGGACTGTTCTGTTGGTTCCTGTTTCTCAACTGAGGATTCTAGGCAGCCTCATTCACGAAGGGATTCTTCTGTGCATTCAAGATGATTCTGTTGGTAAAGTGTTCGAATCGTGACATTCAGATATTATATTATATGAGTGCTTGATGCTGAAAGTAGACTCCCACTACCAAATTTCTTGGGCGGGAACCAGTGAAGTAAAAAAATAGTCTAAAGTGATCACCAGCGTTTCTGAGTGCATTATAATCTTGAGTTTTTAAGCAGAAGTATCATTTCGATTTGGATTGTATTCAATGGCGAATGGTTTGAATAGCTACAAGATGGGAGCAACATTAACGAGATCAGCGTATCAGAATTGAAAGCCGTTTAGAATGGCCTCTGCGTCTTTCAGACAATAAGGTATATTTTCGTGTGAGATAGATAGTTAAGAGGAACATTGCCGTAGTGATGAGGAACTCAATGCTAAATGGATCGGCTGTCAAAAAGAGGCAACAGAAAAACTATACGAGCTGAGATAGTTTTGGGCTGCCGTCAACAGTATTTGCTGAGAAAATCGCAGCGTACATAGATATAATAAGTAGTAGCAACAACAATAATATTGGCATGCTGCATCGAGTGTTGTTCTCAAATTGATGAGTCCAAATTTGCCTTGTTCAGCATGGAGAGCCTGGAAATTGCTGAATGGATATTAATAAGAATTTGTGAAGAGATGGCTGAGGCAATCGTCGAAGGTCCTAGTAATGAAAGTGTGTCCCTCTTGGTATATAAGTGGATCTGCATTTTCTTTGCACTTCTCGTTAAAAGAAAGACAGAGGCTGCAATTGTTGGAAAATCAAATTGTCGGGAGAAAGGTTTTATACTGCCGGAGAAATTAAAGCTGCTTGTGCATTTGTTAGATATATATTATGTGAGATTTGTGTAGTGCAGAACCAACTATGAACAATTTAGCATAATTTGAATTAGTCGTTCTCGACGTTCTTCGGTGCCGAGAGAACACTTGGCTAATTTGATTGTGTGAATTTGTTATATGCTGATGGATCTTGTTGTGCTTCGGGATTCAAGAGCATCGGTTACAGGTTATACAATGAGATCCTTGTGTATAAAGGTCACTTTGTAGGATTAATCACTAACCATATTCTGTATCCAGAATATTTTCCTATAGACTGTTGAAATTGTTTCTTCGGGGTTATTTCACTGATGGAAATATTTCCATAGGATAGTTCAGTGTCGAGACTCTTCTTCAGGGGTGTCAAGAATCTTTGATCTTACAAATTCAACATTGCTGGTCAGAAACAAATGTATTTTAAATGGGTTGAATGGTAGCTCAAAAATGGTGGAGAAAAGAGCGTTGTCTATGAGATCTCAGAGTGGGTACAAATGTTAATGAAGACCAGGGTAGACAAATGTTTGTATTAAATTAGTGTGCTCTTCATTTCTGTAATGTAGGCATTAAGGGGGGGTGTTTGAGATAATGCCTCATTTATGATGCATGCTAAAGATTAGGGATTGGTTTGGTTTGTTGGAGGATGTTGAGAGATTCTCTCAACTTCTCCCTCCAAGAGTGGAATTAGTTGGGTCTCAACAACACTATAAAAATTGTGATATATTCATTTGATTATAATATAGAAATTCAATTAATTATTTGTGTGTGAATGTTGTGCATTTATGCTCTCTCATAATTTCTAATATTTATTTCTAAAGGGTCCCTATTTATAAAAAATAAATGGGGGGTTGTTGTATAGCACAACAGGTCCTAAAGAACAAATATGCAAATTTGATATACTAGTTCTAACCAAAATCTGATTCTTTTATTCTATATTGATTCCTTCTCTAATACCATGTATAAATTTTACCAATGGATTCAATTTGATCTTGTAATGTACTAAAATAAAATACTGAATCACTTCTACAAATTTTCAGAAACCAAATTCAATCGCACAATTAGAAACAAGCAAGAGAAAGAAATCAATCGATCGCACAAAAAAAGATGTATCTGGGGAAATAATTTGCTCAAAACCCTGCTATATGTATATTGCATAAATTCAACACCATTAAAAGATACAATGTTATTGCTCCACTGATAAACCTCTGTACTCTACTGACTGTCTCACTCTTATCTAGGAAAAATTAGTTAAATACTTAACCAATTCTTAGGCCATGTCTACCCAGATTTTCTTATGCATTCCTGGAGGAATTTTCGCCCTGTTAGTTAAGAAGTTCGTTGGAATTGATTGCACAATTCATATAAGGCTTTTTTGTGACCTCATGCATGACCTATAAAATTTTATAATTAAACAACTGATAGTTATCTTCCCTTTAACCCCACTCGCAACTGGGCCTTCCTTAGAAATGACATGCAACAACTATTTATAGCGAATTATCAGTTAAATGATTGATCAGTACTTGTGAATTAAATAAGATTTAATTCGTTTGACCTATTGTTTGTTAATTTAATTTTCTTAGTTTGATTACATAAATTATCGATCGGATTTGGTTAACCTGTGAAGTGCAAGTGCACTATATGTGCTAGAAGCCTCTTTTAATTTAGTTTATTGGTGTGATGATTGAATTTGTAGAGATTGCTTCTAAGAATGTTTTTATTCTTATGTTCCTAATGAAATAAATTTAAATTACAACTAAGTTCTAAAAATCAACATGCTTTATCTTCTGCAAAAAATAAAACAAGCATTCTCTATCTTATGAAGAAATCTTAACTAATTTGTTAGTTTCTAAAAATTCTACAGTCTAGTGTACGAACATAGAATCAAATTATATAAAAGGGAATTTATACATTTTTATGTTTTTGAAATGAAATGTTATGACAATGAAACTTGTAAAGAAATCACTATAGCTCTTGAAAATAAATCACTCATGAACTGAAAAGAACACACTCATATGCTGAAAGGAAATCACTCAATCACTATTGTTTTGAAAAGAAATCACTCGTGCTCTTGAAATAAACCACTCATGAATTTGTAAAACTACTATAAAATAAACCACTATTGCTCTAGAAGTAAAACTATGAATCCTCTGCAATTTGACAATTCGAAAGGAAAGATTGATGAATATACATCAAATGCTAAAAGAAGAATTATGAAAGCATCTACATCAAATAACAAAATGAAATCCTGGAAGTAACTACAGAAAATGACAAATTGGAATCATTGAAACCTCTATAGAAAATGACAAAATAAAAACATGAATTTAATTACATCAAATGATAAAATAATAACATGAAAACAAATACATTAAAAACATAAAATGCAGAACCTTCACTATTTGCAGGGACCCTCCACAAACAGGTGGTCAAACCTTTACTCCAAAAGTTAGTTGCAAAGTACTTATTCATTAAAAAGGAATGAAAAAAAGAGTTTTAAAACTTTACAGTATGCTTCAGAAAATGAAATTCTTCTCTTTGTTTCAATGGAGTGTTTATATAGGGGTTGTAATGTAACTTCATGGAGATTCATATGGATAAAGATTAGAAATAAATGGACACCTATTTTCCACGAATTTGATGAAGCACAATCCATTCCAACCTCTGTTTTCTTGACTAGGCATTTATCGACACATGGGCACAATGTTTGCTCATGCAACTGTAGGATAGGGCTCCAAAGAACCTAAAATATCTCCGAAATAGTAACAAATTCAGGAAAAATTCTCATAGAGAACTTAATTCGGCCTATGTTGAACAAAATCCATGTTGTTTTTTTTGCGAGATTCGCTTTCAATTTCTCAGAAAACGCGTTTGAAGTTGACTGTTCAAAACTGCTGCGATTTTCCCTTGATCTTTTCCTGGAGGTCCACATGTGCGAGCTGGGTGGAATTTGACCAACATGAATCCATATTGGAGCTTCTAGAAACAATTTCCATGTGTCGGATTTCATTCTAGAGTGGTTCTACTATCTCAACCATGCAGACAACTGTGCAAAATGTAGAAACTTGAATTGTCAAACTATCATTAGTAAAACCATGCATAATTCTCTTTAGTGGGAATTTGGTCCATTTATGGATAAATGTGGTTAAAAATGATGACAATGCATGAATGGAGTGATGCGAAAATGGATGGTTTCATCAACAAAATTATGACAAATTGAAGGCCCAACATTCCCCCACACTGGATATTTTTCATGTCTTCATGCAAACAAAGCATTGCAAAGTTTCATAATCCAATCGGTTCCTTGTGTTCCTTTATTCTGTCATTTCAACTAAATCCTTGACCAAAGCTCCAAGAGAGCAATATTGACCCTCTATCTCAATAATATGCACTTTTCTCTCTTTGTTTTTCAAGATTACTAATCTGGTAGCATAACTCTTTGTTTCTACACTTGTTTCTTATGTCATTAGAGTAAGAAAGAAGAGTTACCCATCCTCCTTTGAAAGTCAAACAACTTGAAGTCTTCAAATACGAGGCTGCTCATGGATGCTATAGAGGTAGAAGCGATACCTGCTAATTTGTTCTTTTCTTAATAAAAAAAACCCTTCATTATTTATTATATGCAACTTGTGTGAAAAGAAAGGATGCCCACATAGTAGCATATCCAAGTACTTGTCACTATTTTAATTGTGTTCAAATTGTTTAAGCTTAGTAGAATACCATATTGTGAAGAACACATCAAGACTTTTACTCCATCTATAGAATGTGCTTTCCATCCTTGTGAAATACATCCCATTAATATGCTTGGAAATGATCATAGATTGTAACACATAATGATTGTCTTCTTATCATCCATGCATATAAGCCAATCATATTTCAACAATGTTATCAAATAGTTTCTTTAAGAACTCACAAACTAATGAATGAAGAATACTTCCCAATGTGAAGCTTTTGACAAGATGAGTTTCACATAACACAAAATAAGAGTTGTTGTTGAGGGTTATGAAACTTATCAAAGCCTAAAATATGCTTCCAAGTGACTTCAAGAGTGTGTGAACAAAGCCTTGTTGCAATCTTCTTCTTCTTCTTGTGGCTTTGTACTCATAATTTCTTGGCTTCCATTAAAAATTTGAAGATGAGAAATATGACACATAATTTAAGTGCTCCATGTACTTTTTGATAATGTGCTACAAACATGTACCATGAAGTCAAGTTTTTCTATTTGTAAACTAATTATTTTTCTCAAGAACAGCATGTTGATGGACCATTAAGGAAAGCATGGCTTAACAAGAAGAGAAACTTTAAACAAGAGAATGGTGAAAGCATAGAAGAAGTACATCATTATGACCATGAAAAACAGTGAAATGATTGCATGGGTGGAAGGAATTTATTGAGAAATAATCAATCATAAATTGTAGGATTGTTTGTTAAAAGGTATGACAAAACACAATGGGAGAAAAACTAGAACTACATGTTTACAATAGCTTTTCATCAAAATTTCTAGAATTTTTAACAAATTAAAAAGTTTAAGGCTAGTTTTACCTCAAATTTACCTTTTGGAATTGGAGAAGATAACACAATATGATGGCTTATTTGGTGTTGATTTGGCTCAGGTACCATGATGCGTTGACCTCCACTTTGACCTTGCTCCACAAAATGTATCTTTTTCATGTAGCAGATTTGTTTTTACAATTTAGATCAAATGGTAAATACGATTCTCCTGAAATGTTTTGAGGTTGTTGCTATTAATATTATGCATCTCCCCACAAAAAATCTCAGCCAATGGGTGCATAGATCTCGAGAAAAATGAGAAATGGTTGTAGCTGAAAGTGGTCATTTTCTTGAAAAAATACACACTGGAAATTTCTGAAATTTTTTGTGTTCATTTACCCTACCTCAAAGCATTTTCCATAAAATTTAAGGTCCAAAAGATGCACGGTTTGAAATTTATGATCAAATCAATTTTTGTCATGTTTCACCCTTCACAGTGCCCAATGTTGCAACAAAAACATATGTCACGAACTCATTTTAAGGCAAAATTGAGTGATTCAAAAGGGAAACCATGTATTTTTACCTTTTCTACCACCACATGCCTTCAAAATCCAACTTTGATGAAGAAAAGACACTGTTTTGAAAAAAATACCGAAATATGCCCTAATCTATCCAAAATGGTGAAAAATGAAAATTTGCCTTTAAAAGCCGCTGAAAAGTCCTGGAAAATTGCACTTTTTTTTGAATTTTGCCTGCGTTTTACTCAATTCATCATATTTCAAGAAAACCCATAAGATCTGTTTTTTTGTATTTCTACTCCAATCTCTTGCAATATTCGTGCCAAATTTGCCTCTAGAACAAACTGCTACAACAAAAATAGGTTGCTACAGCGATAGCTGCAGAAACTGCAACTTTCCGCAGTTTTTGCAAAAAATGTCAATTTTTGCAGAAAATTGTTTTCTCCGAGTTTAGACTGCTGATTTGAATTGTGTATTACATGCAGAAGTAGAAACCATGAAACATAATGCATATTGAGTGAAATAGGTCCAAATTTATGTTTTTCTTGAAAATGAAATTAATGAAGAAGTGTTGTAATGGTGCCATCATGTTGCTGTTGAATGACAAAAATATGAACATGCTGTTACAAGAAAATGTACTCCTGCAAGTTGTTGTTGATTCCATAAAACCATATAGTCTTCATCAAAACCAAAACTCATGGTACAATTCTTACCATGAAAATGAATGTGTCGATGTCGAGCATTGAAAGAAATCATTGGATTACTGATCAATGATGAAAATCGTTAACCAATGTGAGACAACTCACTGATAATGTAAATGAGTGTCAAGGTACCTGAGTAAATCTTGACAGGGACGAATGAATGTGTTGAAGTCGAGTCACCTACAAGATCTAACAATCAAGAGACATTGTTGTATTCCCATTTTTGTCAATGAGGAGGCTTGCCATTGATGTATGCAAGTTCCAAGGAACTCCAAATAATCTCTGATCTTGATCCAAGATAAGGTGTTGAGTTCGATGGGACAAGATCTATTGGAAGGTGGACCTTAAGGAATTCCACATCATCCAACTCGAGCATATAACCAAAAATGATTTGAAGATATTAAATGATTGAAACCATCATGAAATTGCAGAACTTATTGTGAACTTTGCTCATTAGTTTCCTGGTTTTCAAGAAAAGCTCGTGTCCAATTGCGCCAGCAATCTAGTTTTCATAATAGGACTTATTTTTCTCTTTATTTATTTATTTTCTTTTATATGCCCTTATCTACTTGAAAAATAAATCTTGTTCAAGTATATGAATGCTTCCAATGGAACCATGCTTATAACAAGATGATAGATAAACTCATATGCAGGTTTGAAATATACTATTTTATATGTACCAGTATATGAGAGACAAACTACCTTGATTGAGATGATGTTAGAAGATACTGAAGAATGGATTACTGGGATCCGATGACTTTCTTGAACCAAGATTCCATGTAATATTATCTTCCTTGGATTCTTGCTATCATGTCATGAAAGTCTTCAGATATGAGATCTCCATTCATAGAATCTGGTGATAGGTATGCAAGAAACTTTTCAATCTGAGGTTCCAACAACTACTCTTTATCAACAGACATCCATGATTCTTGGACCTTATTTGAATCTTCTTCTTCTAGTTTTTGTTCTTCAATGGCAACTGGAGAATCCTTTTACAATACCTTAACATTTTAAGTGGATTGAGGTGTTTTATTTTTGGGGATATGAAATATTTGTGCAAGTAGTGGAGTGTTACACTAAAAAATGTCACCTTGACATTCTGCTGACTGTATGAGCTCATTAACACTCATACATGCCTCCTCTACAAGTCTTACAACCTTTAATCCTCATGTCAAGCCCTAAAACAGGAGGAAAAACCCTAAAAATATCTGAAACTTTGGGTACGCAGGTAACATGAGGCATGCCTACGTTCCTAGCTTGGGTACACATGTAATACACTGCTTACCTGCATTCTAGAACGCAGTTTTCCTTTGCAATGCCTGCGTACCCTCCTCAAAGTAAAAAAGGCGAGAAATTAAAGTAAAAAAAGTGGTTTGAGGTCAATTCTAGAAGGTTCTAGATGAGAATTTTTGGGGATGAGTACGCTTTGATAAGGTGCATGTATCCCTCACATTAAGGAACTAATCCCTTGATGTGAGGAGTCTATCCCTTTGAAGGAGGATTCTATCCCTTAAAAGGTGGAATCCTAACCTCCTCATCTGCTCTATAAAAGGAGGCATTGGGTAGCCTCAAATGGTTAGATTTTGGAGATTGAGAATTGGAGTTCAAGCTTTATGGGTGATTGAGTTGAAGTGTTGTTGAGATTTAGACTTCTTTTTGCTGAGCTTTTGAGAGGAAAGATCACATACCTCTTTATGCTCCTAGAGGAAGAGTGCAAGACTTATCAAAGTAGAGGAGACTACTGCTTCGGACCCCGGGAAGGCCTTTCAAACATCAAGGCTAAGGTTGTAAGGTTCTTCTGTTATTTTAAGATTAATACAATCAAGTTTTGTTTTTCTCAATAAATTGTCGTTCGATTGTTTATTTCAATAAGCTGTCGTTTGATCGTTTATTTCATAGATTCCTTGATCACTATGATAGGTATGTTTTATAATTATTTTTTATACATGTGCTATTTAATATTTTCTTGTTTGTGATTGCAGGTTGACAAAAGATGACACTTTGTTGCGATGAAAGACAACACTTTCTTGCAACGAAAGAACTCTTGTTGCGACGGAAGGATTATTGTTGCGATGGAAGCACTATGACCGCAAATAAGCATTTGGATCTAAGGTAGGATCGACACCTTCATAGCATTTATTTGTAAGACGAATATATTTAGAGAAAGGCAAACTTAGTTGTTCGTTTGTTGCTAGATTGTCTTCTGACACTAGGGAGATCGATCTTGTCCACAAGAATGATTTATCCGGCCAACATGGAGTGAGAATGGATTTTTGGGGTGCTTGTGTGGTTGGTAATAGAAAGGTTTGAATTGAGGTCAAATTAGGGTGATATTGATGTTGCGGTGGAGGTAAATGGAATGGATAACATTGATGATGGTATTGAGGATAGTGAGGAAAAGATTGAGGATATGGTGGATTTCCTTTGTAGGGCCTTTTCCAACTTTGTTGTCAAGATTGGTTTTGAGGTTGGGATTGAGATGGCCAAGGTTTCCAAGGAAAGGGTGTTTTCCAATTATCTTGAAATTGTTGTGCATATCGTTAAAGTTGTGTATAAGGATATTGCATCATATTGGGTTGATGAGGCTGCCATAGTCCTCTTAGAGCTACATAACATGGTTTATCTTTTGCTTGATTCGCTCCATTATTCTTCTGGTAAACTTCCTTTAACCCTGGTAATGATGGGAAATCTTCAGTAGTATGTGAACTTGCACAAATTTTACAAATTTTAATGTTATCAAGTGGACATTCATGCAAAGAATGTTTCTTTGTATGTTTAGGGAAAAATGAAGCAACATTTTCAACCTTTTGCTTGTTTTGCAATCTTAGCATGTCAATTTGTTCATTTAAATTACCAAGAATGTTTAGCAAATTGTTAAGTTTAGTTTGACTTACCAATGTTGATTCCGACTTACTTATTCTTGCCATAAATGGATCTTGAGGGGATCTTACATACTTTTCTTTTTCTCTTGATTTTTTCTTGCACAGTTCACAAATCTCTTGAAATGACAATTGATAGACATCTCCTTTTCCCACCAGATTAAGAAGATCAATCCATTCATCCTTTATATCATTTAGTAGGAGATTTTTTAACGTTTCTGATCTAAAATTATGAAATTCAGATCTTTTGATATTATAAGTAAATCTATCCACTAAATATTCTAGGCTTTCATCCTCTTTGTGGTTCATCTTAAAGACTTCATTTCTAAGTTCATGGTGTATGCAATTTTTTTTTTTTTTTTTTTTTTCCAAAAATACCTTTTCATATCATCCCATGTCCTTATAGAATTTGTTCCTAAAGTAATGAACCATCTAAGAGCTTTATTCTTCAATGTTGCTGGAAACAAATTGAATTTTTGAATGTGTGTTGGCTCGAGGGGTCTTGACCCAAGTTCGGAGGTTAAGGTTTGCCAACAAACCCTTATACTACTGGCCCTTTCGGCAGTGACCTGCTTGTGCAGGCCAAAGTCTCACCCAAAGCAGTATGGGAGGATGCTGGAACCAAGTTTCTGCACCTTGAGAGAGAGTAGGTAAGTCAAGCAGATCCACATCTGCAACCTATAGGTTCACACTAGACAGATCTATTCATAGGGTAGTTAGCAGTATAATTAAAATATACAGAGCTATTATCAGGCATAGATCTAGTTAATAACTCTGCATCCACGTGCGTATCAGCAGTTATCAACACCTATTATCATAACGCATCATCAACAGATTATAGTTATACCATAACATAGAAAATTTCGCAGCATAAACAGATAACCAACAGTATTCGTAACAAATCCAATAGTTCGCATCAATAGAAATACATTAGATCAGATAACACAGAAGTAATTCAACCATATTCACATATATTAGCATCCGAAACCCAATACAATCCGACACAGCGTACGCACACAGCGAGAAGGGTCCGCACACAACTGGACTGAGGATATCTGTGCACACAACCAATAGGAGTCCTTACCCTAACGACCCAAGAACTGATCTAACAATTCGCACTTGGCATCAAAATTAATTCTTTCCTACCTTGAGACTCAAAATGTTCATCTATTTATATCGACTTAGCCTATGCTTCCAATGGTTCGCAAACCATGGTTTGCTGACTGTTGGTCTACCTTGACCCACTCCAATGCATGCAGGGCTTTGAACACGAGGAAACTTACTAGGTCTAGAAATAGTAAGGATTGACATATTGAGAGCTCTTTCTTGATTGTATGGGTGGTGGTGCATGGTCGTTCTTAGTTGGTGGAGGTATGGGTGAGTTCTTACCCCTATGCTGAGTTGAAGGCGGTGTAGTTGGAGGGCTATGTGCAACTGAATTCCTTACTGGGCTGTAGATAGATATATCTCCTTCTTGATTAGTTCTATAGTATTTTCCACTCCGCATTGTACCCTTGCTCCGATCAGATCTCATTCACTCTGTATGATTATACATAATTCTCTTTTCGCACAATAATATCTTAATCAGTAATGGTAAGTTTTTAAAAAACTTACCCTGGAAACCTTTGAAGAACCTTCGCTTTGCCTCCGAATAGGAAATGAATTGATCGATTTCAAATTCTATCACAAATCCTCCTAGCACACTGTCCACCCAGTGATCTACCATGTGGGTGATGGTGTTATCAGTCTTCTCTAATTGCTGGATCAACTCTGGAGTCCACTGCATGACCCGTTCATCCTTCCAACACTTCTGGAAATCTACGAGCCTTGCCAGCCACTCCTGAAGCTCGGTTGCAAATGTCAGAAATAAAATTTCGTAGATCTCTGTGAAAATGTACTTATTCTTCCACTTCTCCACCGTCAATATTGTGTTGCGATTCTCTTTTATCGCAAATTCCTTAACCTGTTTTTCGAACCACTCTTCAATTTCTTTCTTCTCAGGTCTCCAATGTTCCCTTGGCATTACCCGATCCCTCTCTCAAAATTCTCCCAGTCCCGGCAATGGATCCATTTGTTGGCTCGAGGGGTCCTGAACTAGGTTCAGAGGTTAAGGTTTGCCAACAAACCCCTATACTACTGGCCCTTTCGGTAGTGACCTGCTTGCGCAGGCTAAAGTATCACCCGAAGCATTATGGGAGGGTGCTGGAACTAGGTTTTCGCACCCTGAGAGAGAGTAGGTAAGTCAAACAGATCCACATACACAACCTATCAGGTTCGCACCAGACAGATCTATTCACAGGGTAGTTAACAGTATAATCGCAGTATACAGAGCTAATATCATGCACAAATCTAGTTAATAAATCTGCATCCACGTGCATATTAGCGGTTATCAGCACCTATTATCATAACACATCATCAATAGATTACAATTATACCATAACATAGACAGATTCACAGCATACAAATATAACCAATAGTATTCGTAAAAGATCCAATAGTTCGCATCAACAGAAATACATTATATCAGATAACACAAAAGTAATTCAACCATATTTAGATATATTAGCATCCAAAACCCAATACAATTTGACACAGCCTGTGCAAACAGCTAGCAGGGTCCGCACATAGTAGGGTTGAGGATCTCTGTGCACACATCCAGTAGGAGTCCTTACCCTAATGACCCAACAACATATCTAACAATTTTCACTTAGCATCAAACTTAATTATTTCCTACCTTGAGACTCGAAATGTTCATCTATTTATATTGAATTAGCCTACACTTCCCATGGTCCATAAACTGTGGTTTGTGGAATCTTGGTCTACCCTTGACCCATTATAATGCATTCAGGGCTTTGTCCCACCCCAAAAGCCCTGCGTTAGACTAATTAAGACCAAAATATACAAAATTGTACAAAATTCACAGCTTTTCGGGGGCCTTGTTCCAACAATGTGTAATGAGTAGCCATAATATCTAAAAATTATTTCAAATTCAAAAAGAACATTTTCTGGGTCTTTTGATCTCATACCTTTGAAGTTGGGAAGTACAGATGGAGGGATGTTCTTCATATGACCATTTATATCAATTTCTTGAATGAGAAATCCAAAAGGATCTTCCTCATTTTCATCATCTTCGTCCATTTTTTCAACCTCATTTGTCATAACTTCTTCTACCTGTAAAAATACGAATTCATTTTGTGGATGTGTGGCTATTACTGCACCATGTGATATAGTAGGTGTGGTAGGTAATTGAAGTTTTTTTTTTTTTTTTAATGAAAAGAAAAACGCTGCTATTTACACTTCCCCGAAAACGATGCCAAAATGTTTTTCAATTTAATTGTCTTAAATTGATTACATAAATTATTGACCGAAGTTGGTAAAATTGTGAAATGAAAGTGCACTATATGTGCTAGAAGCCTCTTTTAATTCATTTTATTGGTGTTATGATTGAATTTGTAGAGATTGCTTCTAAGGATGTTTTTATTCTTATGTTCCTAATTAAATAAATTTAAATTACAACTAAGTTATAAAAATGAACATGCTTCCTATTCTGCAAAAACTGAAACAAACCTTCTCTATCTTATAAAGAAATCTTAATTAACTTGTTAGTTTCTAAAAATTCTACAGTCTAGTGTACGAAGATAAAATCAAATTCTTGAAAAGGGAATTTATACATTTTTATGTTTTTGAAATGAAATGTTATGGCAACGAAACTTGTAAAGAAATAACTATAGCTCTTGAAAATAAATGACTCATGAACTGAAAAGAACACACTCATAGTTGAAAGGAAATCACTCAATCACTAAATTTTTGAAAAGAAATCACTCATTCTCTTGAAATAAACGACTCATGAACTTGTAAAACTACTCTAAAATAAATCACTGCTACTCTAGCAGTAAAAATATGAATCCTCTGCAATTTGATAATTTGAAAGGAAATATCGATGAATCTACATCAAATGATAAAAGAAGATTTATGAAAGAATCTACATCAAATAACAAAATGAAATTTTGGAAGTAACTACAGCAAATGAAAATTCAGAATTATTGAAGCCTCTATAGAAAATGACAAAATAAAAACATGAATTTAATTACATCAAATGATAAAATAAGAACATGAAAACAACTACATTAAAAACATAAAATGCAGAAGCTTCATTATTTGCAGGGAACCTCCACAAATAGGCGGTTAAATATTTACTCCAACAGTTCACTGCGCATCAAGTCTTTAAGGTACTTCTTCATTAAAATGGAATGAAAAACAGTTTTAAAACTTCACATTATGCTTCAAAAAATCAACTTCTTCTCTTTGTTTAAATGGGATGTTTATATAGGGGTTGTAATGTAACTTCATGGATATTCATATGGCTAAAGATCAGAACTAAATGGGAACCTATTTTCCATGAATTTGATGAAGCACATTCCATTCCAACCTCTGGTTGCTTGACTAGGCATTTATTGACACTGTTATCCACCTATAAAATTTGTTATACCAAAAGGTGGCTAAATCATTTTTTTGAGCCTTCAAGGAACAAATTTTATTGCAAAAAGTGTTAGCTCTTGAAGACTCTTGAAGGCCTCATGCCTCTGTCCAAAATATTCCCTACTATGCCCATTTTACACTCTGGAATTCTGCTGATTTCATGAGAAGAAACTGCTACAAAAATCACCTTTTTCCCTTTCCTCACTTCAATACTAACCTCATTTTCTACCCCTTTCATTCTCATAAAAATCCTTCATTTTCATATTTTCCCCCTTTTCCCCTCCATCAGGACCCCTTTGATAAGGTTTAAGACTCTTTATTTGCCTTATCGAAACCCTCAAAACCCTTTGAAAAATATCAAAAATCTATAAAAACCCAACTTTTATTACAGACTTAAGCCCCCCTTGGGCTAAGTCCAAACCACTTCCCCATCATGCGACTTGGTGCTAGAACCAAGCGCTAAACCCCTATGGTGCTTATCGGCATCAGAACTTTTGGAAAGCACATATGTTGTGTTACATAAAACCCCCCGATGTGATCAACTCCTTTTTTATAACTCCAGATCTCATGCTTCCTTTGTGAAAAACCAAGAGTTATAGTCCCGAGCGCTTATCGCATCGGAAAATTTCGATGGTGCGTGAGTCTTTCGTTACATATAAACTCCGATGCTGATTAGCCCTATATATTATAGCCCCCGATCATATTGCACTCCATATAGACCATGGCCCCGCAGACGGGTGCCAAGCCATATTATAAATATATATTCCTCCCTGAAGCCATGAAACCTTTGTTTCTATTAATTTTTTGTGTTTTTTCAGGGTATGAAAAGTTTTCCACTAGTGTAAAGCTTAAAACATCTTTGTCGTTGATTTGATCTGCAGATCGACGACCCACAAATCAATTGCCCTGGTGGTCCTCGCGGTCAATCACTGTACAAAACCAACTGTTTTCATTGCACCGCTTTTGTGGGGTAAGCGGTACTTCTGATTTCAACGCAATCAATGCCACAAGCTGACACGTGGCCTTGAGCGGTTTGGAGATACCGCCCTCATCGCGCATTAAAATTCGACTATGGGCTCGACCCGATATTGATGTGCGTCGTCCGATCTGAGGCTGGCTCATCGGACGGTGATCATGCCGAAAAGAGGCTCAAGGGATAAAATCCCCCTCCCTTTGCTTTCACTTGTGCATCTTTCCAGAAACGTGCTCGTTCTCCACCATCATATCTGAGGCCCCAGATCTGATGACCCTCGTTCCAAGTCACGTGACTTTTAGCGCAAAGTTTATTTCTCTCAAGGCCACGAGAAATGGTTGGTTTTCTAATAACACGTGTAGGGCGGGGACGCGTATCACGTTCCAAAGGGAAATACCACCTACTTGCCTTTTCCTCACACGAAAATGGTGGTTTCCATCCCCGAAACCGTTTTCCCTCTTTCCATGTGTGTTTTCTGCATGCCTCCTCAGCCGTTGATCTTGTGGGCCAATCTCATCCGACGACCCACGATCATCCCGAACCCCAAACACCATTTTTAACCATTTTGTCTCATAACAAAGGTTTTTAACCTTATCCCATCAAATTTTCTCCATTTCTTCGTAAAGTGACTCCTTCGCTTTACTTCCTCCTGATCAATCCTGACCGTCGATCATTCTGCGATCGACGGTTTTGACTTATTTTTCACCCGCTTTCCTTTTTTAACCTCCCAAAACAGATCTCGACCATTGGATGATGCCATTCAATGACCATGCTCTCTCCCTATGCCCTCTGAAGCAGTAAAACCTATATAACGTAGGATTTTATAGTATTTTTCATATTGTGCAGGGTTTTCAATGGTTTTCCATTATATTAAAAGAAAATCCGAAGGCTGAGAATGACGATTCTCCTGCCTTCGATTCATCAAAATTAATCATTCACAGGGTTCAAGCTCCACGTTTCGTTAGTGTTTCATGGGGCATTGACGCCATACGAGCCCTGCATGGCTTGCACATCAACATGACACAATGTTATTAAATCACAATAAAAGAGTATCAGTGTTGAAGACAGAGTGCACCACAATGGAAGATTGAAGACAATTTGGGGATTACAGCTAAGATTGATTATCAAAAGCCTAATCCTCCAAATTAAAACACAATCAAAGAAAATCATAAGTGTTTATCAGACAGAAAGGTCTCCACCGCCTCAATCGAGGAAAATTGATACCTCTCAGCTACCACAGTGCCACTTGTAGCCCCAAGCATTCAAACAGAGGCCGAAGTTATTGATCAAATGAAGATATTTTCCTCAGCGCAGCCAAAGATTTAATTCTGCTAAGGGAACTTAATGCAAAAAATATCAGCAGAGTTATTACATCCTGAAACAGGGCCTCAAAGTCAACAAAAGCTCCCACCGAGCTTAAATCTTAAATGTAAATAAATTAATATAGTAAGAATACATGTACGCTTCTCCATTGAGCCCCTCAAAGGCTGAGAAGTCATTAATCTGTATTAATTACCATGGGAGATCTTTTATTCGATCTCACCTCCTCATTCTTCTATAAATACCTCTGTAGAAGATGAGATATTGTTGGTTGAGTTGGTTGCTGAACTTTGAAATGCAATTGAGCTTGAGACTTCTACCTGTAAATAGTGTTCACTGGCTCTTGGAGCTCTGCTTGTGATAGATAATTTAGTTTGGGAAGTGTAGATGATTGCTAAACTAAAGCACTAGACTTTAAGCTGTAATTGGTTTGGAGCATCAATACAAGCTGATTTATGGGATCCTGGTCTATGTCGACGGTGATGTTATTTCTTATTGTGAATTGTTATTTTACTTCTGTTTTCACTGTGTTCATCTTCTCTTATAAAGAACAACATGCAGAGTTAGGAACTACTGTATATCAGTACCGTTCTCTGACTGAAAATATTTATCTGAATGTTTTCTTCCAATTTGTGTTATTTAGGAATGATCTAATTCAGTTTAAGCATAGGATTGTTGGAATTCCTTCATTCTACTGTCTGAGCTGGTTGTTATTCTTAAATGTTATTTTCAGTATATGTTAAGTAGAGATGAACTAAGGAAGAGATGGTGTGCCCTGGTCCTAGTTTTATCCCAAAAGACTATCTGAAGGTTTCCCTTGGAATGTGTTAAAAGATGGCTAGTTTAAAATTACTTACTAGATCTTAGGCCATTCTGTGTTATCTTTGTGTTTGTCTTGAATGTGACCAAGTAAAGTAGAGCTAGGAGAGGATTTGTGGTGAGCCCGGCCCACTAGTTTCTACTCTAATAGTTCCCTTCAAGTTTCCCTCTGTTTTTATTATGCTTTCTATTGAAAGTGGATCAAAGGCTGGCTAGTTTCAAAGTACTTACCAAATCCTGGATTGATTTTATGTTTTTCTTAAGTATTTTTCAAAGGCTATCTAGTTTCAAAGTACTTACCAGATCCTAGGCTACTCTTTTCTCTTCATTTGTTTAATTCCCCTTCTTGATGTATCATTTCATTCCATAAATAAAACTTTAAAGAGATCCTTAGACATAGATGACTTGCCCCATGGAACACTCTTGAACCTGATTGTTTTAATTAAACCCTATTATGACTCCATAGCCCAATGGACTAAAATCTGCAATTATCTATCTTTTTGGCCAAAGCTTGTTCTGATTTCTTGCAACTTCACACCTTTGAAACTTTTTGCACTTAGAAATTTCCACCTCAAACAGTTATCATGCTCAACCATCCAAAAAAAAAACAAACCCTCGGCCTTCATAACTAGCCTAATATCATTACCCAAAACTCCAAAGACAAATCCATCTTTGCACTTATTGGAGAGATCCCTCTCCAGATTTAGGAGGGCTAGATCCTAGAATCCCAAAGTGGTTGAAATAATGTTCTCCCTGTGGTTGGACTTTTGCCAATCTTGCTACTTACAGGGTGCTAACATCTTCGGCGACTCCGCTGGGGATCGAAGTTGAATTTTCACCTTAGGTTCCCTTAAAAACTTCATAAAACCCAGTGAGTAAAAAGCAGCCTTTTCAAGCACTACCAAGAAATGGTAATCATGGTGAAACTTGTTTGAATCAGTGACAAACTAGGTAAAACCTAGGATTCTCATAAGAGTTTTTCTAACCTTGAAAGATCAGCTGGCTTAGCCATAAGAGTAGACTGTCTTTGTCTCATAACCGTAGCTAAGTTTTGAAATAGAGTTAGGACATTCTTAGAAACCACACAACTAAAAAATAACTCAGAAAACCCAAAAATATTTCAGATTGGTATCAAATAAACATGGTGGTGGACCATAAAACCTTTTACCTCCTTAGGAGCTAAAAAATTCCACTTGGTGACTCCACAATCTTGAACAGACCTTAAGACTCCACTGGGAAGAACCCTTATCATTGTAATATCATTCAAACTCAGTTAGAGGATTGTAGGATTAAAATTTGTGCAAACAGATTAGTTGACCATTTAAAGACTGTCATACCTGGTTAAACTTTTCTTGTTTATTTGGGTTTGAAAAACACAACATAGTGGCTCCTAGAAAGATTCACACTAGAGCCTATCCTGAACTTGATCCACCTGAGATAGTTGATAACCCATAAAGTATCCTTAGGAAGTCTCCTAGGATTAAATTATCAACTGTTTTTAGATCACCCTTGAGAGCTAGTTCAGTTCCTAAAAATCTTTCAGCTCTACAACAATCACAAGTCGACTTAGTAAATCCCTTTAGAACTAGGTCTCTTGATGATTTAGATCAGTTAGATTCTAAATCTTCACTTTCATCTCCTGAAACAAGTGAACATCCTGGTAGTAGAGAAACAACACCTCCTGATTTACATTTCCTTCACAACTTAGGTGTCTCTCATCCAAGATCAGCTCAAAAATCTACTCCTGGTCCATCCACTTCTGCTCACCTTACATCCACTGTTCAAACCACTCCATTCCAGCCCACTTTCCCTCTTGTAAATCCACCTCCACCTCCTGCCATGGCTACATGGTATGCTCCCTTAGTCTTTCCTGTACCATTAGTCAATCTTCCACAGGACTATCAGTCCAAAATTCCATTATATGATGCTAGCAATGCTACAACTGCATCACAACATGTGGATAAGATGAATGATTACTTTGACAGAAATGAAATTGATGATGATTCTATCAAGCTTAGATTATTTTCTCAAAGCTTAGGAGGGGAAGTCAGAAAATGGTTTAAAGGCTTAACCCCCCATAGTATCAATGATCTCCAAGCCTTCCATCAGATATTCTTAAACAAATGGGAAGTAAAGAAGAACCCTCTCCAAGTCCTTTCTGATTACAAGAACCTCCATTGGAACACCAGGGAAAGCATACAAGCGTATTGTACCAGATTTAAAAGTGTATATAATGCACTTTACCCAGATCTAAAACCTCCACAAGGATTAGCTTTAAACAAGTTTCTTGAAGGGTTTGACCACGAGATGGCCTATCAACTGAGAGAGAGAGATCCTGCAACTCTTGAAGAGATGAAAAAAGGTGCTCTTTCTATGGAAGTCAACTTGATGGAGAAGAGAGAAAGAATGAAAAATGAAAAGAGAGTGTCCTTTAGAGATGAATCTACACCCTCTACTTCCAACTCAAAGATGGAGAAAATGATGGAAGAGATGATAAAGAAAATGAGCATCCTTGAGAGAGCACAAGCCAGTCAAAACCAAACTGCTCCTTAAAACAAAAACCAGAACTAGAATCAGAATTTTAGAAGGAACCAACCTCCAAATAGACCCAAGGAAGATGATCAACATATCACTCTTCCCTTTCATCAAAACTATGTAAGTGAGGTTGAGGAAACAGATGAGATAACAGAGGAAGATGATATCAACATCTTGGGGGTAGATGATGATGATTTTGAGATTAATTACGATAGAAAACAAGGTCTTTATACACCTTATGATGACAAAAGAGATTATGATGAAAGTTATTATCAAGACATGGAAAATGTCATCATAGAGTCTCAAAGAGAATATGACCTTAGAAGCAAAACCAGTCAACAAACTCCCAACACCAAAACCTCTGAAAAATCTTCACAAAACAGCACTGCAACCAAGCCTAAAGTTGTCAAATAGAAGGACAAAACAATGGCTGTTAATTCTAATAAAGGTAAAGAGAAAGGCACTCCAAACAATGAAAAATAGAGTGTTGACATTAGTAGTACTAACACTTCAGCTAGTACTCCTGTTAAAACCATTTTGTTAAATGTAAATAGAACAAATCAGCAAGCTGATGTTGCTGATAGACTGGCAGCTAGTAAGGCTGAGGTAAGTTCTTCAAAGAACCAAATTCCTTTCAGCCTAGAGTAGGAAATTTCAAAGATCAAAATCCCTATTCCCCTGATTGAGTTAGCTGCCCAAAATGTATATAGGACCCAAATTTTGAAGGCTTTAAATATTGAGGATAATAATGACACACACAATCTTAATGATGACTAGCCAGAGCTCATTTTTCGTCCTAATATTGAAGGTAGATATCAAGAGGGACCTGTTCCTCCCTTTTATATAAGTTTAAATATTCATGACAAAATTTTGCACAACGCTATGCATGATTTTGGGGCTTCTCATAATTTAATGCCCAAAGCTATCATGGAGAGCCTAGGCCTTGAAATCACCAGACCTTACAAAGACATTTACTCCTTTGACTCAAGCAGAGTAAAATGTTTAGCATTAATTAAGTACCTTTGTGTTAACTTAGCCCAAATTCTAGCCAAATGCTTAGTAATGGATATTGTTGTGGTTGATGTGCCCCCAAAGTATGGAATGTTATTATCAAGATCTTGGGGGCTAAGTTACAAGGGACTATGCAAATGGACATGACCTATGTGACTATCCCTGTTTTCAATCAGACAAGAAGACTTTACAGGGAGTCTCATATGAAATACACAGTTACAAGTCAAGACAGACCACAGAACTCTCCTCTTTATTCTATAAACACAGGCCTGGATTCATTTATCCTTTTCAATGATGAAACTTTCACTGAAAAAGTGACATTGTTTGATTTAATGACAGATAGAGAGGAGGAAGAAGATAATGTAGGAGTGTCAAAACAATTTTCTAAACTTGTAAAATCTAGCAAACAAAACACAGGTCTTGAGCTACAAATAACGTGTCCTTTGATTTTAAACATTGAGAGTCAAGAAAGTAGTCCTCAACCCAATAATAAATCTGAGGAAATGAAACAAATTCAACTAAGTGCTGATACTCAAGAACATTCAGAAAGCGCAGTAGTTGAAGAGGAAAATCACCAAGCAGATGAAACCGAAACTAGTCCTCTATGGAGTATGCACTTCGATGGGTCTTGCACTAAGACCAACGATGGTGCAGGTGTCTGGATATGAAACACTGAGAATAATCACACATAAAGCATTTCCTGCAAATTAAACTTTCAATGTTCTAACAACATAGCGGAATATGAATCCCTGCTTCTAGGCTTGCGTTTGTTGAAAAAGTTAGGAGCTAAGAAAATAAAAGAATATGGGGATTCAAAATTGGTCACTAGGCAAGTCAATGGGGAGTATAACGCAAATCACCCAAAACTTAGGGCCTATCGAAACGATGTCATGGACCTTTTAAATTTTTTTGAAGAATACTAGATAATTTTTGTCCCGAGGAAAAGAAATATTGCGGTCCACAATTTAGCCTTTGCATCTAGAACATGCTTAACACCATATGAAACAAAAGACTGCACAACTCAGATAAAATTCAGAGCAGCCGTACCTGATAACGAAAAATACTGGCAAGTTTTTGACGGGGACAAACAAATAGAAGACTTCATGCAATTCAGAAATGAATTCGAACTACACTGTTCAGACTCAGATTATGATACAGAATGCAGTGAAGAAAATTTTCTTGGTGAAGAAGAACCATCTCCTGAATTTGTTAATATTAATCTACTGTCAAGCAAACTTCAAAACAAAACAGAACTGACTACAGAATTAGAAATAGAAGATTTAGAAACCCTGTAGTCCAAAGATGAAATTTTGCCTAAGGGTCTGGCCCCTTTAGAAGAGTTGTTTGATTTTAACGATGTGGCCAAGAAGCCAAAATTGGAACCTGTAGAGACTGAAGTGGAAGAGTGCAATATAGGAAGTGAACTTAAATTGAAAATGATTAAACTGTCCAAAACTTTACTAGCTCACATTAAACTCAAATACACAGAGCTGTTTAAAGAATTTTCTGATATTTTTGTGTGGGGTTACAAAGATCTGAAATCCTATGACACTGAAATAATACAACACAAAATTCCTCTCAAAGAAAACCAAAAACCATTCAAACAGAAATTGCGCAGAATAAAACTTGTTCAACTGCCTCTGGTTGAGAATGAAATTAGGAAAATGTATGAAGCTGGTATTATTGTCCCTATTAGATATTCTGAATGGGTGTCTAATCTGGTGTCGATTAGGAAGAAAACTGGAGAGATGAGGCTTTGTATAGACTTTAGAGACTTAAAAAAATCCTCATTAAAGGACAACTACCCTTTACCTAATATGGATCATATTTTACAAAAGGTTTTAGGGTCTAGAAGAATTTCTTTGCTTGATGCCTACTCAAGGTACAATCAGATCTTAGTTCACCCTGGGGCACTTTCATGTATGTGAAAATGCCCTTTGGTCTAATGAATGCTGGAGCAAATTTTCAAAGAGCCATGGACATATCATTCTCAGAAGAACTGGGCTTCTTCATCATTATATACCTTGATGATGTCACTATGTTTTAAAAAACAGATGAAGAGCACTTAAAACAATTAAGAAAAGTTTTCGAGAAATGCATAAAGTTTGGGATATCTTTAAACCCTAAGAAGACACTATTTGGGCTCCAAGAAGGTAAAATTCTTGGGCACATCATTTCAGAAGAGGGTATTAAGGTAGATCCAAAGAGGATTGAGGCCATATTGCAAATCTCTCATCCTCGAAACATCAAGGAGTTGCAATATTTCATTGGAAAGATTAAATTTTTGAGAAGGTTCATCCCCAACTTGGCAGAGCTCCTTAGAGATATAACAAACATGTTGAAAAAGGAGTAAGGGGTAAAATGGACCTTGGAAGCAAAGAATTCCTTTGAGCCAGTGAAAGAAGCGTTAACCAAAACATCGATTCTAATAAGTCCTGATTTTTCAAAAGATTTTATATTTTTTCATTTGCATCAGAACATACCATAGCTGTTGTCCTTTTATAGAAAAATCCACAAGGACAAGAGCAGCCTATTGCATTCTTTAGCAAGGCATTGAGGGATTCTCCTATGAAGTATAACATTATGGAGAAGCAAGCTTTTTCTTTGGTTAAAGCTTTGAAAGACTTCAGAGTGTACATCCTGCACTCACACATCATTGCCTTTGTCCCAAATTCAGTTGTTAAAGACATTCTAACACAGGACCCAGATGGTAAGAGAGGTAAATGGATTGCTGTTATTCTTGAATATGATTTAGAGATAAAACCCACTAAGCTGATCAAAGGCCAAGATCTAGCTAGATTAATGGCTGAATCAAATTTTGAAGTTCTTGATATTAATGTGATTAATGCTTTTGATGACCAAGAGGAAATCTCAACTCCCATTGTTGAAGACCATTTCATGAATTCCTCTTGGTATGTTGATATTATTTATGTTTTGCTTAAATTAAATACACCTCTTGGTTTGACAAAAACAAAGGAAAGATTCCTAAAGTTAAAAGCTGTAAACTATTGCATTATAGATAGATGTCTTTATTGGAAAAATGCAAGTGGTGTATTGATTAAATGTTTGCCTGAGTATGATGCAGAGAAGGTTAAGCACGAGTTCCATGAAGGAGAGTGTGGAGGTCATTTCTACTGGAAGACAACAACCAACAAAATTTTGAGGGCTGGTTTCTATTGGCCTACTCTTTTTCCTGATATACACAAGATGATCATTGCTTGTCATAAATGTCAACTTTTTGAAGGCAAAAGAAAACTGCTACCCCTACCTCTGCATCCAATCACTGTTGAAGCTCCTTTTCAACAGTGGGGACTTGAGTTCATAGGAGAAATCCATCCACCATCTTCTGCTCAGCATAGATGGATTCTCACTGCCAAAAACTATTTCACTAAGTGGATAGAAGCCATACCCTGTAGGCAAGCCAATGATTCCGTTATTATAAAATTCATAGAGAATAATATTCTCTCTAGATTTGGCTGTCCTACCAAGATCATCACTGATAATGCAGAAGCATTTGGATCAAAGAAGATGGTTGAATTCTGTCACAAATATCAGATAACATTGGGGCATTCCACGACCTATTACCCCCAAGGTAATGGACTTGTAGAATCCTCAAACAAGAGTTTAGTGAATATAATCAAGAAACTGTTGGAGGACAACAAAAAGTCTTGGCACACAAAGCTAGTTCATGCACTTTGGGATGATAGATTGAATTTGAAGAAATATATTGGTATGTCACCTTTCCAGCTTGTGTATGGTACTGATGTAATATTTCCAACCAACCTTGGTGTACCAGTGATGAAGTTGAATCAAGAGTTGCAAACTGAAGATAATGACACAATCAGAAGAATAAATCAGACCATTCATCTTCAACAAACCAGAGAGGAGGTTTATAACAAGGCATTGCAGAAGCAGGACAACATTAAAAAGCTTTTTGACAGAAGAGCAAAGTCCAAAAATTTCAATATTGGGGACAAAGTTTTGAAGTGGGACTCAAGGAGGGAAGACAAGGGAAAACATGGAAAATGTGACAACTTATGGCTTGGCCCTTACTCTATCCATTCAACTGCTGGTAATAATGCCTATTTCTTGCAAGAGTTGAATGGAGCAGAATTGTTTGGGGGTCCTGTCAATGGCAGGATGCTTAAGCATTACTTCTCTTGATACATTTCATGTTCTGAAAGCCTTTTTATCTTTTTCTAATTGTAAATATCTCACCCATCATTGTATTTAAACTTATAAAAAAAAAAAATACAAAAACAAAGAAAGAAAGAAAAGAGGGAAGATTGTAAAAAAAAAAGGTATAGCCCCATACCAAAAAGAGAAACAAATCTAAAAGTTGCAAGCTTAAATGCCACTCCTAAAAAACACACTTCTAGTTAGTCAAACATCCTAATCTCGACTAATTAGTTTTAAATTTTCTGCTGATAGGATAGTGAATTCGATTTGCCGAACTGTTTAATCTTGGCTTATCAGTAGAGATAGAAATTAAAGGTTCAAACATGCTCAAAATATGAACCTAAGTTTACGAAGAGAGGTGACTCAAATCTGTTTTATTTTTGAGTCGAAACAGAGGTAAATCTAGTTCTAATCAGCTTAAAATATGAACTAGTTGACAAAGGAAAGATAGCTCAAAACAAAGGTCAAAACAAAGCTGTAAAGAGATGAAGGAAATGCTTTGAAATTTCAGATCCTAAGCCTTCCATTTTGATTTAATTTTCAGCAGAATAAATGAATATGTGCAGCTTGTTTTTATGCCATAGATCACAGTAAGTCAAACAACTTAATCTTGTCTAGGCTATTTTTAAATTTTTGTTGTAGAATTTAGTGAATAAAATCTGTTGGACAGTTTAATCCCAACAGATAGTAGATTAGGTAGAGAATCATATGGGCTCAACTGTTTAATATGAGTCCATGGAGAAATAAGGAGTAGAAATAGATTAGATTTCCTACTTTCAAAAGAATAAAATGTTGTAAAAGAGTTTTCCAATCCAAGTGCACTCTAAAGAAGAAAAAATGTTAGATCTGTAGGATTGGGTAGGTAGAAAGATTGTTGTTGAAAGATCCATTGTTTTTATGGTTGCTAATATGTTTTCATAGCAAAAGAAAATCATCCTAGCAAAGGAAGGGCAACCCAATGGATGAGGCACTAATTAACCTCTCAGAGAATGCAAGTCTGAAGTTCTTGATGCCTTCAAGAAGGCACCATCCCCAAGGGGAGCCACTGTTAGCCACCTATAAAATTTGTTATACCAAAAGGTGGCTAAATCATTTTTTGGAGCCTTCAAGGAACAAATTTTATTGCAAAAAGTGTTGGCTCTTGAAGACTCTTGAAGGCCTCATGCCTCTATCCAAAATCTTCCCTACTATGCCCATTTTACACTCTGGAATTCTGCTGATTTCATGGGAAGAAACTGCTACAAAAATAACCTTTTTCCCTTTCCTCACTTCAAAACTAACCTTATTTTCTACCCCTTTCATTCTCGTAAAAGTCCTTCATTTTCATATTTTTCCCCTTTTCCCCTCCATCAGGACCCATTTGATAAGGTTTAAGACTCTTTATTTGCGTTATTGAAACCCTCAAAACCCTTTGAAAACTATCAAAAATCTATAAAAAGCCCAACTTTTATTACAGACTTAAGCCCCCTTGGCCTAAGTCCAAACCACTTCCCCATCATGTGACTTGGTGCTAGAACCAAGTGCTAAACCCATATGGTGCTTATCGCCATTGGAACTTTTGGCAAGCGCATATGTTGTGTTACATAAAACCCCCCAATGCGATCAGCTCCTTTGTTATAACTCCAGATCTCATGCTTCCTTTGTGAAAAACTAAGAGTTATAGTCCCGAGCGCTTATCGCATCGGAAACTTTCGATGGTGCATGAGTCTTTCGTTATGTATAAATTCTGGTGTTGATTAGCCCTATATATTATAGCCCCCGATCATATTGCACTCCATATAGACCATGGCCCCGCAGACAGGCTCCAAGCCATATTATAAATATATATTCCGCCCCGAAGCCATGAAATCTTTGTTTTTATTAATTTTTTGTGTTTTTGTAGGGTATGAAAAGTTTTTCGCCGGTGCAAAGCTTAAAAAATCTCCGCTGTCGATTTGATCTGCAGATCGACGACCCACAAATCAATTGCCCCGGTGGTCCCTGCGGTCAATCATTGTACAAAACAAACTGTTTTCATCGCACCTCTTTTGTGGGGTAAGAGGTATTTCCAATTTTAGTGCGATCAATGCCATAGGACGACATGTGGCCTTGAGCGGTTTGGAGATAGCGCCCTCATCACGCATTAAAATTTGTCTATGGGCCCGGCGTGATATTGACGTACACCGTCCAATCTGAGGCCGACTCATTGGATGGTGATCGTGCCCAAAATATGCTCGAGAGATAAACTCCCCCTCCCTTTGCTTCTGCCCGTGCATCTTTCCAGAATCGCGCTCGTTCTCCACCATCAGATCTGAGGCCCCAGATCTAACGGCCCACGTTCCAAGTCACGCGACTTTCAGTGCAAAGTTTATTTCTCTCAAGGCCACACGAAATAGGTGGTTTTCTAATAACATGTGTCGGGCGGGGATGTGTATCGCGTTCCAAAGGGAAATACAGCATACCCGCATTTTCCTCACGTGAAAACGGTGGTTTCCATCCTCGAAACCGTTTTCCCTCTTTCTATGTGCGTTTTCCGCATGCCTCCTCAGCCGTTGATCTTGTGGGCTGATCTCATCCGATGACCCACGATCATCTCGAACCCCAAACACCATTTTTAACCATTTTGTCTCAGAACAAAGGTTTTTAACCTTATCCAATCAAATTTTCGCCATTTCTTCGTAAAGTGACTCCTTCGCTTTACTTCCTCCCGATCAATCCTGACTGTCAATCATTCTGTGATTGATTGTTCTGACTTATTTTTCACTCACTTTCCTTTTTTAACCTCCCAAACAGATCTCGACCGTTGGATGATGCCATCCAACAACCATGCTCTCTCCCTACGCCCTCTGAAGCGGTAAAACCTATATAACGCAGGATTTTATAATATTTTTTGTATTGTGCAGGGTTTTCAATGGTTTTCCATTATATCAAAAGAAAAGCCAAAGTCTGAGAATGACGATTCTCCCGCCTTCGATTCATCAAAAGGAATCATTCACAGGGTTCAAGCTCCACGTTTCGTTAGTGTTTCATGAGGCATTGACGCCATACGAGCCCTGCATGGCCTGCACATCAACAAGACACAGTGTTATTAAATCACAATAAAAGAGTATCAGTGTTGAATAAAGATCACACCAGAATGGAAGATTGAAGACAATTTGGGGATTACGGCTAAGATTGATTATCAAAAGCCTAATCCTCCCAATTAAAACACAATTAAAGAAAATCATAAGTGTTTATCAGATAGAAAGGCCTCCACCACCTCAACCGAGGAAAATTGATACCTCTCAGCTACCACAGTGCCACCTGTAGCCACAAGAATTCAAACAGAGGCCAAATTTATTGATCAAATGCAGATATTTGCCTCAGCGCAGCCAAATATTTCATTATGCTAAGGGAACTTAATGCAAAAAATATCAGCAGATTTATTACATCATGAAACAGGGCTTCAAAGTCAACAAAAGCTCCCACCGAGCTTAAATATTAAATGTAAATCAATTAATATAGTAAGAATACCTGTACGCTTCTCCATTGAGCCCCTCAAAGGTTGAGAAGTCATTAATCTGTATTAATTTCCATGGGAGATCTTTTATTCGATCTCACCTCCTCATTCTTCTATAAATACCTCTGTGGAAGATGAGATATTGTTGGTTCCATTGGTTGCTGAACTTTGAAACGTAATTGCGCTTGAGAATTCTACCTGTAAATAGTGTTCACTAGCTCTTGGAGCTCTACTTGTGATAGATAAGTTAGTCTGGGAAGTGTAGATGATTGCTAAACTAAAGCATTGGACTTAAAGCTGTAACTAGTTTGGAGCATCAATACAAGCTAATTTATGGGATCCCGGTCTATGTCGACGGTGATGTTATTTCTTATTGTGAATTGTTATTTTACTTCTGTTTTCACTGTGTTCATCTTCTCTTATAAAGAACAACATGCATAGAGTTAGGACCTACTGTATATCAGTACCCTTCTCTGACTGAAAATCTTTATCTGAATGTTTTCTTCCAATTTGTGTTATTTAGGAATGATATAATTCAGTTTAAGCATAGGATTGTTGGCGTTCCCTCGTCCTACTGTCTGAGCTGGTTGTTATTCTTAAATTTTATTTTCAATATATGTTAAGTAGAGATGAACTAAGGAAGATATGGTGTGCCCTGGTCCTAGTTTTATCCCAAAATACTATCTGAAGGTTTCACTTGGAATGCGTTAAAAGTTGGCTAGTTCAAAAGTACTTATCAGATCTTAGGCCATTCTGTGTTATCTTTGTGTTTGTATTGAAAGTAAAAAAGTAAAGTAGAGCTAGGAGAGGATTTGTTGTGAGCCTGACCCGCTAGTTTCTACTCTAACAGTTGCCTTCAAGTTTCACTCTGTTTTTATTATGATTTCTATTGAAAGTGGATCAAAGGCTGGCTAGTTTCAAAGTACTTACCAGATCCTGGATTGATTTTATTTTTTTCTGAAGTGTTTGTCAAAGGATGGCTAGTTTCAAAGTACTTACCAGATCCTAGGCTACTCTTTGCTCTTCATTTCTTTAATTCCCCTTCTTGATGTATCATTTCATTCCATAAATCAAACTTTAAAGAGATCCTTAGACATAGATGACTTGCCCCATGGACCACTCTTGAACCCGATTGTTTCAATTAAACCCTATTATGACTCCATAGCCCAATGGACTAAAACCTGCAATTATCTATCTTTCTGGCCAAAGCTTGTTCTGATTTCTTGCAACTTCACACCTTTGAAAATTTTTGCACTTAGAAATTTCCACCTCAAATAGTAATCATGCTCAACCATCCAAAAAAAAAACAAACCCTCGGCCTTCATAACTAGCCTAATATCATTACCCAAAACTCCAAAGACAAATCCATCTTTGCACTTATTGGAGAGATCCCTCTCCGGATTCAGGAGGGCTAGATCCTAGAATCCCAAAGTGGTTGAAATAATGCTCTCCCTGTAGTTGGACTTTTGCCAATATTGCTAATTACAGGGTGCTAACAGACACATGGGCGCAATGTTTTCTCACGCAACCGCAAAATAGGGCTCCAAAGAACCTAAATTATATCCCAAATGGTAACTAATTCAGGAAAAATGGTCATGACGAACTTAAATGGGCCAGTGATAAACAAAATCCATGTTTTTATTTGCGATATTTGCTTTCCTTTTCTCAGAAAATGCGTTTGAAGTTGACTGGTCAAAACTACTGCGGTTTTCCCTTGATCTTTGCCTAGAGGTCCACATGTGCGAGCTGGGTGGAATTTGACCAACAAAAATCAATATTGGAGATTCTAGAAACAATGTCCATGTGTCTGATTTCATTCTAGAGTGGTGGTACTACCTCAACCTTGGAGACAACTGTGGAAACTATAGAAATTTTAACTGTAAAATTATCATTAGTAAAACCATGCATAATTCTCTTTAATTCATTAAAAATAATATAAATAATAATAATAAACCATGTAAACATGTATGCGGGAATTTGGTGCATTTATGAATAAATATGGACCATGGTTAAAATGATGACAATGGGTGAATGGAATGATGGTAAAATGGATGGTTTCATAAAAAAATTATGATAAATTGAAGGCCCAACACCTATCACTAGCTCATCTCTCAGTTAGAACTAGTTAAACTAATTTTAACTCAATTTCTTGAGTTAACTAATTACGACCCACAAATAACTAAAACTGGACCCCTTAAAAATAGGAAAATTCTCTACGTGCCTCCTCTTAGACCTCCAACTCAAATTTCCTAAGCTAACTCATACTTTCTGACTTATTTAACTAATACAAGTTGTCATGAGATGAAATTACAATCTATCTTCTAATTTAATAAAGGGAAAAATAAATCAAAATCCCCCATTGGGTGCCATTTCAACAAAAGATAAGAACCAAAGTAAACTGAAGACTTTATATGAGGGATGATTAGCTGAGAGACAAATGGAATTCCCAACCCAGACACAAAAGTGATGGAGTGTCATGTTCAATAGAGACAAACTACTTTTTTACAATACAAAAGCAAATGTTTCTTTCTGATTTCCCCCCACCATTATTGGAAAGTGCCTCTTTATTTTTATGCAAGCTTGAGGAGGATAACATATGCTTATCGTGTAAGCTCATCCTTCGTATGAGTCCTTCAGAGTATTTTTAACGAACCCTAGGAAGGAGATGTTCGGTCTCGTCATGATGGACGAGTCTTACACTATTTACATTTTATGATTCCAGTGAAGGGGTAAATTGATGTCGTTTTCATATTTAAAGAGTTTGAGAAAGACACAGAAATAAAACTCATGCAATTATTTCAATGTAAAATTTTAACAAGCTCGAAGAAAGTAAAGTTTGATGTTTTTCATTTTTAGGGAGTCAGGAGAAAAACATAATTAAAATCTATAATGTATTTTTTTGTATATTTAGTCCCTCAAGCCCGGAAAATGGTAAAATGATGCAGGAGAGAAATAATTTGACCATGATTAGTCAAAGTATAACTTTTTTGTAAATAATCTATGTGGTCTAGAAAAGTAATAAACTTATACTAGGTAGATGTTTTTCGTTTACTTTAATGAGTTCAAAATAGGCAAGCATGCTCGACAATATTTTCATATTCGAGAGTTAGAGCTTAAAGTTAACTCCAAGGTTTCACTTTTTTCATAAATTTTAAGAGCTCGAAAAAGTGATAAAAGTTTACTTGTCGCCAAAATGATATATTTTTATAAATAGTCATGTAAACTGCAGAATAAAACTCAAACATCATCATAGTTTTTCAAAAATAACAAAAACATTAAAATTTTTGAAATTTTAAGGCTTATAGGTTAAAAATACTATTTTAATAAGCCTATTTTTCTTATGAAATTCAAAAGTAAAAAAAGTTAACCATTTTGGTTTTTACCAATTTGGAGCTCTTGAGAGTGCATTTTCACCCAAATCTTTAGCAACATATTGTGTTGAGACCGGTGAACCATTTCATGTGATGTCTTCTCCAGGCAAGAGATCGTTCTCTTCTCTCAACATTGATGGTTTTAATTTTTCAATTTTGTGGTAGAGTTTAAGTTTTTGAGCAAATTTATGGATCTAGGGTGTAGTCATGGGCTTGTGCGGTCGCTCTTCATTGGGAGTGCCCAAGCTCGATTTTTCTCATGATGGAAAAATGCGGCTTGAGCAGCTCCCTTGAAGTGGATCTGCATAAACATGCATTGCCTATAAAATATGATTGTGCAACATGACGAGGGCATCCAAAATTCATAAATGAAATGGAGAGAGATAACATGAAGCTCATAAAATGCAAGCATTGAGAAATTGTGGCTTGCACAAACATTTCATGATTCTAGGGATGAAATCCTAAGTAAATTTGTTGACATGGTTGCTGAGCGCTTGGAATTTCCAAGACCAATGGTTTTAGATTAGAGATCAGAGAATAACCATTGATGTCAATGAGGAATTTCTTGATGGGGCACTATGTTTGTGGAACCAATATCTCATTTTTTGGTAGTAGTTCAGGCGTTGAAACAAAAAATATTTACTTGGCTCACCATTGTGTGCCTAGATCCACACTCAGTGGTGGAAGAAATGAGATGAAGGACATCCAAATACTTCCACTGAGGACCATTTAATTTACCATTGCTCAACTATGTGGAAGTTTCGCCCTTCACCTTTTTACCAAAGATAAGATGCAGATTTCAATAGAGCGCTTGTAGCCCACTGTGTTCAATTGTCGTGAAGGTGTCACTACCAATATAAAAGGACAACTCACTAGAGAAAAGAATGGACGACTAAAGAAACTTCGGTATGGTGCTATGTTAGTATCATTTTATTTGGAGATAATTCCTATCCTTTGTCCACAGAGTTCCATGGAGATGGGAGGTCCATGATATCCTCATATGTTGCAATGGGTTACATTGATGGCCTGCCATAGAGGTGGTCATGGTTCCAATGGCCAAATATACTCCTACATTTTTCATATGGATGAATCACTAGATCATCATGATTGAATACTACCCATACGTGGGTATATATTATATAGGTGATCTAGATATTCCTCTTCCTATAGGAATGCAGTGGGGTGACATAGGTAAAAAATTCTAACTTTGTTTTTTTTTTTTTTCATTTTTTTTTGCATCCAAGACTAATAATCTAAAATTATCATGCAAATGTGGGACCAATTATACCAATAGAAATGTAGTGGTTTACTGGAAATGATGACCTCCCATGTCCTGTAGTGCGTGATCCAGATGTAGTAGAGGCTCTGATTGAACTTGAGAGCAACCTAGAGAGGTTAACTTTGGATATCACAAACATTGGGATTGACGATTTTACTCTTCACTATCATAAGCACAATATAGGTGTACCTAGTGTTATGCGGAATTATGAATTACGGATAAAAAATTCTTCCCTAAATGTGGTGCTATGCATTTAGAACAACAGATTAAAGACTTTGTAGATACTTTTCCTAACAGTAAATAGAAAAACAGAATAGATCAAGAAAATTACTTGGAGTCCAAGCGCTTCCAAGTATCCTTTTGTCGCTCTTGCTATAGCTTCAAATCCAAGCTAGATCACCAAAATATTTCCTGCAATAATGAACACTAAACAACAAAGAGATTGCAATATACAGATGCCTATTCAAGTTATTCAGCTAAATAAATGAATCATGAACCATATACATCGGATAATAATTCATAATATGAAAGACAGAAACTTATACAGATACATATGTGGAAAAGTAAGCAACAATATTTATTAATGGATAGAAGGGGAGGTTACAACCATCGATTGATTTGATGTCACCATCTCTAGCATCATCCCAGCCTCATCACAATGAACATCTCTCCAGCAGCATATCACTTAAATCAAATCGTCAATTGAAATTCCACTAGCATTTCTCTACTCAATTTCTTCCTTCTCAAGCACTAGGATCTGTGCTCAATTTATAGATGAGCTGAAGGTAGTTTCACAATCAATGAATTTATAATAATAGGAAAGACATGTTCCCAATCTTAGACGTATTAGATGGACACATGGATTCTAAGTTTGACACATATGCACTCTTCTAAAAGGCACTGGCCAAGTGGAGATTCCGGAACAATGAGAATTTCACTCCCAATTGACCAACGCACCCTTGAGTGTCAGGAAGTGCTTTGCAGAGCACCCTTGAATGGAGGTAACTGCATATGAAACACACTTAACCCTTTGAGAGATTGTGTTGGTGAGATCATAGGTGTTATAACATGTACTTCAAATCTTGGAAACCTTGTAATGGAAGTCATGGATGATTTTTTATTGTTCTTTGTCTGAGGGCATGTAGCAACTGAAATGAAAGGGGATGATAGACCCTATTGATTGGTTCTGGGGATGATGTCCAGTTTAACCAGGTAATTGGGAATGGTGCCCGAATTGACCTATAAAATATTTCCCCCTAAAGCATGAAGTTAGAATAATAATTACAATATTTTTTGAATGATATTCTTTACACTATGATGAGCTGGAGCTGAAGCAGAGTGGCGACCTGCATCAATCTTACAATACATTACATCATGATATATCTTCTTGATCACAAATTACTGAGGGAGGGCATTCCCATGCTCAACACATACACTATCTAATAACATTTACATAGTTTAGAAAGACATCTATATTGGAATGTTTCCCAATAAAGATATGCCTACAGATATAGGCCCATGTTCGGATGACGATCTATTTGTAAGGTCACCGTATAGATGATGTGGAAAAAAATCCTGAAATCACAGCTTGGATGGCTGAAACTAGATCCGGGGTCTTTTTATCTCGTTCACTCGATCATTTAGGTACAAGTCTAGCCATGGGAATATATGATTTGTAGTCGAACATGGTAAGACATCGTTTGATTACTAGCGAATGATGTGAGCTATTAACAAACCCGATAGAACCACCATTGATGTCAATGGCCCTCAAGGTACTGTAGTACATTTCGTAAGGCGCGAATAGATAATTTGATGTCAAACACCAAAAAAAATATTTCAGTCAAAAGTCTGGAAGCGAGGATCTTGTTGATGCTGTAGCAAGCCTCATAGTACTGGAATATGTTGTTTCTAAGTGAACTTCCTGGAAAATGATTGGTCGTCGACAGGAAGTCACTTTATTGCGAAACAGAAGTTACTAATTTTGGAGACAAAGATATGACTTGATATAGCAATGTTCAGGGATGACTGTCATGAGAATGAAGGTTTATGAGTATTTCAGAAGGATGCAGAGTATTCACTGGATGAATTCTCTTGAACATATCGGTGTCACTGAGATGAGTTGGCAGCATTGCTCCAAAACCAAAGTGAAGGTATGATGAACCATAGGTATGAATGAACTGTCAAGAATATTACCCAACCCAAATAGTCTTAGTGATGGAGTGAAGTGTCATGTTCAAGAGCAACCTACTAATGTAAAAATTTATGTTCACTTTCCAAAATTTTCCCTGGTCATTTGTTGACTAGTACCTCTTTATTTTTTTACAAGCTTGAGGAGGATAACATAAGCTTGATCTATAATTCAACCCTTTGGGTGAAAAATGTATCGCTATTTAATAATTTAACGAGTCTAGTGATGAATGAAACTCGATTCTTGCCATGATTGACAAGCCCGTTTCTATTTTATGCTTTAATGAGCCTAATGACAGTGAAAACGTGATCCTTTTTCATATTTAGAGAGTTTGAAAAAGAGGACGAAAGAAAACTCCATAAATAATTTTTTTGTAAAGTTGTCGCTCAAATCCGAAAAAGTGTAAAATAATATCTAAGAGAACCTCTTTATTCATGTTTGACCAAGGTATTCCTTTTTTGTAAATAATCTATCTTAGTCTGGAAAAGGGTTAAACTTATATTGATTAGATATCAATTCATTTACTTTTACGAGCTCAAAAAGAAAAGTGCTCGGAAATATTTTCACATTATCATAGTCTGAAAAGAGCTAAAAGAAGACTCCAGATGTCCATTTTCACTGTTATCGAAGCTCGAAAAAGAGATAAAAGTGCGCTTCAAATCCTTTTTAATTTTTAACAAAGCTCGAAAAATAAGGATAAAAGTATTCTTTGTGGTCAAATTATTCTTGAAATAAATTTGCACGACTAATCTGTTCATTAGTTGCAAAACCAGTTTAGAACAACATCAAATGGATTAAAAATACCTGTTTCATGATAAAAAATAATAATACGATAGTCACAACAATACATATTCATTGAAAACAATTAAATAACTAAACAAAAAGAGTTTTATTATTCATTTTTACCATTCCATAGTTACCATTTGCATTCTGGAGCTCTGAACCTGTTTTTTCCCCTGAGCTTCAACTGTTGATTGCATGCAATAGGTAAGAATGTTTTGAATGCCCCCTGCAAGAGCACATGTCGAATGCCCCCTGCAAGAGTAGGTACCCCCCAAGCTTCATTTCATTCACCTAAGTAGATTACTGGTTACTAATATCTAGATGGAATGAAGGTTCATTTAATAGATAAGATGGAAGACTCATCGTAATTAGGAGAGGATTTGTTTCATTTTTTAACGAGCTTGACACAGGAAAATAACTATGCTCATGGTCTGTTTCATTTTTTTAATGAGGTTAACACAGTAAAAGAACTATCCTCAAAGGCACTTGTTTCATTTTTTAATGAGGTTGACACAAGAAAAAAGAACTATCATCAAAGGCACTTGTTTAATTTTTTAACGAGGTTGACACAAGAAAAAATAACTATCCTCAAAATCCATTTCATTTTTAATAAGGCTGATATAGTAAAAGAACCATCCTCATAATGTGATTAATTTTTTAATGAGGTTGACACAGGAAAAGAACCATCCTCAAAATCTTTTTCATTTTTTAATGAGGTTGACATAGTAAAAGAACCATCCTCATAACCTGATTCATTTTTTAACGAGGTTGACACAGGAAAAGAACCATCCTCAAAATATGTTTCATTTTTTAATGAGGTTGACATAGTAAAAGAACCATCCTCATAACCTGATTCATTTTTAACGAGGTTGACATAGGAAAAAAACCATCCTTAATGTGCAGTTGGACTAGTGAGTTTGCGCTGGAAAATACGTAGTCTAACATAGTCATCATTTAAGGAGCTTGATGAGCACCACAAATGATAAGTTATAACATGCATTGACGGGTCTTCTCCAGGGTTTTCATTGAATTTTTAAATTTCAGAGGGTAATTTCTATGAAATCACTGGCCACCAAGGGGAATAACTGATGGGACCAGCTTGATATTGCAGTGAATATGTGAATAAAGGATCAAGTTGTTCAATAATCATAAGGGAGGAACTAGATAGAATTCTAGATGATGACATGAGTGAAGTCAATGAGAAAAACATCGAAGATGAAGAAACAGTAGATGTTGTCACAATTGAAATAGATGGTTCAGTCTGGGATGTTATCCCAGCCATGGTCAAATGACCCAATGTATACCCTATAGGATCTATGGGAAATCAAAATGAAATAGGATCAATAAAAGCAGAGGAAGGTGATTGAGGAAAAGACTCGTACAAGTAAAGCTCCTACCGAAAATAAGTTGGAGTTAAAGGTGTCTCGTCTTGTGGTATTTCCTCAATCGAAATCAAACCAGGTGGAAGAACTTCACCATCAGACCCGAAGTATATTTCAGGTGGTTGATTTCGTGATATGGGAGACTCAATGGCTACAATAGATTGTGGAGTGACCAATACAAAAACAACTTCCGATTGTTCGACTTCAAAATCAATATTTTCTCCACTTAGGGCATATAGAAACTGAAATATAAGGGGATGATAGACCATATTTCATTGGTCCTTGGGATGATGTCCAGTTTGACCAATAAAAACTACCCCCTAAAGCACGATGGAATCTGGTTCAACTTCTAATTGAACAATGTTGGGTTCGGGAGGTATGGTCTCACTGATTAGATGGATCGTGACCACATGTAGTTGTGAGGACTCCATCTCGACAATAGTAGATGAACCAAGATTTGTAGAAACGACTTGTGTCGACTCTGGTATATGGGAATATGATGCTTCACTAGAGGTACTGATGGTACTGGTTTTGGTAGAGAGATATCGCCTTCACCGCACATAAGTGGCTTCTAGTGGTAAAGGTGGATTCAATGCTAATCTACGCAAACGACAGGGAAAAGGATTTTGTTCTTCTACGATGAATGATTTATTTTAACCAAAAAAAATTAAACAAGATAAAAGGATAAAGCTAGGCAAAAGGTTTACCAAGAAACTGTGAACTGCAAAATACCTCTTAGTGAACCAAGAAGTACAGGCAGGCAATCTCCTCGAATGTTGTGTTAGGTGTATCACAATTTACAAGGCGACCGACTCAGTTCACTATGGATGGATAGCAACCTAAATTTGTCCTCCCAAATATACCCGAAGTTACATGTAGGCCCAAGTCAATATTAGCGCTGTCTGATGCAGAATCGCACAGTGAGACCACCCCTTTATACTTTTTGTACTATAACACCGCCAGATATACCCAAAAGTATGTGGACGAGCTACGATATACTTACATGTTGAGTTTGCAGCAAGATGATGAGCTTAGTGGAAAGAACTCGCCTTCACTAAGTGGGCTCGCATGCTATTTTTTGCGCAAGTCTATTTTTACACTATGTCTATTTTTAGACATGTCGATCATATTCTATGAGTTGTAGGATGCTATTTGTGGATGGTTTTTCAATTTGGAAAAATAGATGGACTTATATTTTTAGACATATTGGGCGGAATCTATTTTTAGATTGCCAGTCTAAAAATAGATATGTCGAATATTATTAGCTCTTAATAGAACGATAGTGGGTGCTGCATGGGCGATGTTGCATATTGATCAGGGCCTTCCCATACACTTATGGGTTGAGTCATGCAATACTGCGGTTTATGTGCAAAAGCCGTTGTCCTCACAGGATACTTGGCATGAGTACACCCGAGGAGGCGTTTTCTGGTAAGAAGCCTGATATTTCCCATTTAAGGATTTTTGGTTCACCTGTTTACATCCATGTGACGAAGGATGCTAGGAAGAAGTTGGAGCCGACTCAGAGGTTGGGATATTTGTGGGGTACACTGATACACCCCACAACTATCATGTGTATTTTCCAGACAGTCGTAAGAATGTTGTGCGACAGGATATCAAATTTCATGAGGATAAAGCCATGAAATGTTCGCTTGAGAGGGAGCCACACTTGCATGCAGATGAGGAGCTATTATTTCCTAAGGATGAGCCTCAGGATGTGGAACAGCCACAAGAGGAGGTTCATGGAGTGGAAGAGACCACTCATGCAGCACCAACCATCAGAGGGCAGAAGCGCACTACAAAAGCTGAGCGACTGGCTCAAGATGCAGAGAAGATTGTAGGAGCACCTACATCACATCGCAGAGAGAGACAATCACCTGACCGGTATACTAGATACATGGCTCTTATGAGAAAGTGTATTGTGACAGAGCCATCCTCTTTCGAGGAAGCTGTGGAGGATCCTGCATGGGTAGAAGCCATGGTGGAAGAGTATGATTCGATTGTTAGAAACAGTTCATGGGAGATTGTCCCAAGGCCGGAAGGGAAGTCAGTGGTAGATTCAAGATGGATCTACAAAGTGAAGAAAGCAGCTGATAGGAGTGTGGAGAAGTACAAGGAAAGATTTGTTGCCTAAGGCTTCTCACAGATTGAGGGGATCGATTATGAGGAAACCTTTGCACCTGTCGCAAGGTATTCTTCCATACGGACGATTCTTGCTCTCTCAGCACAAATGGGGTGGCACATTCATCAGATGGATGTGAAGAATACGTTCCTCAATGAAGTGATTGAGGAGGAGGTGTACATAGAGTATCCCAAAGGTTTCGAGATCTTCAGCAGCGAGTCGCATGTGTGCAGGCTCAAGAGAGCGTTGTATGGGTTGAAACAAGCACCTTGTGCTTGGTACACAGAGATAGACAATTATTTCACCGAACTTTGATTCTCCAAGAGTCAGGCGGATCTGAACCTATACCAGATTGTGGTGGAGGGTAAGTTGCTGATCATTGTACTTTATGTAGATGATTTTATTTTGACAGGTGATGAACTGTTGATACACTCATGCAAGGCTGATCTTGCAAAGGAGTTTGAGATGAAGGACTTCGGCCTCCTTCATTATTTCCTGGGATTGGAAATTTGGCAGCGTAGTGATGAAATATTTGTGTCTCAAGGCAAGTATGCCCAGGAGATACTGGAGAAGTTCAACATGCATGGATACAAGCCTATCGACACTCTTCTTCCTGGTGGTTGGAGGAAAGAGGATTCTACATTGGCAGAGGTAGTGAATGCCACTGTTTATTGACAGTTGGTGGGTTTGCTTATGTATCTGGTCAATACACGACCCGAAATATGATATGTTGTTAACCAGATTTCACAAGCTATGGTTAAGCCTACTAAGCTCTTTTGGAAGGCAGGAAAGCATGTATTGAAATATCTTAGACGCACATCGGGATATGGATTATGGTACAAACAGTCGGATGAGGTGAAGCTGTGTGGCTTCACAGATGCAGATTGGGCAGGGAGCCCAACGGACAGAAAGAGCACATCTGGAGGGATTTCAGTATCGGGTCGACAACAGTTTCTTCGTATAGCAGGAAGAAGAGATCCGTGGCACTCATTTTAGCAGAGGCTGAGTATATGGCAGTGAGTTTGGCTGCATGCAAGGCTATATGGATGAGGAAGATCCTGGTCAAGTTGTTCGATTCACACTTAGATCCTACTGTGATATATTGTGATAATCAAAGTTGCATCAAAATCTCATTTAATCCAGTATTTCATGATATATCTAAACACATTGACATCCTGTATCATCATATCATAGATTGTGTGCAGTGGAAGATCATGTTACTTTCATACATTCCCACGGAGGATCCGGATGCTGATATCTTGACGAAGGCACTCACTAGGAGCAAATTCGAATACCATAGGGGCAGGATAGGGGTGGCAAATAATCCTTATCTTGTTGAGAGGGAGTGCTGAGATTGCAACAAGATGATGAGCTTAGTGGAAAGAAGTCGCCTTCACTAAGTGGGCCCGCAGGCTATTTTTGGTGCAAGTCTATTTTTAGGCATGTCGATCATATTCTATGAGTTGCAGGATTCTATTTGTGGATGGTTGGTCAAGTTGGAAAAATATATGGACTTCTATTTTTATACATATTGGGCAGAATCTATTTTTAGATTGCCAGTCTAAAAATAGATATGTCGAATATTATTAGCTCTTAATAATATCTAGACTATAAACATTATCTTATTCTCTTGGAGCACTTCAGTTAAGTGCACAGATGTGGCACAGGAGCTGACAGAAGGAATTACGCTATTCCTGAGGGTTAAATGGAGCTATTGCATGGATACTTAAGTTAGAACTCATGTGACAGAGTTTGGTGGAGTTATTGAGGTAGTTGATGGAGTTGTGTTCAGTTTAACTGAGTTAAACATAGTTGAGCTAGTTGTATCTAGTCTAACTGATTGATACACTAGTGAGAGGTGTGAATTAATTATTAATTAACTCACTAATTATTAACTCATTAATCAACTAAAGAATACATCATTTAACTACAGTGCATGGATAGTTTCAGTGGAGACCAGTGAAGAGGTAGGTGAAAGAGCAATGTGACTATCTGTTGTGACTATAGTGTTGCATGATTTGCAACGACCAGTGATTAGAGATGCCAATGAGGATTGCGTGAGAAAGGCTAGAACAATTCGAGTTCATTCAGAGCCATTCTTCAGCAGTGATTGCACAGTAGAGGTAGGCTATGTTAGTATGAATCCTTTGTCGAAGTGTACGAAAAAGGACCACTTTAGCTATGCATAACTAATAGCCCTAACAACAAAAGTGGCTGCCAATATCTTCAGATCTGCAGTTAGTTATACAAGAAAAGAGATGAAAAATACCAGATCTATGCATGGAAAGACATTAAGCAGTAAAAACAAGGGTTTGCTCCATATACCAATAAACAAGACAAGAACAATTTTTGAAAGAATTTTTATATTAATGGGGCACTTGTGAGGAAAACTAGAAGGAGTATCCAATTCCCCTCAGTGGGATGGGTTCTTGGAAGTCTTCAGCACTTCAGATCTAAGATTTCTCTCTCTAGTTGATGTAGAAAACCCAATGCAAAGAGTAGAGCTCAATGGGAGCAAATGATGGAGATATGTGACCAGGTGTATAGATCCAGAGTGATCTAATAGGCAACAAAAGGTGAAGAATGGTAGGAAAAACCCTCCTATTTATAACAAAATATTGGGTCATTCTAGATCTTGGTGCATGGGTTAACCAGATCTAGATCCACTTTTTATGGAATATTTTATTATATTTGTTCGAGGGAAAAGGTATTTGACTTGGGTCAAATCCCTTAATTTGTCAAAAATAAATAAATAAATGATTTATTTATCTTTTTAAGGAAGCGGTTAGAAGATAATCAAATAAATAATGATTTATTTAATTATTTAAGGAAGTGGTTGAAAGATAATTAAATAAATAGTAATTTATTTAATTATTTATGGGTGATTTGGTCATATTTATCAAGGAATATCATCTAAATAAGGTTTAAATGATTATTCCTAGAAAATAATAAGATAAATAAAGGTTTATCTAATTAATTTCTTTGATTTTGGGTTAAACATGACTGGGAATAATAATTAAATTATGGTTTAATTAATTATTCCATGAGTAAAATCAAACAAATATGGGTTTGTTTAATATTTCCTTTTGGGGTTTCCTGTTTTAACATAGTGAAAGCAGTTTTACTTAGGGTAAAACTAGTCTTACATGGTGTACTTGGGTCCATCTAATGATAATAGGTTAGATGACCAAAAAATGGTGTAACAAATTGCCCCCCAGCGTGCGAGTGTCAGGAGCAAATCGTATGACCGAAGTACGTTGTAAGAACACAATCACTAGACAACAAAAGGGATGTCGGAGAGAGAAATGTGAGGTAGATAGTGTGCTGAAGGACTAGACCCTGAGGAGACGAGACTCGCAGGTGCAACAAGTCTCTTTTTATGAGAGGGTACCTGTGCTGAAGGCGGCGGGGGAGGCATACCTATGCCCGCCGAGACAAAGTACAAAAGAATAGTGTGTCCAATAAACAAGGGACCGAACCATAAAGTACAGCTGGCATAATCATGAGCCAGATAAAAATACAATGAGGAATCCCACATACATGCTGTGCCTGGGATAACAGCCAGGACTTGTACAATAATATCCGAGTACATGAGAGACAAATATAACCCAAATGCCCCCTGTAACTGGGGAAGGGCTCACAAAATCTGACTGATACATGCAAGTCGAAGAGGTGCTGCAAGTGGCTACGGCCAACATCATCAAATATCTGGAGCTGCAACGAAGGCTGCAAAGAAGAGGTCATCCGGGCATGTGGGGGGCTACCTGCAGGGCCACCCCCTCATGAGGGTTGAAACATCTCACACACACCCGGGAATCATCAAGAGCTACTGCTAGATCACTGGACCATCAAGTATACGAATCCCGATCATGCTGAAAGGAGCTGGAGAAACAATCAAGCCAAATGGAAAGGAGATATCCCTTTGCCTAATCCGAGGCACCGAACAAGAGTGGAAGCTAGAACCAAGGTACACCGCCCTCTAGACCTGGCTTCTGGAATGAATGAGCTGATGTCGACAGAAGGAGGTCTACCATAGTTGAGGCAATGAGAAACCCTCAACTAAGGCACGAGAGAAAAGAGTAGAGCGACGGACAAACTGACACTAATGATGATAGTGAAGTGGAAGGGACTGAGTAGCTAATGGACGACTTCCTTTGTTAGAGCATAAAGGGCATGAATGACATGGCAGCGACTGAAACAACATCATCAGGGATGGGGCACAGTGGAACTGAAGGTCATAATATGCGACACAAGAGAGAGACCACGCAATGACGGATGGAGGGCTATAGTGGAGTACAAAGGGAGGCGGTATAGACTCCATGGATGCGATGATGACTCAACTTGGATGCTCTAAACAAAGGCGACACAATAGTGCTGCCACACAGTAAAGGCCCAATGGGGGACCATGAAAACATGAGTTCAAGGTGGGAACTCATGACGAAAATCGACACAAACATGGACAAGTATGGGGGCGAAGTGATGCCCCAAATACAAGTGTTGTAAGTGAGAAAATTCGATTTAAAGCGGATGTGGAGGGGGCCTTCTTGGACAAAATGGGTCCAGGTGAAGCAGCAAATCATAAACATGAAAAAACATATGCTGGCTATCTAAAAGAAAATAAATCATGCATTTCAGAAGGGAAATGCTAAGGGTAATATTTCTTAAGATAGACTGCATTGCGAGGATTAGGAAGGGGGTGGCCTTCGAAATCCTCTAAGAGGTATTCCCCCTTACCAAGATCCTTACTAATGATGTAAGGACCTAGCCATAAGGAGTCAAACTTCCCATGACCAAGGACATCATGGGCCTGGTCATATACTAGAACAAGGTCGCCTTCGTGAAAAGTGTGAGGCTGGAATTTTCGGTCATACTAAGCTTTGGTGCACTTTTTGGCCGCTTCCATGGTTTGCAAGGCAACACGGCGGTCTTCGGAAGCACGCTCGAGCATGATAAGTCGTTGTTCTAGAGGTTGGGTGTCAGGGAGAAGTTCAACGGCCAGATGTAGGGAAGGAATTTCACACTCGATCGGTAAGACTGCCTCCTCTCCAAAAACCAGGTGGAAAGGAGTAAACCCGGTGGAAGTTTTAACAGAAGTTCAATAGGCCCACAAAGCAGGGAAGAGCATGAGATGCCAGTTGGTTTTGTGCTTATTCACCGTTCGTTGAAGCATAGTTTTGAGGATTTTTTTGACTGCTTCAACTTGGCCATTACCTTGGGGGTAATAGGAGGAGGAATATTGGTGCTCAAAACCCAACAGTGAGGATAGCTCACGCCATATCTCATCTTCAAAATGTTTGCCATGGTCAGAGACCAGTTGTTTGGGAACCCCGAATCGAGCTATAACATGATTAAAGAAAAAGAGGGCCGCGGTAGCTGCCGTGTTGTTGAAAGTTGGCATGGCCTCGGCCCATTTAGTGAAATAGTCGACCGCCACGATGATATACTTATGGTTACCAGCGGATGGCGGGCGACACTCCATAAAGTCGATGGCCCATTTACAGAAGGGGCCGGTTGAGACGACCGGATGGAGGGGAGCTGGTGGAGCTCGTGCCTTAGGGGCGAAATGTTGGCAATTGGGACTGTGTTTGACTGCCTCAATGCAATCACTAAAGAGAGAAGGCCAAAAATACCCAGCGCGCATGACTTTCTGGGCAGTAGCAAGACCGGAGAGGTGGCCACCGCAAGCGCCGCTATGGCAGGCATTAAGGACCTGTTTAGCTTCAACGTGTGTGAGGCAAGGACGAAGGACGGTATCAAGCCCGCGACGATATAGGTCTTCACCGATAAGGAGGTACCGGGGGGCTTGGTGTCGGATGCGTCGGCAAGCCTCACGATCAAGGTGAAGGGCGAACTTTTGGGTTCGCAAGTAAGTAAGAATGTCGCCATACCATGGGTCGTCGGTAGTAATGGCAAATAAGTGTTCATCAGGAAAATCATCATTAACTGGGGTGTCTTGTGCTCCGGTAGGTAATTCAGAAATGAGCTCAGCGAGGGCTAAGCCTTTCTTACTCTTTGGTGTGACGAATTCGAGGTCAAATTCTTGAAGAATAACGACCCAATGGGAATATTTCCCAGTGAGGATACGACGACTCAATAGGAAAGCCAAGGGGTTGGAATTGGTCACAACCTTGGTGGAGCGCATAAGGATATAATGACGAAGTTTTTGGACTGAGAACACTACAGCCAGTGCTATTTTTTCTTCAAGTGAGTAGGAAACAGGGGGTCCTACGAGGTTCTTACTGACATAGTAGATCACATGCTCAATACCATTGTCATCTTCCTGGATAAGGACTCCAGCGACCGAATAGGTGGAAGCGGAGATATACAGGATGAAGTCCCGATCAAAGTCGGGAGGGCGGATCAAGGGAGCGGATGTGAGAGCCTGCTTGAGGGCGTCGAAAGACTTGTGAGCATGGGAATCCCAAACAAAAGGGATAGAAGATCGGAGGAGTCTAAGGAACCCATGTGCAGTGGTGGCGTAGTCAGGGACGAACCGTTGAAGAAAATTAGCTTTGCCTTGGAGACTTTGGAGCTGGCGGAGGGTACGTGGGATGGGAAGTTCAAGAATGGCTTGAACTTTCAAAGGGTCAAGAGTGATGCCATCCTTAGACACGATGAAGCCTAAGAGACGGCTGGCAGGGACACAAAAGACGCATTTCAATGGTTTAAGGCGGATATTATACTTGCGACATCGGAGAAAAATGGTACGCAGATCGTGGAGGTGCTGCGCCCGATGCTTAGAACGCGCAGTGAGGTCGTCTAAATAAGCAAGGATAATGTGAGCTAAGTCATGGAAACAATAAGACATGGCCCATTGAAAGGTGGCGCCGGCGTTTTTGAGGCCGAACGGCATGACCCAGAAAGCGAAATTTCCCCACGGACTAATGAACGTGGTTTTGAGTTGATCGGCAGGACGGATAGCAATTTGGTTGTATCCGGAGAAACCATCCATAAAGGATAGAACCTCATGCCCTGCACACTCGTCAATGATTTGGTCGATGAACGGTGTGGGGAAGTTGTCTTTGGGACAAGCTTGGTTCAAGTCGCGAAAGTCCGTGCAGACACGGATGGTGCCTTGTTTCTTGAGAACGAGAACTGGGTTGGATACCCAAGTGGTGTATTCAATGGGGTAAATAAAACTAGCTTGCTTGAGCTTATCGATTTCGGCTTTGATAGCGTCACGTCTAGACGGATGAATGGGTCTCAACTTTTGACAGACTAGTTTGGCCTCAGGCCATGTGTCGATATGGTGTTCGACAATGGAGGGATCGAGTCCGGGCATTTCAGAATAGGACCAGGCAAAAATATCACGGAATTCTTTGAAAAGCTTGGTGTAAGCTTCGATTTCTTCCGGGGTGTAGTGGGCGCCTAAGGTGATATATTCTTCAATACCTGGTGTGACTGAAATGTTAATTTTGATGGTAGGAGAGATATTGGCCATGTTTCCTTCTTCGAAAGCATCGGGTGCAGGGATGGGGTTTTTGAACCAATCAACTGCATTGGGGATGAAGTATTTGGTTTCCACAGCAAATTGATCATGGGAATGCTGTGGGAGGAAGTATGCGCGATGGTGCATATCGTCCCATGGAAAGTCCGGGTTAGTCATGGCTTCCATAATGTCTTCATCGGATTGGAAGATAGGAAGACTGGAGGAAGAAAGGTCACCCGAGGAGGTGGTGGTGTGGGACGGGTCATCAAGAGGAGAAGGGCTCAGATGCGCGATATCAACAGATCCAAGGTCAGCTGAGGAGCTGAGAGGATCGGCAGGTTGAAGGGCAGGTGAACTATCTCGCAAGGATGATGACAGGTACAAAATGGTGGTTGAGGGCTCTGTTGGCTCGATAGCGGGAGGAGGAATGTGAATGGGAGTAGGAAGGTCCTCTGGTCCTATCAAAATGGCCTTGAATTGGCAGTACATGTCCAAGGAAGAACGATACTCGTCAAGGCGGGGACAGAGGTGGGTGTAATGGCCGTGGAAATCGCACAAGGCACAAGGGTGGTTTGTGCGCAAGGTTTTGAGTTTCGGGATAGAGTCTGGGATAGTGATGTAGAATTCTGGGATGTCAGAGTCGGGAAATGTCTCGTTGACCAGAATCTTGAGGTGCGGCAATTCAGGACACATATGGGTGGCGTGACCGACGATATCACACAAAGCGCATTGGATTGCGGGCTTCGGTGGTCGCGGAGGAGTAGGAGTTGTCGAGGCGGCCTGGTCCTGATGGGTTTCCCCCTTACGAGCTTTGCCTTTCTTTCCGGGGGCTGGCACCACAGGGGTAGGGTCCTGTGGAGGTGCTGGGGGCTCGGAGGAGGTGAGGGGGATCAGTTGAACCGGTGTCAAAGCAAGGTAAGGTTTGGGGTGACCGAGAGTGGTAGCGGCTGGAGGGTCAATGTACTAGATGGGTATGCTAAGAATCAGGTTAGGAAGAGAGAGGGTGGCCATGACGAGGACATAAAATACTCCGGGAGGGGGAGCCAGGAAAGGTATCTTCCCAGCAGGGTAATGACCAGGAGGGACGGCTCCGAGGTGGTTAAGGCCAGGGGGAACTACTCCAGGAGGATAAAGGGGTTCAGGGATACCAGCTGTAGGGGGAGGGCCAGAAGGAGGAGGTCCGGCTGGCTGAGAGGAATGGCTAGGAGCGGGGTGCGGAGGGCAAGGGGGAGGTTGCTGACTAGCCGAGGCAGGCCGCTTAAGAGCAGCCTGAGACGATTGCATCATGCAAATATTCGATAAGCTGGGATCAATGATAGGAGCGGGAGGAAGGTTAGGGAAAGTTCCAAGCAGGGAGGAATCTTTGTAAACGTCGGGGCAGACACTGGTCAAGGAATCGACGATTTGCTTGTTGGCTACAAAAGAGTTGGTCGTCTCAGATGAGGTCTGAGATTTTGGCTCATGATATGTCAACTAGTCAATGGTGACTATCTTTCCATTATGGGGGAAAGACATCTTGCGAAAGACCGCAGATGGGACATCAGACATAGCATAGGTTTAGCTGCGCCCCAATAGAATGTTGTAATCTAGCGGGGCATCGATGACTTCGACGTCAACGCAAACAGTCTTACCGGCGAGGGTGAGAGGACAATTACGAAACATGCCAATGGGTTGGGAGGCATGACCATCCCACGCTCAAAGGGTGATCGTGGAAGGGGCCAGTTCAGGGGATCCGAGTTGCTTCCAAACCGAAGCGGACATCACGCAGGTGGATGCCCCCTCATCAATGATACACTGGGACACGTTGGCGTTCCAGATTTTGACTGGGATTTGGAAGGCGACGGAAGGAGGGAGAGGAGGATGGTCCGATTGAGTGGCGTCGAAAACAATCATTTGGTCATCAGCAGGATCTACAGCGCCCACGGCAGATAGTAGAGCCTTCTTTTGGGAAGGGCACGACTGGAGGATTTCCATTGTGGAAATGGCGGCAGGAGATTGTGCCAAATCATATACTATGCTATACGAATGGGCAGCTCGACTGGGAGCAGCGTTTCGACGTAGTGGGACCTTAGGTATCTTGGTATGAACCTCAACTTTTGGTTGAGGGATATGTAAGGGGCCACTGGGTGACGAAAGAGGCTCTGGAGAACCTGAAGAAGGAGGCTCGGGAGCAGACTGAGCAGGGGGCTTGGAGTACTAGCGAGACCAAGTTTGAAGGTGAAGATCGACGGACGGGTTAGGATCGAAGTGCATCATAAGGATCTGGTAATCAGAGGAACCAGACAGGGAAGGGGGGGTGGCTACCTGGCTATCGGGCGGTTGGGTAGCCACGAATCCTTGCTGAGGGAAAGGATCAGTAAACACGGCTGGCTAGGTAGTGGCCACATTAGGAGGAGCATGAGGGGAGGCGTGCTGTCCGCGCAATGTGGCTTGAGACTCCCACATCTTCCGCATCTAGGGTAATAGGGGACAATCATGGGTGTAATGACCATAAACACCGCAACACGAACAAGGCTTACTTGTGCAAAGCGGCCTGTCCGGCTTGGGCTGAGTGCCCTGTTGCTGGTTGGCAGTGTTAGGGTCCACACCAGGATTGGGTCCACGGGTACCAGGGTTAGATTGGTTGGGATTGCCTCTCCGCCTTCTTTGAGAAGAAGGGGGATTAGTCGCACCCTGCTGTGCAAATACTTGCCCTGGACGGGGATGTAGGTGCTGGTGCTGGGGTTAAGGAGGTAAGGGAGGAGGAAATGCATATGCTGGAGGAGCTGGCGCACCAGGCTGCGGATAAGGGTAATGGGTAGGTTGGGCAACATTGAGGTAAGCAGGAGGTTGGGCAAAAGGAGGAGGCATGCCGTATCCTGGATACATGCTACCGGGAGGGGGGAGAGTGCTGGAGGAGATGGCCCCTCCCTGAGGGAGACCATAGCCCATAGGAGGTTGAGCGTATGGATGGGAAAGGGCTCCAACGATACCGTCGGCGGAATGAGATGCCCCCGGGGCGTTAGCGCCACCGGGCCTGGGGAGGTCAGGAAGAACGATATAAACATAACCAGATTGAGCGTAGATCAGGTCATATTTCAAGGCTATTTGGAGGGCGGCTTCTTTAGTTTGAGGAAAGTGAGAGGCGACATCTTTGCTGATGGGAGCGGGAAGGGTGCGAAGGAACCAGTCCATGTAAACCCGATCTTCGAAGGGAGGCTCGATATAAGCTCTGTCTTCTTCGCCATTCCTGAACATGGGCGGAAAGGCATGTTGAAGATGATTGCTTGAAGGAAGTCAAGAGCTCCGTGTCAGTATCGTATCGGAGAGGGAGCTGGAAGTACGAAAAAAAGGCTTGGGAAAGAGTCTCAAAGGTGGTATGGGTAGAGGTGGCTTGTTCGACATACCATTTAGAAGCTTCGCCGGTGAGCGTGCATTGGAACAAACGAAGACGGATGGAGTCATCGGTAATGGAATTGGAAGTACACCACATGTGGAAATATCGGACATGATTGGTTGGATCTTCGCCATTAAGGCCCTCAAACTTAGGGATGTCGGAGGGGAGCTTGGTTGGCATAGCAGGCCAATTAGCATTGTGGTGAATGGGGTCATTGATCAACTGATGGAAATCGGGGAGGCTAAGGCCTGCAATGTATGGCAGCATAGGGGTGGCCGGGGTAGTTCCTATGGCGGTTCCGCTAGTAGTAGGGCCGACATTAGGGCCGGGAGAACCGCTAGCGTTAGGCCCTGGACCAGACATAGTGAAGGTGACAGGGGGAGAACCAGGAAAAGAAGGAGGACCCGATGAATCAGGAGAGGAGTCGGAGTGCGGACTCGAAGGTGGACTGGCTCGAAGACGGTGGGGCGGAGCAGGTTGATCGACCGGAAACTGAGGATGAAGGCCAAGAAGTCTCTGGGAAAGGCGCCTTGGGGGCGCAATGATGACAGGAAGAAGGAAACCGACAAGGGCAGAAAGGGACAGAATAAAGCGATGTCAAGGGCAGATAAGGTGTAGTGACAATTGATTTTAGAGTCTTTGCCAGGCGGTGTTAACCAGGCACTTCTTCACTTAGGGTCAGTGTGTGGTGTGCGTTAATTTTAATTTTTAAACCCTTTTCATTTTGAGAGCAAGAAAAAGTGTGTTGCGTAACTGAAAAGAAATCTGCGTAGAACAATATAGATTGCTGAAAGGACAGAACATTTAACAGCTAACTATGCATCAATCTAACCCAAAAAGGCGGGTCTCTCAAAACTACTCTAAAAGAGGGAAAAAATCTAGTCAAAACACACATAAAAAGAGGTCAATAGATCTAGGGTCGAAAGGGACAGGGATCCAGAGGATAAAGCTGCTGAAAAGAGGTGCAGATCACAGCCAAGAGACAGAGGCAAAGTGGCTGGAAAAAGGAAGGAAATCAGCAAAAAACAGAGGGGGCAAGGGAAAGGCCCAGAAATTAGGTCCAAACAAAACGACAGGAGGTGATTTGAAAGGAAGAAAGGCTGATTTCAAAGGATCTGAAAGGGAGGTAACAGATCTGGAAAAAAGGAGGCTGAAGCTCTGAAAAACAGACGACTGAAACAGCTTAAAACTCTTCCACAAAAAGTGGAGGGTACTAAAGCCCTAAGGGGATAGGTTCTCACTTAGATGAGTAAAAAAAGATCAGAACTTGGTCAAAACGGGCTGAGACAGAGGCTGGAGGACCCTGGCAGAAGCTGCAGCAAAACCCAGAAAAATTGCAGAAAAATTGCTAAAAAAATGGCAGGTCGCAGTTTCTGACCTGATTTTAGTGCAGGTCGCAGGAAACAGGCTAAAAAGTGCGACCTGGAGGTCCAGGTCGCAGGTTATGGGCCAAAAAGTGCGACCCCCCGTTTCGGTTGTCTCGGCGGCAGATTTTCAGAAAAGTTGTCGTCTCAGTTGCGGCTGGTGTCGCTTACCTGCGCAATAGGGCCAGAAACACACGGAAGTTAGAAATTTTAATGTTTTAGGGTTTTATGTGAGAAAAACAACATAAAAATAGGAAAAATAAACAGCTAAAAAGAAACCCTAGGGTCTGAAGTAGCTGGATATGCAGGAATATGAAAAACGACAACGGTCGTAATTTAAAACCCGTGTGGAGTCGCCATTTGTTAGTATGAATCATTTGTCGAAGTGTACGAAAAAGGACCACTTTAGCTATGCATAACTAATAGCCCTAACAACAAAAGTGGCTGCCAATATCTTCAGATCTGCGGTTAGTTATACAAGAAAAGAGCTGCAAAATACCAGATCTATGCATGGAAATACATTAAGCAGTAAAAACAAGGGTTTGCTCCATATACCAATAGACAAGACAAGAACAATTTTTGAAAGAATTTTTGTATTAATGGGGCACCTGTGAGGAAAACTAGAAGGAGTATCCAATTCCCCTCAATGGGATGGGTTCTTGGAAGTCCTCAGCACTTCAAATCTAAGATTTCTCTCTCTAGTTGATGTAGAAAACCCAATGCAAAGAGTAGAGCTCAATGGGAGCAAATGATGGAGATATGTGACCAAGTGTATAGATCCAGAGTGATCTAATAGGCAAAAAAAGGTGAAGAATGATGGGAAAAACCCTCCTATTTATAACAAAATATTGGGTCATTCTAGATCTTGGTGCATGGGTTAACCAAATCTAGGTCCACTTTTTATGGAATATTTTATTATATTTGTTGGAGGGAAAAGGTATTTGACTTGGGTCAAATCCCTTAATTTGTCAAAAATAAATAAATAAATGATTTATTTATCTTTTTAAGGAAGCGGTTAGAAGATAATCAAATAAATAATGATTTATTTAATTATTTAAGGAAGTGGTGGAAAGATAATTAAATAAATAGTGATTTATTTAATTATTTGTGGGTGATTTGGTCATATTTAACAAGGAATATCATCTAAATAAGGTTTAAATGATTATTCCTAGAAAATAGTAAGATAAATAAAGGTTTATCTAATTAATTTCTTTGATTTTGGGTTAAACATGACTGGGAATAATAATTAAATTATGGTTTAATTAATTATTCCATGAGGAAAATCAAACAAATATGGGTTTGTTTAATATTTCCTTTTGGGGTTTCCTGTTTTAACATAGTGAAAGCAGTTTTACTTAGGGTAAAACTGGTCTTACATGGTGTACCTGGGTCCATCTAATGATAATAGGTTAGATGACCAAAAAATGGTGTAACAGGCTATCAGGTGGTAGAGACTGGAGCATGTGATTTGCTAGATCGGGCTTGATTAGTGTGTAACAATTGGAGATTGTACTAAGAGCTTTGTGAGGATCGTTGTATAATGATTGTTACATGATATATATGACATATAATATACATATAGTTGGGGGTTTTAAGCTTTAAGCTTTCCCATAAAATACTGTGTTCATATGTGTGATTGTTTATGGTTTTAATGTGCGCATGCGATTGTTTTTATTTCCGCAATTAATTATCAATGGTAGAAGAGATTCTGTATTGTGAATGAAGTTAAAATAGTGTGTGATCAGGAGAATCTCGATGTATAACATATCAGTTATCAAATTTCTACATTATGTACGTGGAGTGAGGTATCACACTCGGAATGTATCACATACAATTAATGACAACTGCTATGTTTTACGACACCGGAACACGTCTCTAGCCTAGACCTTCTAAATGTTATCGTTATGGTTCCAATTATTTGTTAGGTAAATTGATGTAAATTTTAAGTTGATCTTGTTTATCAATTTTCCTTTCAAGGTTCACCGCGATGATGTGATGGAAATTCCTAAAATGCAAACTAAAATGATAAGAAAAAATTTCACTTTTAGCTTTTTCAATGAAAATCCTAGCTACTAGAGGAAAAGAGCAATTAATTTGAGAGAAAACAACAAAGAGCACAAACTAATATGTGGTTTTCCTAATTGTTCCTATGCAAAACACACAATCCATTACATGCAAATGTAGGTTTTTCTTTTCAGTCCCTTTAATGTGAATGCAGAAATGGAAACTAAGTGCATCAAATCAATAAAAATGAATGCCTTTTACTTTTAGAAATGAGGGATTTGAACAACAATTTCTCTTTTTAGAAAAAATGAAGAATTTAACTACAATTTCTCCTATAGGAAACGAAGAATTTAACGACAATTTCCTTTTCAAAATAAAATGGATCTAATGCAGTAATGAAAATTATTTTAAATTAATTTTTCAATGATAAAGAAAAACACTTTACATAGACATTGAACAAACTTTTCTTTCAAAGGAGGAAAATGTAGTTAAATTTACTGGTCTCTATGAGGCACAGGCACTTTGAAAACACAGCAAACAAAAATTCAAAAAAATGAAATGAAAAATTCAATAGGAATTTGGTTGGCTCTAGGGGGAAACACAGTCTCTAAGGGGAGACAGTGCATTGTAAAGAACCCCTGAGTGGGAGACAATGCTCTACAAAACACTATGTCCTCTTCAACCGTGCATTGGGTGCAGCAGAGAACAAAAACTCAAGTTGTTTAACACATGTCTAATGAAAATTTTGATTTCAAAAAGCCTAATATTTTTGAGTAAATGCTACTGGGTGGAAAAATAGAGGCAAACACACCAAGGATGAAGGGTAAACGCCCTAGTGGAGTCGCCAATTTTTTATGTGGAATTATGAATTATGGATAAAACATTCTTCCCTAAATGTGGTGCTATGCATTTAGAACAATAGATTAAATAATTTTCATATACTTTTCCTGACAATAAATAGACACACAGATTAGATCAAGAAACTTACTTGGAGTCCAAGTGCTTCAAAGTCTCCTTCTGTCACTCTTGTTGTAGCTTCAAATCCAAGCTAGATTGCCAAAATATTTCCTACAAGAATGAACACTAAACAAAAAAGAGATTGCAATATACAGATGCCTATTCAAGTTATTCAGTTAAATCTATGAAACATGGACCATATACATCAGATAATAATTCATAATATAAAAGACATAAACTTATACAGATACATATGTGGGAAAGTAAGCAGCAATATTTGTTAATGGATAGAAGGGGAGGTTACAACTAGCGATTGATTTGATGTCACCATCTCCAGCATCATCCTAGCCTCATCACAATGAACATATATCTAGCAACATATCACTCAAATCAAATCTTTAATATAAATTCCACCAACATTTCTCTACTCAATTTCTTCCTTCTCAAGCACTAGGATCTGTGCTCAATTTATAGATGAGCTGAAGGTAGTTTCACAGTCAATGACTTTCTAATAATAGGCAAGACATGTTCCCAAGCTCATAGGTATCAAATGGACATATGGATTTGGAGTTTGACACATATGCACTCTTCTAGAAGGCACTGGCCAAGTGGAGATTCCGGAACAATGAGAATTTCTCTCCCAATTGACCAATGCACCCTTGAGTGTCAGGAAGTGCTTTGAAGATCACCCTTGAATGGAGGTAACTACATATGCAACACACTTAGCCCTTTGAGAGACTACGTTGGTGAACTCATAGGTGTTATAACATGTACTTCAAATCTTGGAAACCTTGCAATGGAAGTCATGGATGATTTGTTCTTGTTCTTTGTCTTAGGGCATGTAGCAGTTGAAATGATAGGGGATGTTAGACCCTATTCATTGGTTCTGGGGATGATTTCCAATTTAACAAGGTCATTGGGAATGTTTCCCAAATTTACCTATAAAAACACCTGGGCAAATTAGTTGTCTGTTATGATGAGTAATTTGTGCCATTTTCTGTTATCATGAGCATCGTGCCTAGCCACTAGTCATAGGGATAGATTTTGTTTTTTGGTGTATCAGCATGTTTAGATAATAAATACCATGAGGCTTCATATGTATTGGTTGAATATTTTTGTAAACTAAAACTTTTTATAGACATCATGATTAATGAAGACTACTTCTATTTTCTCAGCTTATTTTGTACAATATGTGAATGACTACTGTTTCTTTTACAAATGTTGCAAATGTCGATTTAACACATAATTTTCCAAGGCATTTGCTAATGTGTTTAAATTTATTGGAATATGTTGGTATTCAATGTAATTGAATTCTCTTTCTAAGAAACGGACCCATAAAAACATCCTTCACATTGTAGAGCTTCTAATTGAATAAACACGATTTAAATACAATACTATGAGTTGAGAATCCAATATAATAATTAAAAAATGAATGTCAAATGAAATGAAATAAGATAATATCTCAATGACTGAAATATTTTTTTTCATTTGACCAAGACATATCCCATGGAAACTTATTAACTCATTGGGGGGTGAATAAATGGCCCAAGTTGCAGAAGACCAAGTCTGAGTAGTACGACTAGTGCCATCAGCATAGCCAATGTTAATTTGAGGGAGCATCGACATATTTAAATCAAGTGTAACACAAGATAAGTAGGGGAAGTAAAATTTCCACCAAAAAAATATGATACAAACTGTACAATGTACCCATGCAGTAAATCAGGCATATTACTTTTTTAGGTAAAGCCCATTTTGGGCTTTCTTAAAGTAATACCTCCATGATCAACTATATCATAAGAACCATTTTCCAATGCATGTTTTATAATGTAGGGACCATGCCACATAGGTTTGAAATTACCAACTCAGGTTTGAAATTACCAACTCTCCTAAATTATGATGTTCTTGATCGTAAACCAAGACCAAGTCACCTTTTGAATACGTGCGAGGGTTTACATTTTGGTCAAATTGTGCCTTAACTAATTTTTTATGAGTCTCGTTAGCTAATGCAACATCACGATGAGTATTATATAATCTTGTAAGTATAAAAAACCTTCCTCCTCTACAAAATTAGCAGACAATAGTTTTATTGCTAGTTTCAATGATGGGATTTCACATTCAATAGGTAAGATTGCCTCCAGACTGTAAACCATTTGAAAGGGTATAAATCTGGTTGTAGTTTTTCCTGAGGTGAGATATGCCCACAAATATGAGAAAATAATTAAATTCAAATTTCATTTATGAATTCCTACAATTCGTTGAAGCATAGCGGTTAAAACTTTGTTTGCGACTTTGACTTGACCATTTTCTTGTGGGTAATATGGACTTAAGTTATCATGGCAGAAGCCCAAATTTTCAGTTAGTTTAGTCACAATAAAGTTTCAAAATCGATGTCATGGTTTGTGATGATGGATTGTGGAACACCAAACCTAGCTATCACATGATTGAATATGAAAAGAGTAGCGATTTCAACATCATCCTTATATGTAGGCATCACGTCGGCTTAGTTTGTAAGATAATCCACAACTAGGATAATATACCCATGACCCCCCAGTCGAGTGAGGGTTACATGTAATGAAATCAATGCCCCATTTTGAAAAAGGACTGATGATGATAACTGGATGAAGAGGAGCAGAAGCTGCACGCATTTTGTGATGTTAGATTTGAAAATTATGACATTTTTGGACTATAGTGATGTAATAATTGAGCATGGAAGCCCATAAATAATGAACGTATAATATTTTCTAGGAAGTGGAAAAACCTAACATGTGACTACCACATGCTCTAGAGTGACAATAATTTAATGCTTTTTCGGCCTCATCATGCATCAAACATCGTCTAAAAATAGAATCAACATCACGGCGATAAAGTTTATTTCCATTAATAGTATATCGTTGATATTAGTACCGAATGAGATGAAACTTAGTTTGATAAAATTCAGGCCTAAAAGTATGAGTTTGAAGATAAAAAATAATATCTCCATACCAACAGTATAATGTATTGATGATAAAGAGTGATTCATCAGGAAGAGAATCATCTTCCATGGTTTTTGTTTCAGAATAGGGAAAGCCACAAATTAGCTCAACAAACACTAATGATTTCTTTGACTTGGATTTTAAAAATTCTAAGTCAAATTCTTGTGGGATAAAAATCCATTTGGAATATTTTCCCCTAAGTAATTGTCAGGTAAGAATGTAAATCATAGGGTTGCAATCTGAAATCACTATTTTTTTACGCAAAAGAATATAGCGATGAAATCTTTGGACAAATTGTACAACTTCCAAGGCCAATTTATCCACATGTGCATATTTTATTTTGGATTTCATAAGATTCCTACTTAAATAATAAATCACATGTTCATTATTCAATTCATCCTCTTGAACTAATACCATACCAATAGTAACATCAGATGCAGCTAATTACAAAAAGTAATCTTAGTGATAATCAAGCGGATGGAACAAAGGTATGTGAGTCAATACATGTTTGAGTGCATCAAAAGCCTTTTGAGTAGTTTCATCCCATAAAAAATATAATCTACCCCTTTTCGAAAGTCGAGTGAACACTTTAGTTAGCTCTGCATAATTCGAAATGAATCAACGTAAAAAGTTTGCTTTCCCTTGCAAAATTTGGAGTTGGCGCAAATTGGAAGGAGGAGGAAAATTCATAATAAACTCTATCTTAAGGGGGTCAACATAGATGCCTTATTTTGACATGAAAAATCCCAGTAAAAAACTAGATTTTACACAAAAAACACATTTTTAAGGATTTAAGCATACATTATAATGCCGACATTTGATAAATATTGCTCGTAGAGGAATTGGATGATCTCCGTGTTTCAATAAATGGGTCAGTAAATCATCTAAATACAATTGTACAATATGCTTAATATCATGAAAGCATAAGAAATATCCTGTTGAAAGGTGGCGCAAACGTTATTCAGTCCAAATGGAAGTTTTCGATAAGTGAAAGTTCCCCATGGACAAATGAACACGGTTTTATGTTGATCTACAGGATGAGAACATAAAACAAATATACACATATATTTTCCCTAGATCCCAAAATTGAGAATACCAAATTTATTTTTCATTATATTCCTTTCAATATTACAATACATATATATATACATGTCGAAGCATTCATAAACCCCAATCCACTAACCTTATATTATAATAAAACCTTAGTTCCCTTGATTGAACCATATTTCCCTTGACCAGATCCACAAATATCACGGGAAAAAACTATTGTGCCCAAAAACATGCAAAAAACCATGGGTAGGTCTGCCCACCATCTTTGGGTCTCCCCCCCATCCTCGTGTCTACCCCAACTATTATTGGGTCCACATAAAATAAAATGTTTTATGTGGACCCCATGATGCATGGAAAGAATATAACACACACCCAACACTAAGTTGGATCAAGTTGGTTAGGCATAAAGCTTTTTAGGATTTGACTTAGTGCGGGATTAATAAGGTAGAAGTGAGACCAAGATTTAACTTATGAATGATTACACACACTCAGAACACTTAGTACACAAGAACAACATGATCCCCTCAATGCAATGACAATACAAAAACCTCCTCCAAGTGTGACACTTGGGTACACTTTGCGATGACATTGAAAACACTTATATGAAAGTGACGATACTTGTATGAAAGTGACGAGAGTTATACAAAAATGCTCAATAATCGGGTAATATGTTTGATGTATTTCCTTATGTGGAATAGGACACAATAGTATAGGAGAATGCATCATAAATTCCCTTTAAGGATGTAGAATTGATTCCATTCGACTATGTGTGACACTTAAGATACACTTTGCGACAACAATGGCGACATTAGTATGAAAAAGCTTAAAACTTTGGGAATGGGTCTAGTACATGTCTACCTAGTAAATATGACCCATTAGTACCACAATTTTATTTTGCAATGAACCAAAACTCTTCTTTTACAATGTGTCACACTTGTGACAGTAAGAGAAAAGTGCGAACAACATTGAAAGCAACACATGGCAAAGTGAAGATAACATGAAAACGGAACTTGTGAAAGTTAAAGAAATCATAAATGACACATGCGAACAAGAAAGTGACAATTGCGAAAGTGAAGGTGCGAAAAAGCTACAATTTTAAAAACTAACCGAAATAGAAGTAAAATTTCAATCAAATGTGAGATATTGTCAATTAAAGTGTGCACCGACTATCGACATAGGGTGAACATTGTAGAGGAACTGTCTTGATGGAATGTGTTATGCTTGTTCAAGTTTGTGTAAAGAAATGAACTCATTATGGGTTGAGCACATGTGACCAAGTGACTTTGCACTCATAAATGAAGAACAAGACTTAAATACTTAGCATAACATTGATCATGAAGTGACTATGGAACGACATATATTTAGATCCTAAGTGGGATCCAAAATTCACGTGTAAACAAAATTTTGGAGGGTGTTGATCATAGCATCAACACTTGGTGACACACTAGTATAAATCCAGGTTATCTGTCCTACTTTTATCCTTAAGTGCAAGGTCTCAGTATTTCAAGAAGTATTAATTAATTTCATGGATTACCTTGGTTCCCTTGTTTGACCTCGTTATCGGTATAGTATCCTCTATTCCTTTTCTCGGTTAAACAGATTCACAAAGATTTCCAAATCACAATTGTTTCGATTCAGGAAAAAATATGAGTTTAAGATAATTAGAGTACTAATTTTCATCTCTGGTGTTGCTCTGTTGTAAACAGGCCTAGACAGTACCCTAATGGATTCACTATAGGAACACAAGCATTTCTTCGCTGCCAGCAAGCCTAAAAAGTACCCTGGAAAAGTTAGTTGCTTCACCTCTCTGTGCAGGAAGCCTTTCTTTTCTTTCACCATTTATTTATTTTATTTATAGGACTATTCTTTGGCACTTATTTATTTAACTGGGGCAGAAGAGGGATCTTGAATTATTGAGAAAAAAAGAGGTTGTTCCTACAAATAAGGTTATATATACCTCTGATATTGGTTTTCTCATTATTAGTTTCCCCCTTTGCCTTCTTTTAACCAATTAGGTCATCAAGAACAAAACCATTTAATTACAACACCAAATCAAGGATTCATGATCCTAAAATAGATATGGATTTTATGGTTCGACGAAAGGTTTTCCCTTTGGAACGAATCGTATTTTATGTTCATATTTCATTGAATTTAAAGATATGTACGTTGGAGTTCCTGTGTTTTGGAAAATTGGCAAACCAAAAGACAAGACAACATCAAACCACTTTGGGATCCTAGGATATAGCCCTCCTGAATCCAGAGAGGGATCTCTATATAATTTTCAAATATTGGTTTATCTTTCAAGGCTCAGAATATGATATTAGGCTAGTTATTAAGTACAAGGGTTTTTTGTTTGTTTGGTTGGAAGTTAATCTTTAATTGAGTGGAAAGTCCTGAAATGAAAGAGTTTCATAAGGGTGAAGATGAAAGTAAATTTGAAAAGATTCAGCTGATAAGATAAGTGTGAAACAACACTTAATCCATTGGGTTATGGAGTCATAAAAGGTTTTAGTTGCACAACAGTTTTCAAGAGGGTCCATGGGGCAAGTCATCTATAACAAAGGATCTCTTTAGATTAAATGATGGGATGGAACATTAAAGTGTTGAGAACAAAGTAAAGATAAAAACTCAATCAAGAATTAATTGACTCTACTGAACAAGAAAAATCCTTTAAGTAACTGTTTTGAAGTAAACCAAAGGACAAGGCTAACCATAAACTTCTTTGGACAAACTTGTATTAAAGCCAACTTATTAGACAAACAATCCAGTAATCCCCTTGAATAATTTTAGAAAGGATGAAAACATATAAGAAAACAAAGTTTAGCTTAAGATCAAGTAAGGACTTTGAACCTATCCTGCTTTCAGCATACTCTTAAGGGAAACTTTCAAACAACCTTTGGAGAAAGAACTAGAAGACAGGGCAAACCATAGACTTTCCTAGTTTAACTCTACTTAGCATGTAATGAAAATATCATTCAAGAACAATGTTTAGAGTTTTAGACAGTAAGACATGGGCTCACCAACATTCCTTAACTAGTTTGGACTGTACTAAATCATTCTTAAATACACAATTGGAGGAAAACATAAGGATAAAGCTTATCAGTGAGAGTAGGGTACTTCTAAGAGTAAATCCAATCTCTATATTTGTTGTTCTTTATCAGAGAAAAATGGACAATTTTATGGAAAATACAAGAAGGAAAACAAGTACAATTAGAGGTACATCACCAATGGTATAGACCAAGATTCCATGAATAAGCTTGTATATTGATGTCAATCCAGTTACAATATTCAAGTCCAATGTTTCAATACAACAAAAACTTCTCTTCTCAGCCTAACTTCTTCTATTACAAACAGAGCTTCAACAGTCTCTGAGAACTATTTACATACATAAAGTTTCGAGGAGCAAGTATCACATCAACAACCAACAACAACTCATCTTCTTTAGAAGTATTTATAGAAGAAAGAGGAGGTGGAATGAAAGGAAGGGTCTCTAGGTTCAATTAATACAGGTTAATGCTTCTCTGCCTTTGAGGGGCTCAATAGAGGAGATCTCTGATGTTTTCCATGTATTAATTGGTTTTCATTTAATTTTTAGCTACTTGGCAAATTTTGTTGACTCTAAACTCTTTCAGATAGGCTGGCAATAACTCTGGCTGTTTTTAAAAAATATCATTGACTAAGGAAATAACTATGCCTTCTTTTGATTTATTGAGGTTGCAGGTGGCACTTTGGTAGCTGAAGAGGATAAATGGCCTCTGATGTGGCAGTGGAGGCCTATTTTACTGATATTTTTCTTTTCTTTTACTTTAAAACACTTTTGATCTGATCTTGAGTTGTGTTTAGGCTTAAGTAAGCCTTGATCTTTGCTTTGGGTCTTCACTCTCTGATACTGTCTTTATCTCTTTAAACCTGAGGATTAAAACCCCAATCTTCAGGCTTTGGTTTTAATCTTCTTCACTCATTAATTCTGTATATTGATACACATTACTGCTTTGTTTTCACTGGCACATGATGGCTTTCTGTCAGTTGGAGGGTTTCATCTAAGATCAAGGATCAAGACCCACTGATAACATGAATTTGGGAACCCTGCTGGTTCCTTTTATTAGTTGATATAAGTCACAGAATCGTCATTATAGACTAAAATGGTCACCTGTCTGTGACTATGGAAATACATGGAAAAACCACATTTAAACCCTGCAAAAAACAAAACAAATTGTTAAGAAACCCTGCGGATATGGTAAACTGCACTACAGAGGTTTAATGGAGGCAGTGGAAGAGCTTGAGGGTGGATAAAATGCAGCGGTGGAAGGAGAAAATCCCTGGTAGAGCAGCTAACCAGGTTCATTTTTGAATTATGGCGTGAATATGAAGAAGGGTGGTTTTGGGAAAACCGACAGCGGTTTTTGCGCGGGCTCTGGGCAGTAAGCGGAATTAGCCGAATGGAACACGATACGACTCATCAATTGACACGTGGATTCTTAAAACCACTTTTATCACGCGGAAGTAGCGCACTATGGAAAGGGTCCAAAAATTATGCGATATAGCTTTTCGGCCATTGGATCATCGTCAGCAGATCTGACAGTGCAGGTTGCATGTAACGAATGGAAAGCTACAGGGTTGAACACTGGGTGGGGTCTACTATGACGTATGGTTTTGTCACATAGTGGACGAGTTCAATGGGTTATCAGGTTAAGTCCCGATCGTTGGATCATTCGATCGAACGGTCAAGATTTAATAAAGGGGCGGAGTTTTGAAAGGGAAAAGGGACAGCAGATAAATGAGGAGAAGGAGAGGTGGCCCGATGGCCGTTGATCCGCAAAGATCAATGATCCATATTCATTTTGAGCCACAACATCGGGGAATGGAAAAATAGAAGGGGAAAGGGGTTTTGGCACGAAGGCTAATGTATTTAAGCACTCTATTGCTGGGCTTCGGCCATATGAGGGTAAGGGTTTAAAGATATAAGCCCTCGGGGGCTTAATAAATTATAATGAAAAAGACTGTTATTAGGCCAAAAATAGGGATTTTTAAGGCCAAATGGGGGTTCCAATAGGTGAAAGGAAGGGTTTTAAAACCAAATAAGGGGGGAATATAAGGTTTAAAAGAGGATTAGGATGATTTTAAGGTTAAGATGAAGGTTTATGGACGGATTTTTATGAAGGGAGTAAGGGTGGAAATGGATTTGTTTATGAGTGAAAGGAGGAGTGAAATGATGGAAAATGGAGCCTCTTTTAAGTTGTATTTCTTGGTAAACATCAAGGTCCTTGAGGGATTTAAGTACAACAACAATGAAGATTAATTCAAAGGATAAAGAACATAGTAAGACTTCAAGAACTCAAAATTTGGAAATGAATTGTTTCTTGAAGGCTAAAAAGATTTAGCCACCATTTGGTATGAAAAATTTTATAGGTGGCTAACAGTGGCTCCACATGGGGATGACATATTCTTGAAGGTGTTAAGAACTTCAGACAAATTATCTCTGGATGCTGATTAGTGCCTTGCACTTGATAATCTTTTTCTTGTAATTAGCTGCTAACAAAAATGATTAGAGCTTGTTACATCAGCAAAAAAACTTTTTCCAAACAACTACCTACACAACCTACTTCCTAACATTTTTTCTTCAGAAGGTGCACTTGGACTTGCAAACCTTTTCATCAAAATTTTATTCTTTTATTGAAAGCATAAAACTACTCTAAGTCTACCCTTATTTCTCCATGAGTTCAGATTAAGTAGTTGAACTCATAGGTTTCTCTACCTAAACTACTATATGTTAGGATTAGACTGTCTAACAGATTTTTATTCTCTAAATTCTAGAAAAAAAATTTAAAAGCAGCCAAGCCAGGATTAAGCAGTCTAACTTGCTGTGGGTATATGGCATAAAAACCAGCTGCACATAGACTGAAATTCATAGAAATGTAAAACAAAATCGTGAAGGCTTAAGATCTGAAAATTGTACACATCCTTCATTATCTGTCCTGGCTCAGATTTTGAGCATATTAGAACCAATTTACATCAATCTAATAGGTTCAAGTTTTGAATTTGTTTGAACCTTTCTTTTCCATCCTAAGCTGTCTTACTAATAAGCCAAGATTAAACTGTTTGGAAAATCTAATTCACTAACCTATTAGCAGAAAATTTAAACTTATCCAATCATGATTAGGCTGTATGATTGAATAAAAGTGTTCTTTTGGTAGTGGCATTTAAGCTCGCACACTTTCAAAATTATTCTCTTTTTTGGTATGGGGCTGTACCTTTCTTCTTTTATGTCTGCCCTCTTTTCTCTTTTGTATTGTTTTTTGTATTTTTCCTTTCTGAATTGGAAATTAGTGATAACTATGATATTTACAATGAGGGAAAATGAAAAAGCTTCAAACTGGTACTATTAAGAAAAATAATGTTTGAGCATCCTGCCATTGATAGGACCTCCAAAAATTTCAGTTCCATCTAATTCCTGCAAGAAATAAGAATTGTTACCAGTAGTAGAATGAATGAGATAAGGGCCTAGCCATAAGTTATCAAACTTTCCATGTTTGCCCTTATTGTAGGTTTTAACCCTGAACATAAATTATCTACACACGAATCTTATAACAGAAAATAAACAATAGCGAGAGCATAAAACATAAAACAGATAAACACATAGATTTTCCCCTGGATCCCAAATCGGGACGACCAACTTGATTTTTCATTATATTCCTTTTAGTGTTACAACACATATATATACATGCCGAAGCATACATAAACCCCAATCCATACACCCTGGATTAGAACATAACCGTAGTTCCCTTGACCGGATCTACAAAAATACCAGGGGCCGAAAACCATCGTACCCCAAAACCATGTGCAAAACCATGCACAAAACCATGGACGCGGACTACCCACCGGAAATTAAGTCATGGAAAGAATATAACACATACCCAACATTCTCCCACTTGTTGTTTTCTTTCCACAGGGGGTCACAAGAGAGCTTAGTCATTGGCCCAATTCTTCAACACCCATTTTTTCTCTACACCAAGAGAACTTCTGAGTGCTCACAGACTTTGTTAATGCATCTGCAACATTCTTCAAAGTGTCCACCTTTACCAGCAGCACCCTTTTAGCCTCAACCATATCTCTAACAAAGTGATATTGAACATCAATGTGCTTTGTCTTTGAATGATAAGCAGGGTTCTTAGCCAAGAAAATTGCACTTTGGCTATCACAGTCTATCCTTATAGCTTGCTGTACCAACCCCATACTTGAACACAATATTTGCAACCAAAATGCTTCCTTGCTTGCATGAGTGGATGCTATGTATTCTGCCTCTGTAGTTGAAAGAGCCACTACAGACTGTCTTTTACTCATCCAACTGACTGCGCCTCCAAATAGGCTAAACACATATCCACTTGTAGATCTTCTTTGGTCCAGATCTCCAGCCCAGTCTGCATCAACAAAACCACGAATGTCCAACATTCTTTCCAATCCTGGTCTTCCCTGGTAGCACAAGCCATAATCACTAGTGCCACGTAAATATCTGAAAACACGCTTCACTGTTGTCCAATGCTCCTTCCCTGGGTTTGACATAAACCTGCTCAATACTCCCACTGCATGTGCAATGTCTGGTCTAGTACAGACCATTGCATACATCAGGCTACCCACTGCACTTGCATATGGAATACGGGACATATACTCCTCTTCTTCTTGTGTCTTGGGACACTGTTCAGCAGACATATTTACACCTACAGGAATAGGAACATTCACCGGTTTACTATCCTGCATATTGAACCTCTGCAATATAGTCTCGACATACTTCCTCTGGTTTAACCAGAGCTTCCTCTTTGCCCGATCTCTCTTAATTTCCATACCCAAAATATAGTTTGCAGCACCCAGATCCTTCATGTCGAATTTGGAGAACAGTTGGGTCTTCAAATCTTGGATAATTTCTTTGTCATTTCCAATCAACAACATATAATCCACATACAAGACCAAATAAATAACACGGTCACCAATTAATTTAAAATAAACACGGTGATCCTCCTTGCTTCTGGTGAAGCCAAGTCCCCGTATATAGGTATCAAATTTCTGATACCACATCCTTGGTGACTGTTTTAACCCATACATAGACTTCTTCAACCTGCATACCAGTTATTTCTTACCCTTCACCATAAAGCCTTCAGGTTGCTTCATGTAGATCTCTTCTTCTAGATCCCCGTGAAGAAATGCTGTCTTCACATCCATCTATTCTATCTCAAAATAAAATGCAGCAGCAACAGATAAAAGTAATCTAATAGAAGTAACTTTGGCAACAGGAGAAAAAATATCACCAAAATCAATTCCCGGCACCTGGGAATAACCTTTCGCTACCAACCGAGCTTTGTATTTCTCCACCTTGCCTTCTGCATTCATCTTCTTCTTAAACACCCATTTGCTCCCAATGGGCTTCCTTCCAGCCATCAACTCCACCAGATCCCATGAATCATTTTTGTGCAAGGATGCCATTTCATCAACCATGACCTCCTTCCAGAGTTTTCCATCCTCTGAATCTACTGCCTCCCTGACAGTTCTGGGTTCATCATCAGTTATATTTAAGGCAAAACCTGAACAGAAAGCAGATGGACTATACCTTTCTGGTTGCCTTCTTTCCCGAACTGATCTTCTCAAAGCTGGAGTTTGTGGCTCTTCATCTTCTAAGTCTTCTTCTATTGTAGAGTCTGATTCATCCTCCTTTAGCTCAAACTCTATCTTCTCAGGTTCCTTTGGTAGGACTTCATGTTTAACAATATATTTCACTTCTCTAAACACCACATCTCGGCTGTACACAACCTTCCTTGTTTCTGGGTTCCAAAGCTTGTAACCCTTTAAACCATCCTTATACCCAATAAAGATGCACCTTTCAGATTTATTATCCAACTTGGTCCTTTTCTCCTTTGGGACATGTACATATGCATCACATCCAAATACCCTTAGATGTGAAAGAGAGGGTTTCTTACCAGTCCATACCTCATGTGGAGTCTTATCCTCCAACGCTGATGAAGGTGATCTGTTAACTAAGTAACATGCAGTCTCCACTGCCTCTGCCCAGAATTCTTGTCCTAACCCGGTACCACTGAGCATGCTTCTTGCCTTTTCCATCGGTGTTCTATTCATTCTTTCTGCAACTCCATTTTGTTGAGGTGTGTATGGAGTAGTCTTCTGCTGTGCTATACCACACTTCTTACAGAACTCTTCAAATTCCTTCTTGCAGAACTCCCCACCATTATCTGTCCTTAGCGCCTTTATCTTCTTCTCTGTCTGGTTTTCCACCAAAGCCTTAAATTCTTTAAATTTGTCAAAGACTTCAGATTTCTTCCTCAAGAAATATATCCATGTATTCCTTGAGAAGTCATCTATGAATGAAACATAGTACACAGACTTTCCCAGTGATGGAACTGACACAAGCCCAAACACATCATTGTGCACAAGTTCTAATATCTTGTTTGCCCTCTTAGCACCAGAAGGAAAACTCACCCGATTCTGCTTCCCATATACACAATGTTCACAGAAATCGAAATCCAGAAAACAATTAGACATACCTTCTACCATACCATCTCTATGCAGTATCCGAAGGCCCTTCTCTCCAATATGTCCAAGCCTTTGATGCCATAGCATGGTCTTTTCTCCAGAGACAGCTAGGCTTTCCGCTCCACTTTCAGGAACCATAGAACTATTACACCCATCAATAACAGTGCTACCTTGTAGCTTGTACAGAGTTCCAGTCCGTACTCCCCGCATTAGTACCAGTGCTCCCCGAACCATCTTGCAGGCATCTTTCTCGAACACTGTTTTTACACCTGCATCATCCATCTTGCTTACAGAAATCAGATTTCTGGCCAATGCAGGAATATGCAGAACACCAGGAAGTGTTCTAATCCTTCCACCTTGCAGCTTCAGCTTGACCTTTCCACGTCCGACGATTCTGGCCTTCTTATCATCCCCTAGGAAGACATCACCGTCATATTTTCATACTCGCAGAACCACTCCCTATGAGGACTAAAGTGAAAGGATGCACCTGAGTCAATAAACCATGACTCATGATCTACATGTGTATTTGAAGAAGAAGCCAAATACACATCCCCACCTTCATCCGAGGTGGTTTTTTCCTCTGCAGAAGGAGCATCATCAGATCCCTTTCCTTTCTCGGGAGCTTTAGATCTGCAGTCCTTTTTGTAGTGCCCTTCCTTTCCGCATTTCCAGCACACCTTTACAAACTTTCCAGGAGATTTAGATCTCCCTCTAGATTTAGATCTCCCACTCGAAACCTTATTCTTGTTTCTATTCTGGGACCTTCCTCGTACAGATAAGGCATCTCCATTTTGACCCTCCATATTTCTCCGTCTCATTTCCTCCGACAGCAAGGCTGAGACAATGTCATCAAAATTCAAGGTAGTTGTATTGCTACCTATTGTAATAACCAGACTGTCCCACGAGTCTGGTAGAGAACACAACAAACTGATGCACTTATCTTCATATGATATTTTAATATCAACAGATGACAGCTGACTTACCACAGTATTGAAGGCGTTCAGATGCTCTGTCACCGAGTCTCCATCCTTCATCCTCAGGTTATACAAATTTTTCCACAAGAACAACTTATTCACCAGAGACTTAGATTGGTACAAAGTCCCAAGTTTTTCCCACAAATTCTTCGTCGTAGCTTCCCCAGATACATTCAACAATACTGAATCTGATACACACAACCGTATTGTGCTTTTAGCCTTCCGATCCAGTTTCTTCCAGTCTTCATCTGACATTGCCGTTGGTTTAGTACCTGGATCTACCGCGATCCACTGATCTTTATCCACCAGCAGATCCTCCATCTTGAGCTTCCACAACTCAAAACTCTGACCATTAAATTTCTCGATCTCTATCTTTCCGCCGCTCGCCATATTCTTTCACCGCAAGAATCGATCCCGCAGATCTCCCACTGAACAAGGTCTACCACAGGCCCGAGCAAAAAACCCTCAACAACAAAGGCGTCCCCTTGAAGCCGAAATAGCTCCGATACCAAATGTAGGTTTTAACCCTGAACATAAATTATCTACACACGAATCTTATAACAGAAAATAAACAATAGCGAGAGCATAAAACATAAAACAGATAAACACAGAGATTTTCCCCTGGATCCGAAATCGGGACGACCAGCTTGATTTTTCATTATATTCCTTTTAGTGTTACAACACATATATATACATGCCGAAGCATACATAAACCCCAATCCATAAACCCTGGATTAGAACATAACCGTAGTTCCCTTGACTGGATCTACAAAAATACCAGGGGCTGAAAACCATCGTACCCCAAAACCATGTGCAAAACCATGCACAAAACCATGGACGCGGACTACCCACCAAAAATTAAGTCATGGAAAGAATATAACACATACCCAACACTTATCTTCTCTCCTGGAGTCCCACTTCAAAACTTTGTCACCAATGCTAAAATCACTTGCTTTGGTCCTTTTATCAAACAAATTCTTGATCTTTTCTTGCTTGTGTAGTGCTCTGTTGTAGAATTCCTTCCTGGTTTGTTGAATATGTATAGTCTGATGTATTCTCCTTGTCATATCATTTTGTCCACATGTTGTGAAGTAGTAGTAGCACTACTGGCATCATACAATGGTATCTTGGACTGATAGTCCTATGGAAAATTGACTAAAGGTAAAGGAAGGACTAGGGGAGCATACCATGTTGCCATGATATGAGGTTGTGGAAAAAATGGGGGGTTAACAGGTGGAGGATGTAATATGGGAGGGGTTTGATGGAAAGAGGCGATTTTAACAGTGGGTGTATGGATAACAGAAGTGGAGGGATCAGTAAGAGATTGTTGAGCAGATCTAGGATGAGAGAAACCAAAATTATGGATGAAATGGAAATCAGGAGGGGTAGTTTCTCTAGTACTAGGATGTTTAACTCTATCTTGAGATGAAGGTGGATACTCAAAATATATCTGATCTATATCATCAAGTGACCTAGTTCTGAATGGGTTCCTTAAATCAAGTTGTGAATCTTGTAGAGCTGTAAGGTTTTCAGGAACATAATTAGCTCTATGGACTGTTCCGACAATAGTTGAAGTTTTAGACTTAGGAGATTTCCTGAGTATACTTTTTGGATTATCAGCTATCTCAAGGGGGTTTTGGTTAGGATAGGATTTAGTATGAACTCTTCTACAAGCCACTATGCTATGTTTTCAGACCCAATGATAAGAAAAGTTTACCCAAATATGACAATATTTGTTAGGCTAACTGATCTTTTAACATGACAACTCAATCATTTAAAGTTTCCTTAACTGAGTTTATATGCTGTTATGATAGTAAAGGGTTTCCTAGTGGAGTCTTTAGGTCTATTTAGGATTATGGAGTCACAAAGTGGAAATTTTTAGCTTTAGAAGGTAAAATGTTTTATGGTCCACCGCCATTAATGGGTTTGAATGCCAATCTGAAATATTTTTGGGTTTTCTGAGTTTTTATAGTCCTGTAGGTTTATGAGAGTGTCCTAAATCTGTTTCAACACTTAGCTATGGTGATGAGACAAAGAGAGTCACTCTGTGGCTTACTAGAGGATTTCTCCAAGGTTTGATAAGGGTCTGTAAGAATCCTAAGGGTTACTTAGATTGCCACTGATTCAGAAAGTCCTATCATGATTACCAACATGGTTGGTAGTGCTTGAAGAAAGCTATTCCTTCTGTACTGAATACTGAGTGTTTTATTTTAAGGATTTTACTTAGATTCCCTAGTGGGGTCGCTAGTATGTTGGAGTTCCTATGTTTTTGCAGCTTGGAAAACCAAAAGACAAGACAACATCAAACCACTTTGGGATCCTAGGATCTAGCCCTCCTGAATCCAGAGAGGGATCTCTCTATAAGTTTCAAAGATTGGTTTATCTTTCAAGTCTCAGAATATGATATTAGGCTAGTTATTAAGTACAAGGGTTTTTTGTTTGTTTGGTTGGAAGTTAATCTTTAATTGAGTGGAAAGTCATGAAATGAAAGAGTTTTAGAAGGGTGAAGATGAAAGTAAATTGGAAAAGATTCAACTAATAATATAAGTATGAAACAACACTTAATCCATTAGGCTATGGAGTCATAAAAGGTTTTAATTGCACAACAGTTTTCAAGAGTGGTCCATGGGGAAATTCATCTATAACAAAGGATCTCTTTAGATTAAATGATGGGATGGAACATTGAAGTGTTGAGAACAAAGTAAAGTTAACAACTCAATCAAGAATTAATTAACTCTACTGAACAAGAAAAAGCCTTTAAGTACCTATTTTGAAGTAAACCAAAGGACAGGGCCTACCATAGGCTTCTTTGGAAAAACTTGTATTAAAGCCAACTTATTAGACAAACAATCCAGTAATCCCCTTGACTACTTTTAGAAAGGATAAAAACAGATAAGAAAACAAAGTGTAGCTTAAGATCAAGTAAGGACTTTGAACCTATCCTGCTTTCAGCATACTCTTAAGGGAAACTTTCAAACAACCTTTGGAGAAAAAACTAGAAGATAGGGCAAACCATAGACTTTCCTAGTTTAACTATACTTAGCATGTAATGAAAATATCATTCAAGAACAATGTTTAGAGTATTAGATAGTAATACATGGGCTCACCAACATTCCTTAACTGGTTTGGACTGTACTAAATCTTTCTTAAATACACAATTGGAGGAAAACATAAAGATAAAGCTTATCAGTGAGAGTAGGGTACTTCTAAGAGTAAATCCTATCTATATATTTGTTGTTCTTTATCAGAGAAAAATGGACAATTTTATGGAAAACATAAGAAGGAAAGCAAGTACTATTAGTATGAATCTTTCGTCGAAGTGTACGAAAAAATACCAGTTTAGCTACGCATAAATTATAGCCCTAACATCAAATATGGCTGCCAATATCTTCAGATTTGCAGTTAGTTGATCAAGATAAATGTTGCACAAATTCAGATCTATACATAAAAAAAATTAAGCAGTGAAAATAAGGTTTTTCTCCATACATCCAATAGACAAGACAAGAACAATATTTTTGAAAGAATTTTATATTAAGGGCACCTGAGAGGAAAAAAGGATAGGTGTTTCCAATTCTCCTCAATGGGATGGGTTCTTGAAAGTCCTCAGCGCTTTAGAGCTAGCATTTCTCTCTCTTGTTGGTGTGGAAAACCCATATAAAATATAGAACACAAAGGGAGTTAACAAAGAAAAGATAAAAAATATGACAATGATAATGGCTCAAAGTCAGACCAAGAGTAAAGATCTAGAGTGATCTCATAGGCAACAAAAGGTGAAGAATGGTAGGAAAAAACCCTTGTATTTATAAAAAAATATTGGGTCATTCTAGATCTTGGTGCAAGATTAAAATAATATTAACCAAATCAAGATCCACCTTTTATGGAATATTTTATTATATTTGTTGGAGGGGAAAGGCATTTGACTTGGGTCAAATCCCTTTATTTGTAAATAATAAATAAATAAATGATTTATTTATCATTTTAAGGAAGTGGTTGAATGATAATTAAATAAATAATGATTTATTTAATTATTTGTAAATTATTTAGTCATATTTAACAAGGAATATTATTTAAATAAGATTTAAATAATTATTCCTAGAAAATAAGAAGATAAATAAGGATTTATCTAATTAATTTCCTTGTTTTGGGTTAAATATGACCAGGAACAATAATTAAATTACTGTTTAATTAATTATTCCATGAGGAAAATCAAACAAATATAGATTTGTTTAATATTTCCCTTTGTGGTTTCCTGTTTAGACCATAAACAACCTAATAAATGTGTTTTATTAAGTTATTTAACATAATGAAAGCAATTTTACTTAGGGTAAAATTGGTCTTACTTGGTGTACTTGGGTCCATCTAATGATAATAGGTTATATGACCAAAAAATGGTGTAACATATTTCCCCCCAACATGAGAGTGTTAGGAGCAAATCGTATGACTGAAGTACGTTGTAAGAACTCAATCACCAAACATAAAAAGGGAAGTCAAAGAGAGAGAAATGTAACGTAGACTAATGTGCTAAAGAACTAGACCCTGAGGAGATGAGACTTACAGGTGTGACAAATATCTTTTTATGAGTGGGTACCTGTGCTAAAGGTGGCGAGGGAGGCATACCTATGCCCGCTGAGACAAAGTACAAAAGAATAGTGCATCCAGTAAACAAGGGACCAAACTATAAAGTACACGCTGGCATAAACATGAGCCAGATAAAAGATATAATGATGAATCCCACATACATGCTGTGCCTGGGATAACAGCCAGGACTTATACAATAATATCTGAGTACATGAGATACAAATACAACCCAAATGCCCCTATCAATGGGGAAGGGCTCACAAAATCTGACTGATACATGCAAATCAAAGAGGTGCTGCAAGCGGCTAAGGACGACATCATTCAATGTATGGAGCTGCATCGAAGGCTGTGAGGAAGAGGTCATCCGGGCATGTAGGGGGCTACCTGCAGGGCCACCCCCTCATGAGGGTTGAGACATCTCACACACACCCGGGAATCATGGAGAACAACTGCTACATCACTGGACCATCAAGTATACGGATCTCGATCATGCTGAAAGGAGCTAAAGGTGAGAAACAACCAAGTCAAAGGGCAATAAGCAGTCCCTTTACCTGATCCAGGGCACTGAACAAGAGTGGAAGCTGGAACCAAGGTACACCACCCTCTAGACTTGTCTTCTGGAATGAATGAGCTGATGTCGACAGAAGGAGGTCCACCATAGGTGAGGCAATAATGAATCCTCAACTAAATCACAAGAGAAAATAGTAGAGTGACTGACAGACTGACACCAATGATGATGATGAAATGGGGGGTACTGAGTAGCGAATGGAAGACTTCCCTTGTTAAAGCATAAAGGGCATGGATGACCTAGCAGTGAATAACACAATATCATGAGGGATAGGGGACAGTGGGACTGAAGGCCATAATGTGTGACACGAGAGAGGGACCGAGCAATGAAGGATGGAGGACTATAGCGAGATACAAAGGGACTCAGGATAGATTCCATGAATGTGATGATGAATCAACTTAGATGCTCTAAAAAAGGGTGACTCGATGGTGCTGCCACACAGTAAAGGTCCAATGGGGGACCATAAAAACATGATTACAAGAGGGTATCTCATGACGAAAATGAACACAAACAAGGACAAGTAAGGAGGCAAAGTGGTGCCCCAAGTACAAGTGTTGTAAGTGAGGAAATCCAATTTGGAGGAGAGGTGAATAGACCCTTTGTGGAAAAAATGTATCCTGGTGAAGTATCAAGGTACTAAAAACTAACAGGTACCCAGAGTTCATGAACAGACCAGGTCGCACTTTTTGGGGTCTGTTCTGTGACCTGGGTAGCAGGTACTGGGTAGAAAACTGCGACTTGTCCCAGGAAATGACCTGAAAAGTGTGACCTGTCAGAGAAAGGGGGTTTCAGTGTTGTTTTTGGCTGAGTTCTGGGATCTGTATGGTTGAGGGGCCTAGGTTCCCCCAAGCATGTTGTGGTCATGCCCAAATGTATTTAGGAAAATGGGAATCTAAACACATTATAATGATGTGGTGTGCCATTTGTTTTCATTATGGTTATGAAGCTTGAGAAAGGAAATGGAGGATTACCAATCTCTTTTAGTACTACATATATGAATCAAATGGACTTTAAGTTTCCGGGTTGGCATACCTAGTGTCACTATCCCAAAAAGAGGATTTGGAGATAATGAATTGATGCTCTCTTAGAAAAGCTATAGGTTGGTCAACAACAATTTCTAAGAGACTGGGTTGCTGATGTAAGATGAAGGAACGATAAGGGGTATTATCCCTAGAGTGGTCTAAAGTGATATGGGACTCTAGAGGTTCTTCTAAATGTGGAAGAATAATGGTACTAGAGTCGACATGACCAAATACACTAGGAGAGTTATGGAGAATTTCTTCTCTTATTCTGTCAAATATGGGTGCTCCCTTACCCAAACATTTGGTTTCAATGTAATGGCCACACGGTGTATGTGGTTCGAACGCATGGGGTTGATGGAAGGGGGAATAGATAAAGTCAGGGGAGGTGATTCCTTCCATAATTTCATCATCGTGAGAGAAGATGGGGTGTCTAGTGGAATAAATACCACCTGATGTAGTGAAGCTACTTGACTCATCAACATGAGAAGGGAGGGTCACATGTGCATCGTCACAAGGGGTGACAAAAGAGTAAGCAGATAAAGGATCTATCGATTTTGAGCCCAGGGTGATCGCTGAAGGGGGGTCGAGGCAAACATCAGGGGAAGTCTCCAAGGGGACTTCTACCGAGGGTCTCATGGATGATGATAGGTAGAGGATGGTGGCAGCAGGCTCCGTCATCTCAACATCGGGAGGGGGAATGTCAATGGGAGCGGGTAAATCCTCAAGCTGACCTGAAGCATACTGCGCAAGTATGGGAGAGGTGGATTGATTTTGTTCAATATCATACTCCCAGACTACCTCTAAAGAGGTGCGGTAATGCGTTAGGTGGGGACAATGGTGGGAATAATGGCCATGGAAACCACACAGAGCACAGGGTTTGGTGGTGTGAATAGTCTTTGGGTTCTTGGCTATGGTTGAAGAAGAAACAGAGGTTTCAGAAACCGTAGACTCAGGGAACGTGACTTTAACCATGGGTTTAATACGGGGCAACTCGGGACAAGTATGGGTGGCATGACTGATGACATCACACAAGGCGCAAGGCCTAGCAGGTGGAGGAGGGGCAGGGTCAATCAGGGTGGCCTTGTCTTTGGATGCCCCCTTGCGAGCTTTGCCTTTCTTTTCCATAGTGGTCACAATAGGAGAAGGGTCCTGTTGAGGTGCGGGTGGCACTGAAGCGATGAAAGAAGCTAGGGGAACCGGTTGAACCGGTGTCAAAGCAAGATAAGGTTTGGGTTGACTAGGCAGGGTAGCGGCTGGAGGATCAAGGTACCAAACGAGAATCCTAAGGGTTAGGTTAGGAAGAGAGAGGGTGGCCATGACAGGTATCGTGTACACTCCTGGTGGGGGAGCTAGGAACAGTATCTGACCAGAGGGGTGATGGCCAGGTGGTACGGTTCCTAAATGGTTAAGGCTTGGAGGAACCGTTCCAGGAGGGTAAAGAGTTTCATGAATTCCAATTGAAGGGACAAGAGGAGGAGGTCTAGAAGGCTAAATCGAAGGGCTAGGAGTAGGCTTTGGAGGGTAAGGAGGCTACTGACTAGCTGAAGTGGGCTGCTTGAGGGCAGCCTGAGACGATTGCATCATGCAAACATTCGATAAGCTGGGATCAGAGACAGGAGGAGGAGGGAGACTAGGGAAGGCTCCAAGCAAAGAGGAGTCTTTTTAGACGTCGAGAGAGACACTAGTTAAAGAATCAACAGTTTTCTTGTTGGTCACAGAAGAGAGGGTCGTCTCAGTGGAGGTCTGAGACTTTCGTTCATGATACGTCAACTGGTCAATGGTGACTATCTTTCCATTATGAGGGAAAAACATCTTGCGGTGGACTGCGGATGGGACAGAAGACATGGCATAGGTGTAGCTATGCCCCAAAATAATGTTGTAATCTAGAGGGGCATTGATGACTTCAACGTCCACGCAAACCATCTTTCCCGAAAGAGTGATAAGACAATTACGGAATAGGCCAATGGGTTGGGAGGCATGGCCATCCCATGCTCGAAGGGTGATCGTGGAAGGGGCCAACTCAGGAGATTCGAGCTGTTTCCAAACCAAAGCGGACATCACACATGTGGATGTCCCCTCATCAATGATACACCGAGACACGTTAGCGTTCTATTTTTTGCCTGGGATTTGGAAAGCTACGGAAGCAGGAGGAGGAGGATGTTCTGATTGATGGGCATCGAAAACAATCAATTGGTAATTAGCAGGATCTACAGCACCCATGGCGGATAGTAGAGCCTTCTTTTGGGAAGGGCACAACTTGAGGAGTTCCAGTGTTAAAATGGCAGCAGGAGACTGTGCCAAATCATCTACTATGCTATACGAATGAGAAACTTGACCAACAAAAACATTTTGGCTTAATGGTCCCTTAGGGAACTTGGTATGAACCTCAAATTTCAGTTGAGGGATATGCAAGGGACCATTGGATGTTGAAAGAGGCTCTGTAGGACCTGAAGAAGGTGACTCGGGGACAGATAGAGCGGGAGGCTTGGAGTATTGATGGGACCAAGTTTGAAGGTTAAGGTTGACAATTAGATGTTGATCAAAGTTCATCATGAGGATCTAGTAATTAGAGGAACCAGAAGGGGAAGGTTGAGTGGTCACCTGTCCGTCAGGTGGTTGGGTAGCCACGAATCCCTGCTGTGTATCCACCTACTCTTGAGGGGGCGGTGACTACTATTACAGGGGTTGAGAAAGAAAGGGAGGCGGAGGTGCTGATGCTGGAGGAGCTGGATCACCATGCTGTAGATACAAATAATAAGGGGGTTGGGTAACAGTGTGGTAAATATGAGGTTGGGCCAAAAGAGGAGGCATGTCGTATCTTGGATACGTGTTACCAGGAGGGGAAAAAGTGCGGGAGGTGCTGCCCCCCCAGGAAAACCATAACCCATGGGAGGTTGGGCGTATGGATGAGAAAGAGCTCCAACGATACCGTTAGTGGCATGAGGTGACCCCGGTGCATTGGCACCACTGGGTATGGGGAGATCAGGTAGAACAGTATAAAAATAACTCGTCTGAGCGTATATCAGGTCATATTTTAACGCCATTTGGAGGGTGACTTCTTCGGTTTTAGGAAAATGCGATGCGACATCTTTCTCGATAGGAGGTAGGAGAGATCTAAGGAACCAGTCCATGTAGACATGGTCTTCGAAGGTAGGGGATTGACATAGGCTCTTTCATCTCCGCCATTCCTAGACATGATCGGATAGGTGGGTCACAGATGATTGACGAAAAGAAGTCAAAAGTTTGATACTAGTGTCATAACAAAGGGGAAGCTGGAAGTAATATAAAAAAGCCTGGGCAAGAGTCGTAAAGGTGGTATGAGAGGAAGTGGCCTGATCAACATACCACTTAGAAGCTGCTCTTGTAAGCATTCATTGGAACAATCGAAGATAGACAGAGTCATCAGTAATGGAGGTAGATGAACACCACATGTGGAAAGATCGAACATGATTTGAAGGCAAGACCTTCAAACTTTGGGATGTTGGAAGGGAGCTTTGTCGGCATAGCAGGTAAACTAGCGTCGTGGTGTATAGGGTCGTTTATCAACTGGTCCAAATCAGGGAGGTTGAGGCTTGCCATGAAGGGGAGTAAGGGCGCAGCAGAGGGAGTTCCTGTGGCGGTTCTACTAGTAGCATTCTCGGTAGGAGGGCTAGGATTACCGCTAGCGTTAGGCCCTGGACCAGACATAGTGAAGGTAACAGGGGGAGAACCAGAAGTAAAAGGAGAACCCAATGAATCAGAAGAGGAGTCATAGTGTGGACTCTGGGGAGGAATAACTCGATGAAGGCGGGAAGGAGCAAGTCGACCAACTGGAAACTGAGGGTGAAGGCCAAGAAGTCTCCGGGATATATGCCTTGGGGGCGCAATGATGATGGCACAAAGAGAATAAGAATTACCAACAAGGGCAAGGAGGTGCAGAATCAAGTGATTACAATGTAGAAACAAGGGCAGAAAGGTGCAGTGTCAATTGGTTTTAAAGTCTTTGCTTGGTGGTGTTAACCAAGCTCTTCTTCGCTTAGGGTCAGTGTGTGACATGTGTTAATTTTAATGTTTAAACCCAGACATTTTGAGAGTAAAAGAAAAAAAAGTGTGCTACATAACAGCAAATAAATCTGCAGAGAACAGTAGATAATGTTGACATAACAGAAAATTAACAGCTAGCAATGCATCGATCTAACCCAAGAAGGCAGGTCTCCCAAAACTAGTCTAAAAGAGGGAAAAAATCTAGTCAAAACACACTAAAAAGGGGCCAATAGATATAAGGTCGGGAGGGACAGGGATCTAAAGTAGAAATCTACTGAAAAGAGGTGTAGAAAACAACAAAGAGGCAGAGGCAAGGTTGCTGCAAAAAAGGAGGAAATCAGCTAAAGGTAGAAGGGACAAGGAGGTGACCCTAGAGGAAAACCCAAAAAAAACTATATGAGGTGATTTGAAAGGGAGAAGAGCTAATCTAAAAGGGGTCTAAAGGTGAGTTATCAGATATGATAAGAAAAAGGTTGAAACTCTAAAAATTCAAATGTCTGAAACAACTAAAGCTCTTCCACAAAAAGTGGAGGGTACTCAAGCCCTAGGGGGCTAGATTCCTACTTAGATGAGTAAAAAATATCAGAAACAGGTCTAAACGGGCAAAGACAGAGGCTGGAAAACCCTGATAAAGCTTCAGAAAAACCCAGAAAAATTGCAGAAAATTTGCAGAAAAAAGTGCAGGTCGCAGGTTCTGACCTGTTTTCTATCCAGGTCACAAATTCTGGGCTGAAAAGTGCATCCTGCAATCCAGGTCGTAGGTTTTCGGCCAAAAAGTGTGAACTGCAGCTCCAGGTGTCTCGGTGGCAGATTTCAGAAAAAGTTGTCATCTCAGTTGCGGTTGATGTCTGTTACCTGCACAATAGGGCCAAAAACATGCGGAAGTTAGAAATTCTAATGTTTTAGGGTTTTAAAGGTGAAAAACACCATAAAAATAGGAAAAAAAAAGCTGAAGAGAAACCCTAGGGTTTGAAACAGATGGATATGCAGGAATATAGAAAACGACAGCGGTCGTAAATGAAAACCCGTGTGGAGTCGCCAATTGTTAGTATGAATCTTTTGTCGAAGTGTATGAAAAAAGACAACTTTAGCTATGCATAACTTATAGCCCTAACATCAAATATGGCTGCTAATATCTTCAAATTTGTAGTTAGTTGATCAAGATAAATGCTGCACAAATTCAGATCTATACATAAAAATACATTAATAAGTGAAAATAATGTTTTGCTCCATACATCCAATAGACAAGACAAGAACAATATTTTTGAAAGAATTTTATACTAAGGGCACCTGAGAGGAAAACAAGAAAGGTGTTTCCAATTCTCCTCAATGGGATGGGTTCTTGAAAGTCCTCAGCGCTTCAGACCTAGCATTTCTCTCTCTTGTTGGTGTGGAAAACCCATACAAAATATAGAACCCAAAGGGAGTTCACAAAGAAAAGATAGAAAATATGACAATGATAATGGCTCAAAGTCAGACCAAGGGTAAAGATCTAGAGTGATCTCATAGGAAACAAAAGGTGAAGAATGGTAGGAAAAAACCATTCTATTTATAACAAAATATTGGGTCATTCTAGATCTTGGTGCATGATTAAAATAATATTAACCAAATCTAGATCCACCTTTTATGGAATATTTTATTATATTTGTTGGAGGGGAAAGGCATTTTACTTGGGTCAAATCCCTTTATTTGTAAATAATAAATAAATAAATGATTTATTTATCATTTTAAGGAAGTGGTTGAATGATAATTAAATAAATAATTATTTATTTAATTATTTATAAATTATTTAGTCATATTTAACAAGGAATATTATTTAAATAAGATTTAAATAATTATTCTTAGAAAATAAGAAGATAAATAAGGATTTGTCTAATTAATTTCCTTGTTTTGGGTTAAATATGACCAGGAATAATAATTAAATCACTGTTTAATTAATTATTCCATGAGGAAAATCAAACAAATATAGATTTGTTTAATATTTCCCTTTGCGGTTTCCTTTTTAGACCATAAACAACCTAATAAATGTGTTTTATTAAGTTATTTAACATAGTGAAAGAAATTTTACTTAGGGTAAAATTGGTCTTACTTGGTGTACTTGGGTTCATCTAATGATAATAGGTTAGATGACCAAAAAATGGTGTAACAAGTACAATGAGAGGTACATCACCAATGGTATAGACCAAGATTCCATGAATCAACTTGTATATTGATGTCAATCCAGTTACAATCTTCATGTCCAATGTTTCAATACAACAACTTCTCTTCTCAGCCTAACTTCTTCTATTACAAACAGAGCTTCAACAACCCCTAAGAACTATTTACATACAGAAAGTTTCAAGTAGTAAGTATTACATCAGCAACCAACAACAACTCATCTTCTTCATAAGTATTTATAGAAGAAAGAGGAGGTGGAATGAAAGGAAGGGTCTCTAGGTTCAATTAATACAAGTTAATGCTTCTCTGCCTTTGAGGGGCTCAATAGAGGAGATCTCTGATGCTTTCCATGTATTAATTGGTTTTAATTTATTTTTTAGCTACTTGGAAGATTTTTTTGACTTTAAACTCTTTCAGACAGTCTGGAAATAACTCTGGGTATTTTTAAAAAATATCACTGACTAAGGCAATAACTATGCCTTCTTTTGATTTATTGAGGCTGCAGATGGAACTTTGGTAGCTGAAGAGGATAAATGGCCTTTGATGTGGTAGTGGAGGCCTCTTTTACTAATATTTTTCTTTGTTTTTATTTTTTGATCTGATCTTGAGCTGTGTTTAGGCTTAAGTAAGCCTTGATCTTTTCTTTGGGTCTTCACTCTCTGATACTGTCTTTATCTCTTTAAACCTGAGGATTAAAACCCTGATCCTCAGGCTTTGGTTTTAATCTTCTTTACTCATTAATTTTGTACACTGATACACGTTACTGCTTTATTTTCACTAGCACATGGTGGGTTTCTGTCATTTGGAGGGTTTCATTTAAGATCAAGGATCGCGACCCACTGATAACATGAATTTGGAAACCCTGCTGGTTCCTTTTATTAGTTGATATAAGTCACAAAATCGTCATTCTGGACTGAACTGGTCACTTGTCTGTGACTATGGAAATACACAGAAAAACCACCATTAAACCCTGTAAAAAACACAACAAATTGTTAAGAAACCCTGCAGATATGGTAAATTGCGTTACAGAGGTTTAATGGAGGCGGTGGAAGAGATTAAGGATGGATAAAATGCAGTGGTGGAAGGAGAAAAACACTGGAAGAGTAGCTAACCGGGTTCATTTTTGAATTATGGTGTGAATATGAAGAAGGGTGGGTCTGGGAAAACTGGCAGTGGTTTTCGCGCGGGCTCTGGGCAGTAAGTGGAATTAGTTGAATGGAACGCGATACGACTCATCAATCGACACGTGGATTCTTAAAACCACTTTTATCATGCGTATGTAGTGCACTATGGAAGGGGGCCAAAAATTACGCGATATAGCTTTTCGGCCATTGGATCATCGTCGGAAAATCTGACGGTGCGGGTTGCATGCGACGAATGGAAAGTTGCAGGGGTGAACACCAGGTGGGGTCTACGATGACGTATGGTTTTGTCGCATAGTGGACAGGTGCAATGGGTTATCGGGTTAAGTCCCAATCATTGGATCATTCGATCAGACAGTCGAGATTTAATAAAGGGGTGGAGTTTTGAAAGGGAAAAGGGACGATCGATAAATGAGGAGAAGGAGAGGTGGCCCGATGGCCGTTAATCCGCAAAGATCAATGGTTCATATTCATTTTGAACCACAATGCCAGGGAATGGAAAAATAGAAGGGAAAGGGGTTTTGGCATGAAGACTAATGTATTTAAGCACCCGATTGCTGGGCTTCAGCCATATGAGGGTAAGGGTTTAAAGATATAAGCCCTCGGGGGCTTAATAACTTATAATGCAAAAGACTATTATTAGGCCAAAAAAATGATTTTTTAAGGCCAAACGGGGGTTCCGATAGGTGAAAGGAAGGGTTTTAAAACCAAATAAGGGGGGAATATAAGGTTTTAAAGAGGATTAGGATGATTTGAAGGTTAAGATGAAGGTTTATGGAGGGCTTTAAATAGTTTCGATGTTTACCTTTTTAATTGAAATGACAATCATAAAAACCTTGAAAGTTGCTTGCAGAAGTACATTCCTTCGTGTTTTTAGTTTTATCCAATGTAAAGAAAAATCGAAACTTGTTATTTGCGACGAAGCTTTCCAGGTAAGATTACTCTAACCATTTAGTGATTTGATCATGATATTTAGAACAATATATTTGAAAACCCTAATGTTCATGAGAAAATAGATTTTCAACTAACACATTCAAATTGAAAAGAGAATATTCTGAGGGGAATTTGATCTAATCTTGTTCAAAAGAATTTTCAAGATGGTGAGAACCCTGTTATCCTCCTATATTTTACAGAATTCACTAGGTGATTGTGGATTTCCTATAAGCAAATAAACATAGCATTATTTTCCTATCAGCTATCTTTAGAAATCTCATTGCCTTCATTATCCTAAATAAACCTATTTCACTATTTTTCATTTCTGCCTTCTTAGTCAACCTTGCTACTCCAAAAAGACTCACCATGGGCTTGTTTATCTCATTTTCACTCTACCCCCCCACCCACACTCTCATTCACTCATTTTTGCCTCTAAAAACCCATATTCCCCTTTCAAAACCCCTTTTCTTCATCCTTTTCCTCTATTTTTCAAAACAATGTAAAAGACCCTCTTTTACATTGTTTTAATTGAAATATTTAAACTATGAAGACCCACCTTTTATGATAAAAACCTTGTTTTTACATAAAAACAAAATTATGTTGTTTTATTAAACCCGAAGCTATGTAAAATATTTAAAACCCTCTGTTTAAAATGTTTTTGAAACCCGCTCATATTTTCTTCACCCTAAGCCCCTTCCCCTTAAGCTCCAGCCTGCATGCATTTAAACCCCATACCCACATGACCCTAACCCCACCTATTTTCATAGCCCCCGCACATTATTTAAAAACCACTCATAAACCCTTTCTTTCCACTTTATAAAAAAGTGCATCTGCTTGGTTTATAGAGACCCTGCGCCCGCTTTTCCTCCAAACCTACACTCCAACAATACTCCGCCAGGTTGTATTCCCCCGGGCCCCATTCTAAACTTCTCCGCGCCGTCGATCTTCCCCTCCAAGATCTTATGGCCCACACAGCATATCACAAATCAAATAGTGACCGAGTTAATGTTTTCAAACATTGCGAAATTAGCGGTTTTACCTTGCCATGCAGCAGGCGTTGAATCATATCACACCCCCGCCCCGAAAACCATTACTGCTCCCTCTATCGTGCAAAAACCACCTCCTGATTTTTGAAAACCGCTAATCCCTCCACGCAAAAATTAAAATACCCCCGCCTCTGCTCAGCTTTCATGCTGGTTCCGCCTATGGAACCAAGCCTAGAATGTTGTTCTTCGCCCTCCGACATCACGAAAACCCCTGAAAATGCAGTAAACCCTCCCCGCATGGTTTTAAAGCTAATTTTTTGTTTTAGTGCACAAGTTTAATGGCAAAGATGCATGAAAGGCTTTCTGATGGTCCAAAAACACCAAAATTAATGTCTCGGTGATGATCTAGAGGTTCGATTTGAATCAAAAGGGACCAGAGGCCCTGTATTAAAGATTAATCATCGATGAAGCATGATTCTCGATGGTTATTAAAACCTCCAGCACAGAAGAAATATGTCCCTACACAAAATGCAGAGAGACATAGACACAGTGAAGAAATAAAACAATTAAATGACTGTAAAAAAGGTCAAAAGGATTAAAAGGCTAAACACAGGTCAAAGATAAATCATGAAGATTAGCCACAAAAGCAGAGATTAAAGGTAATAAAGACAGACAACAGAGGTTTAAAGACTAAATCTTAATTAAAGGATTAATGAATAAAACAGAGATAAAGGAAGAATAAAGAGAAAAGACAATGAGATAGTTTATAAAAGATAAATAAAATTTTTAAGGCCTAATACAGAGTTTAAAGATAAAACAGAGGCAGATTAGCCTAGAAACACACTCGAGTGACTAAACCTACAACAGGTACTTCTTCAAAGGATATTTTTCCACCTACAACATGTTTTATTTCAATAAAATATCAAATAGTTATTACACACAGTCAAAGATATTTTTCATCTACCAACAGTTATTGTAAAGTTATTGCAAAAATCCTTAAAGTCAAACACTTCACAAAAATTAACTTAGAAGATTCCAATTATTATTTCAGAGAAACACCTTTAGATATTTTTTCCTTGGGCCTTGCATGGTCTCAAAGGTCAAAAATCATTAACTCTGTAATAAATGACATTCCAAACCCTAGCTTAGTACCACCTCCTCATTTTGCAGATAAATACTACTTATGAGATTCATTTTTAGTGTTGGTTAGTTGGTGGTTATTTGACTGATTTCTGATGCTGAGCTAGTTGAGAATTTCTAGGCTGGATTTGAGAAAGCTCTGAGTTGCAGAGATCTATTGTACATGGAGTATTGTAACTGTTTTGTTCATCAATAATACAAGCATGCTCACAGGATCCTTGAGCTATGTTAATGGTGAATTTTTCCTCATTTGTCACTATTTTTCTTATGTTTTCCATTTTGTCCACCTTTCTCTGATAAAAGAAAAAAAGTTTTAGAATAGGATATGCTGTCTTGGAACCCTATTTCTGTTTGCATTCTCTACCTTTATGTTTTCTTCTACAAGGTCTGATTGGAGGATTATTAATTGCCCTCCAGTCCCATCTAGCTTGTTGTTTTAGAAATTATTCAATAGAGTGAAACCAAGGAAGTTTATAGTGAGCCCTGTCCTTCAATACAACTTGAGATAGTGTTTACGACCTTGCTTTGAAGTATAATTAGTAGAGTCTAAACCATGGAAGTCTATGGTATGCCCTGTCCTCTGGTCTGCCTCAAAATGTTGCTTTGAAGATTCTTTTGAGTGTTGAGTTAAAGGAGATAGGCTCCAGTTTGTTCTTTAGCTTCTCTCATTGTTATCTTAAATGTTTTCTTTTGTCTAAAAGTAGTCCTAGGATTGCTGGATTTTTGTCTTAAAGTTTTTCTTATTAAAGTCTGGCCAAATAAGTTTATGGTGCACCCTGTCCTTTGGTTTGCCTCAAACAGTTACCTTAAAAGGATTTTCTTGTCTAAGTAGAGCTCAAATTTTCTTGACTGACTATAGCTTTGCTGCCTTCAAAACTTATTATTGTTTCATATCACAATCTAATCTAAAAGATCCACTTGATATAGTTAGCTTTCCCTATGAAAACACTTGCAGAGTTTATGAACAATTAAATCCTTTTATGACTCCATAGCTAAATGGATTAATGTTTTCTCATAGTCTATCTATCCAGCTAAAACATCGTTTCAATTAGTTAGACCACAGATCTGTCAATCTACCAATTAATTCAACCAAAACCAACAAGTCCTTAGAACTTCATAACTAGCCTAATATCATAAACAAAGAGTATAAATATTTATCATTTGAAAACACTTATATAGAGAGATCCCTCTCTGAATCTAGGAAGGCTGGTCCTAGGATTCTAAAGTGGTTCTGATGTGGTCCCTGTAGTGTTTTTTCTTTCCAATCTTGCAAATCACAGGGAGCCAACATAGTGGCGACCATACTGGGGAATAATGAGTAATAAAAAACCTCAAAACTCAAAAAACCTCCTTTTAAACTTATATGAATCAAGTGTTATCCAAGAATGGTTCCTGATTGCTGATGGTGGACAACAATCAGCCATAAACAAGTAAAAATCCTCCACCTGGTGACTCCACTAGTTTTCAGTAGGCCTGATGACTCCATTAGTTTTCCACAGACTCCACTGGGAAACTTATTCTATCATTAAAACATCAATATTACCCAGTCAATAATACTTTGTGGATTAAGTATTTCTTTCACAGTTTGGTTTGAGTCTTAAGATTGTTATACCTTTAAAGCTTTCTAATTGGTTGAGTCCAAAGTTATGGATTCTAGAAGAATTCATACTAGATCCTATCCTGACCCAAATCCTCCTACTATAGTTGAAAATCCTAAACGCATTCTTAGGAATTCTCCTAGATCCAAAAGTTCAGCTATTAGGAAACCAATCCACAAAGCAAGTTCCCTACCTAAAAACCTCAGAGACTTGCAGAATATCCCCTCTGACCCACCCCTAGAACAAAGCTTTTCTAGGACTAGATCTCAGAGTTGGATAACCCAGATAGCTTTAGACCCATCCATCCTACAATAGAATTTCATTGTACTAACTTCATCCCCCATTGTTCACCTTCCTCCATTTAACACTGTACCTCTTGTTGTAAACACCCCACTTGTTAACCCTTCATTGTTTCCACAACCTCATATCATGGCAACATGGTATTCTCCCTTATTCCTTCCTTTACCTTTAGTTGTTCTACCACAGGATTATCGGTCCAAGATTCCTTTATATGATGCTAGTAGTTCTATTACTACTCAACAACATGTGGAAAAAATGAATGACTACTTTGACAGAAAGGAAATAGATGATGAAACTGTTAAACTTAGAATTTTTTCTCAAAGCTTAGGGGGAGAAGCAAGAAAATGATTTAAAGGCTTAACCCCTAACAATGTAAATGACCTCCCTGCTTTTCATCAAATATTCTTAAACAAATGGGAATTCAAGAGAAATCCTCTTCAAATCCTATCAGAATGTAACAACCTAAAAAGAAATGCTAGAGAGAGTGTCCAAGACTACTGCACTAGATTCAATAGTGTATACAATGCACTCCCACCCCACATGAAACCCCCATAAGGCCTAGCCTTAGTGAAGTTTCTAGAAGGATTTGATCCATACATGTTTTATTAATTAAGAGAAATATTAGAGGACATGCAAAGAGGAGAAATAAGTGTAGAAGCTACCCTAAACGTCAGAAGGGCTAGATTGAAAATAGAGAAAAAGGTTACTTACAAAGAAGAAGTTGGACCCTCCACATCTGATGCTAAAATTGATAGCCTAGTTAGGACAATGGAGAGGATGATGGAGAGAATAAACATGAATGAGAGAGTTTATCCTAGAGAAAACCAAACATCTCCTCAAAACATAAATCAAAATCAAAACCAAAACCAAAATTTTAGAAGGAATCCCCCTCAAATTAGACAAAGAGGCTCTGATCAACAAATCAGACCTCCATTCCAAGAAAAATATGCCGATGAAGATGAGGGAGTGATTGAAGAAACAGAGGAAAGCCACATAAATTTTATTGGGGTAAAAAATGAGGATATTGTTTTCCTCACTCAGGAAGAACGAGTCATATTTACACTTTATGAGGAAGAAAGCCTAGAATCTGAAGACTACAAACAAGGCTTTGAAAATTATATAATAGAAGTGCACATATAATATGACCTTAGAAGCATGAAAAATCAAGACACTGCCAAAATAAAAACCTCTGATGTTTCTGCTAGGAATAATCTTGAAAACATTTCTAAAAAGATAGTAGAAAACAATAACATAGTGGCTAAAAGTTTTGATAAAAACAAAAATAAAAATAGCCACCCTAATCCCAAACATAGTGGTGACCAAAGTAGCACTAGAAACTCAGCTAATGCTCCTAATAAAATTTTTTTAACTGTTGTTCATAATATAAACCAACAAGTTGAATTTCCTGAGAAAATAGTGACTAAAAATGCTGATTTAAACATTCCAAAGACTCAGATACCTTTCAATATAGAGAGTGAAATTTCCAAGATTAAAATCTCTATCCCTCTTACTGAACTATTCACCCAAGATGTATATAAAACCCAACTTTTAAGAGCTTTAAACATAGGAGAACATGTTGATTCAGTTAATTTAAATGATGACAAACCTGAACTTCTGTTTGGACCAGAAGTGGAAGGAAAATTTAAAGAGGGAGGTTTTCCTCCATTTTATGTAAGTTTAACATCCATGATAAAATTTTTCATAATGCCATGTTAGACTCTAGTGCATCCCACAACCTAATGCCAAAATTAGTGATGAAAAAACTAGGCCTTGAGATAAATAGACCTTACAAAGATTTATACTCTTTTGATTCCAACAGAGTTAAATGTCTAGGCCTAATCAAATATTTATGTGTGAAATTAGCACAAATACTAGCCAAGAGCCTAGTAATGGATATTTTAGTGGCTGATATACCTCCTAAATATGGCATGCTCCTTTCAAGATCATGGGGTGCTAAACTCCAAAGTACCCTACAAATGGACATGACTTATGCAACCATCCCTGTCTTTAGTCAACCAAGAAGACTATTTAGGGAAACACACATGAAATACATGGTAAGTAGTCAATAAAAACCAGATAAATCCCCTCTTTATTCTATTCACACAGACCTTGATTCATTCATTCTTTATAATGATGAAAATCTTAATGAACAAGTGATAGAAAATGAGCAAACAACAGTAGAAAAAGAGGGAAAGGAGGAGGAATTGTCAAAATAGTTTTCTAACATATAATATTACAACAAACACAGTGGACATAGTAGGCAACAAAGAAACCACTAACATAGGGCTGACCATGAAGAACAAAGAAAAAACACTCAACACAAGACAATGATAAACAGTGTGCAGACCTTAAAAAACAACATGGTGAACAACACATTGGCAGCCATTATAAATAACATGATGAGGACCATAGTAATGAAGAAATTGAAAAATATGAAATTGAACCTATTTGGAGTATGAGTTCTGATGGTTCTTGTAGCAAGACTGGTTCAGGAGTAGGCATATGGATACACAACACAAAAAATAATCACGCAGAAGGTCACTCATACAAGCTAAGATTTCAATGTATAAATAACATATTTGAATATGAGGAACTCCTATTAGGAAATTGCATTATTTGAAGAAGGCGAAGATCGTGGTTGTCAAGGACACGGATAGGGATGATATCGAATTTATTACCAAGACACTGAATTGTTTGCCTATTGCGAATATTGAGCATTTTAGGAAGAGAAGCTGGGGCATGCCGACATCGTGGAGAAGTGCAGAGAGAAGTTGGGTCGAAAGGCCTAATTATTGGCATGGGAATGTGTCTATAGATAATTGTTAATATCCAGATTTGCAAGAATGTATTTGGAGTGTAAAGGTGAGATTTCAAAAGCTATGGTCCATTATTAACTTGTATGCAAAGTTCGATTATTTATCGAAGAGTCATAAGAAGGGATTATTGAAAAAGGACCGAGTATGGTATTCGACTATGATTTTATAACTATGTATATGAATTTGGTTTGAGAAATTCAAGCTTCTGCATGTAGAAAAGGTTGGTACAGGTTGAGATTTCCAGATATTGAATTTTATTTGGGCAGCAGATGAAATGCATGTTTATATGCATCAGTAATAGTGTGATTCTGGGTTTGCAGGGTTTACCCTGCGTCATTTTTGGTATCAGAGCTTGGCTCTGTTGAAATTGAATAAGTTTGTTTTTCTGAATAAAGTTTAGTACCAGATTACAGCAGTGAGGAAATCCATTCAAAACATAGGTGACAGCATCAGAAAGAGTGAAGACTGCAGCGATATAAATCAAGAGAAGCTATGAGAGAAGAACGAGATGCGTTCTTAAAAGCAGAAGTGGCAGTGAACCTGCAGAATCCAACAAGAGATTGGACAGAGAGGACAATTGAAGTGTCTTCGAAAGAGAGAGTGAGAGACTGCAGAAGCCTAGAGAGAGCAAAGGTGTTGCTCAGGAGAAGATTCCAGATAGGGGATCATGCTTACCAAAAGACTGAGTGAGGAGAGCTTAGTGAGGTAAGATTGTAGTAAGGAGGACTTACTGTTGCAGAGGCTTGTTGCAGAGGTGCGAGGAGCTCATGGAAAGAGAGGAGTAGAAAATGACTACAGATAGTCATAGCAGAAGTTCACAAAGAAGCCACAGCAGAAGGGAAGATGCCAAAGCAAATGGCATGAGGATGAGTCAAGAAGAGTTTGACCGAGAGAAAGCTGAGATAGATTTCCAGATTGGAATATTGATGAAGATGCTGCAGAAAAGTGTTTGGACCATGAGGAAAAGAGTAAAGTGGCTAAGACTACGAGAAAGGAGAAATCAGCAAGTGAAGTCAGAGATAGTAGAAGAATTGAGAAAGATTGAGCAGATATTGAGTGCTTAAGAGGAATCAGAGAAACTCAGAGAAGCAAAGGTAGAATTGGAAGTTTCCATTTGCAGACCTGAACAAGGTGAGATGTTGGGGGAAGAGGATAATGAGAGGTCAGCTGAAGATCTCATGGACTACTGGCAGAGTTTAGAACAATTCGAAGATATGTTGACAAAGGAAGCAGATGAGGCAATGAAGCCTTGTGATTTTGATTCTTACAGTTTGTGTATGTTTGGAGGATATGCAGAGGATGATGGACAGTCAGTTGAAATTGTCACAATCAGGAATGAAGCTCTTGAGGTAAAGTATGATGGTGAATCCCTTTTAAAGGAAGAAAGCGTTGATCTATTGAAACAGAAGGAGTTTATAGATGAAATCCTGTTTGGTATGAAACAATCAGATGAGGTTGATATAGGCCAGAAGTCTAATGAAAATTCCATGGTGGGACTACAAGAAGGTAAACCAATGAATTTATTTAATGGAATTGATGAAAGATGCTTGCAATATGATAATGTGGAAAACAGGTCAACGCAGGAGGATTGCCAAGAAAAGAATGAAGCTGAGAATGGAAATTGTGATGATCTGCTGGAGAGATTTCACAAGGAGATAGAATTCTTGGAAAGATTACTCGAGGAACCCAAAGGAGAAACAAAGCTTACAAAACTTGATGGAAGAAAAGGTGTGGAAGACAGCATTAATAAATATGATGCTGAAATTAGAGAAATTGAGCAGCGATTATTTGAAGGTGAAATGAAAGATCAGAAGTAACAAGGGAGTTATGTCCTCAGAGGCATGAAGGAGACAGAAATATTAACTCAGCAAGATGGAAGTAACCAGAAATTTGGAAGGAATGATCAGCTACATGAGAGTGAATTTGAGGGAGGTATCAAATTGCAGAAGTGTAGAAGCTAGCAGCAGAATGAAGAACCAGAAATTGGTCTGGCAGTACAAAGAAAGACAAACAAAGACCGAAGATGCAGATGGAGACTGAAGAAAGGGGTGAAATGGAAGCTATTGCAATGGAGGTTGAATGGCAAACTGATGAACGAGTTCAGGAAACTAGAACAAATTCATATTGATTTGAAATCACCGCAAGAAGGATCCGTTAAAATCCAAAAGATCTATGATGGAGGATTGGTGCTTGAAGCATCAAAAGAAAATGGAAGGTATTGTATTTTGAAAACTGAAGGTTGTTTTGTGTTTGCAGGTCACATTGACTTGAGGAAAGACAAACAGTTATTGAAGACTGTTGAAGAAATGACTACTCATAGTCATATGCAGAATAAGGAGGATGGCAAAAGAATTTTTTAATTCAAAGGATACATTGAGTCATTGAAGGTCATTGATCTTGAAGAAAGCCAGAGTAAAGAAGGATTAAAGACATATATTGCAGATTGTGCAGAACTTTTGAGAGAACTTCCAGATGAAATGGCAGATTTGTATAAGTCGAATCTTTGGATGAGGAAGCCAGGTAAAGCATTTGTGTTTATTGAGTTGATTAATTTTGATGAAGATTTACATGCAGGAAAAGGGCAATGTGAAGTCAATCTGAACCAAGAAGAACAGATCGGATTAATGGAAGGTATGCTGGAATTTGAAGCAAGGAATGATGAAGTCATGAATGAGAAACCAAAAGAAGAACCTGGAAAAAGGAATTGGTACAATTCAGAAATGTATATGGAAGATTATTGGCACAAATATTATGATGTTCTAATTCAAGAACACAATCAGTTGCAGCAGAATAGTATTCAGCACACGAGAAGTGAAATGGACAAAGAATTGAATGAGTTATGGAAACTCATACTACAGCATTCTAGTAAAACAAATATGGGACAAAAGAAAAAAGGAAGATTGGCTGGAAGAAATGGTGCAGGTGAAGGGAATGGAAAATTGCAAATTAGAGTGAGCAAAGCAGCATTGAAATATGTGAAAAGGACAACAGTAGGTAGTGAGGCATTACAACATAAAGGATGGAGACTTGAAAGACAAACAACAACAGCAGTAACTAAGGACAGACTATCAAACCAAATATGGGATCCAGGAGGACACAGAACAGAATTGCATGATCAAGTTATCATGGTTAATTTAAACTTTGGGAGTCTGATGCAGGAGCATTGGCATTAGCCAGCAATGTGGAGATTTGTCCACATGTTGTGGTTAAATCCAGTGAAATTTATTTACTGTTGGTCAAAAATCAATTTACTGAGGAGGTTGGATTCCTCAAATAATTTTTTATTGTAATAAATAGGATATTATCTTATTTTGGATTTTGAGATAGAGCTGTTAGTCTAAGTGTGCTTGAAAAGCAACGGAATAGAAGAATTCTGTTCTTTCTTGAAAAAAAATAGGAAACTCTGTTAGATAATTTAGGAGAATTATTCGAGTGGATAATAAATAGAGGAAAATTGTAATGAGCTGGGAGGATTCTTTTAGAAAGATTAGAGTTTGTGTGTGGCTTAGAGTAGAGCGAGAGAGGGGATTAGAATGGGTATTTTTTTGTGTGGAGCGAGAGATTTTTTTTTTTAGAGTGATTTGTTAGAGATAGCGTGAGTTTTGGTATGGAGCGAAAGCTCATTTTAGAGAAAGACTGTGTAAGTTAAATTATATACAGAGTTCATTCTTATGTAATAGAGGCAATGCGAGACTCTGTTCTTTTGTGTATTGTGCATAAAATAAATATCGTGTCTTTTTATATGATGCGTTGTGGAATTTGAATACGATCTGGTGTGAAATTGTTAAATAAATGGGAGACTGTTTTTGTGTAAAATGGTGGTTAGTTTCTTTGTGCAAGATAGGAAAAAGCCAAACTCTGTTTAATTTTTGAGTATTGTGAAATGCCATCATCTTCTGTGCAAATCGAATAACAATGGTGAAGACTTGAATGTTGTTTGACCGGACAAAGAATGAGACTCTGTTATGAACAAATTGAATGTTGATGTAAGACGAGTATAAGGTGGATGCGTTTTAATTGACTGAATTGAGTTTGATCTGCGTTTTTATTTTGAGAATTCTGTGTGTATTGCAAACCGGCGTTATCAATTTTTGTGAATTGGGAAACGTCTTTACACAGGAAAATAACTTGAAAGATTTCGTGGATCTTTTGGAGCAGAGACGAATTAACATATGAGTCAGTTTGAAAGTGCACCAGCTCTCCAGAATTTGTCGCATTGAAATAAAAAGGGAAGGTTTCCATGAACTTAACGCAAAGTGGCATATCGGTTTCGTGATTTTACAGGTGAACGTGGTTAATTATCCAATCGGATCGGATAAGAGGATAGTTAAAAGGTGGAAGCACACTTTCATGTGCCGATTTCCAACTCCGATTACATTGGATCGGAACTGTGGGTGTTATTAATAGTTTTGGCTTTCAAAACGTTGTGGCTTACGAGTGCCGATTGCAATCGCATCAGAGTATAGAGATTTGGATCGGATCGCCAGCTTGGAGCACGTAGAATAGTGGTTGATATTATATCGGCGTTTGTGGAATTGGCGTATGTCAGAGTTTAAATCGGTGCGTTTTGCAGTTGAGGAGGGTAGTGATACCGTATCAAATCGTGGTTAAATGCCCAAATTCTTGTAGCATATCGTAATACAACAATTGGCAAATCGATTTGGCATCGAACCAATAAAATCTGGGATTGCTGCAATGTGCTGTTGATTCAGAAGAGTATCTTGCGCGATGCTGTGACCGATCTTTCGTTGCATTATTTGAAGAAGGCGAAGATCATGGTTGTCAAGGACACGGACAGGGATGATATCGAATTTATTACCAAGACACTGAACTGTTTTCCTATTGCGAATATTGAGCATTTTAGGAAGAGAAGCTGGGGCATGCCGACATCGTGGAGAAGTGCAGAGAGAAGTTGGGTCGAAAGGCCTAATTATTGGCATGGCAATGTGTCTATAGATACTTGTTAATATCCAGATTTGCAAGAATGTATTTGGAGTGTAAAGGTGATATTTCAAAAGCTATGGTCCATTATTAACTTGTATGCAAAGTTCGATTATTTATCGAAGAGTCATAAGAAGGGATTATTGAAAAAGGACTGAGTATGGTATTCGACTATGATTTTATAACCATGTATATGAATTTGGTTTGAGAAATTCAAGCTTCCGCATGTAGAAAAGGTTGGTACAGGTTGAGATTGCCAGATATTGAGTTTTATTTGGGCAGCAGATGGAATTCATGTTTATATGCATCAGTAATAGTGTGATTCTGGGTTTGCAGGGTTTACCCTGCGTCAGTCTCCATTAGTCCCACTCATATTTTTACAGTGCTATTTGATTTAGTCAACCTTGACTTGATATTCACACATTTTCTCCTTTCACACCTAAGGTGTCTTCATTTTGACTAGCTACATTGATCTTCATTCACACTGAGCTGCCTTTATTTATGATCCACTCCTCATATAATAATTTTGTTGAATTGGTCAAAATTGAATTTGTCCACACATTTTAGACCCTTTTCACACATGAATATGTTTTATCTAGTTATTAACATGATCCCTTTTCACATTATGAGGTATTTTATGCCTACTTAAGCAACTTATGAGCCTCCTTGCCCATTTATTCATCTAACTAGATATCAAAAGAAAAAATAATATTCCTATTAGCTACATGCTAATTTAGGAATATTACAGTCTTCCCCTCCAAAAGGTTGCTTGTCCTTAAGCAACTGCAAGGGTGCTGAAAAATCTCCCCTCCTCCTCTTGGGGCCTCCACATCCATTAGTCTCCACCACTGCTTCAGATACTCCGCAACAATTCTGCCTCCCAATGGTTCCTCCCAAATATGCAAGTTGGAATTTGGTGGATAAAAAAAATGGCTCTCATCATGAAAGAATGGAAGGTCTATATGGAAACCTTCTTGCTTATCAATGGCCTCCTCAAGATATATGTGATGACATTCATGGGGAACTTCATCACAAATGAAAGGCTCCCATCTCCATGCTATCATCCAAATGAAATGAATCACCTCCCATCTTGGTAATTCATAGAAAAGCTCCTCCCAAATGCTCATGAGAGGTATGTCCCAAGTGCTCCAAATAATCGGCCCACCTCATAAATAAACAAGTGATCTACTATAGTGGCCATATAGTCTTCCATGCTCCCCTTGAAACATGCAATGCAAAAAGTGTGGGAAATTTCTTCCCCAAAGGACACATCCAACCAATGTCTCTCTCCTCCAATCATGTTACCAACAAATATAAGAACATCTTCAGCATATGGAATCATAATTAAAGTCATGCTAGCTACCATATGTAGTAAAGGAGAAGGACAATGGTCCCTCATGTGCAACCAGCGCAGTTTTACTCCTAACTACCATAGAATATGATACAAAAAGTGTTATTTCCACCACTCGTTTGCTGTCCCATCCTTCTTGTATGCTTGGAGAAGGTGTATGATAGTTGGTGCTAATGAAGCACACCATGAAGAATACAACATCTCCCCAAAATCTACGAGGGGATGGTCAACATCTCCATTGCTCATGGCTCCAAGTAGCCCATGAAGCCCATAATAAAAAGTGCCCCCTCTTGGAGAAAATCCATATACATGAGTGTTAAGAAAATACAAGCATATAGTAGATACATCATGATGTTCAAAAATACAAGTCTTACCATACACTTGATTCAAATCATTGAGGTAGCTCATGGATGAGCTCCCTCTCACACCCAAAGAATAAGGAGGTGGTAATGATAACTCTTCCCAAGAGCCATGTTCCTCCTCAACCAGGAAATCATCTATGCACTTCCTCACATGAGAGTGCATCTCCTTTTTGAAATATTCCCACATGAATCCCTCCAAGATGGTACGATATGCTTTAATAAATTCAGTGGGTTTAGAAAGCAAGATCTCATAGGTTGCATTAAGTATTTTTTCCTCGAGCTTGGAGTCTCTAGTCAAATAGATCTGATCATGAGAGTAAATGATTCCATCAACCACTTTATACCTCCTATCTATCACTTTCCCGTCAAGGACCTTACATGTGAAGAGGTCCTTGGAATATTCTACCAAAAGTTGGGACTCCCAATATGGATCTAGGCTCCCCAACAATGATAACACTGTAGAAATCTGAAATTTAGCCCTTGTCATAACATGGCTCTCCTCTTTGACATGCTTGATGCCAAAGTCACATGTTGGAGTACTATCAACTTTATTTTTCTTCCCTTCTTCCAGTAGATCTTTCTCAAGACAATATTGAAGCAGATGGAAGTCAACTTCTCCTTGAAAGTTTTTTGCCTTCCAAAAATTCCTTAATTTGGCCCATGCATGCAAGAGTGTTGATGTACTCTTGTCATGTTCAGAAATATTCTTTGTGTGTGAGAATATCATTGGCTTCCCCAAATATAGGGAGTGGCCCTTTGACATCATATTCATGTCATCATAGATTTATGAATCCTCTTTTTCCAGTGCAAATGGCTGAGTGGGAGATAGCAATTTCCATTTCAGAAAATTGCCTACCTCTCCTTTGAACCCATAAAATATTATCTGTGTTGTGCTAGCTTCTCCCAAGGCTCCTTCCTTAGCCAAATATGTAAATGCTGCCCATAGTTGAGAGAACACTTTATTCTTCTTCCAATCAGGGGGTCTCCCTGGTGGAATGCCTCCATGCAAAGAGACATGTGTGTGGAATGATTTTTCCTTGCCTTCACTACACAAATCCTCCTGTCTCCTTTGTACATCAAAATTATGAAATAGAGAGGGGTGTATGCTCCTCATCATATGATGCTTGCCCTCCCCTTTTTCTTCTTCTATCTTCAAGATCTCACCAGTTGAAAATGATGGCACATGCTACACATGGATTGTGCCATGATATCCATATGTGAGATTCTTGGGAACTCCTTGCAAGAGTGCAAGAGTTTCTCTCCTTGGAGCAAGTGATCCATCTTCCTCTTCATGAGGTACTGGATTTGCTCTTGATGTGACTGTGCTGTTATCTCCAGCCTTCTCTTCGTCCTCGTCATTAGTTGAAAATGCCTCATTATCAATCAGAGACCTTATATCTTGGTCTTCTCTTGAAAGAGGAAGCTCCATGTCTTTATTTGAGAAGAAATCTCATCATGCAATGGGGATTTTTCCCTTGGAAAAGTATCAAACAAGTTTCCATCCCCTTCAATGGTTTTCTGAAATAGAGTTGGACTTATAGATCCTCCCAAATCATGCAAATTTTTTGTTTGTTTTGGTTTGATAGGCTTCATAGAATATGCTTCATAAAAAATTTCATCAAACATTTCCACTACTGTTCTAATGAAATTTGAATAAGTAGATGTATTTTCATTATTTATGGAAAAATATTCAAACAACCACTAAGCATAAGCCTTATCCTCAAGATGCAGTGCTACTACTTTGATGGCTTCATTTTCTGAAACTTGATGTTGTTGTAGATACGTGTCTAGCTCCCTCACCCAAACCCGCAATGAACATTTAGGTGATCCATCAAAATTAGATAGAAAGAATCTACCCACACCATGTTGCTTGCTCCTTATGCTTATTTCCTCCTTGATCTTGCAAAACCCTTAGAAGTTCAAGTGATCTTTGAACCCTTTGGATTGAGCTTCATACTCTTGCAAATAATCTCCAAGAGTCTCCTTCTTTGGCACATTTTCTTTCTCCATCTCATTTGTCATGAACATATGGTTGGTAGAGAATTTTAAATCTGATGGTGTAGCTGAATACTCACATCCATAATATGAGGAATTAGAGCTTTCCTCATGTATAGATCTTGTATATCTTGTTGAGGGATCTCCATGTTTTTCCCTCCTCATTTCTTTGATATCCTTTCTGATGCCATGCAATGTGTCTAGAAGACGCTTTGAGAACTTATTCCCTACAAACAATAAGGGTTTTCCATGATCCCTTTTGAACATCATCTCCTTCTCATGAGAAGACTCCATTATGGTTGTAGAACACAGGCTGAGCCAAGATTGATGCTCTGATACCACCGTAGTATTCCCAAATGGGAAAACTCAACAATTCATGCATAGAAAACACATTTTTCAGAAATATAAGCATTAACAGAAAAAGTGCAGCCCATGGATCCTTTAGATTTGAAATTATAGCAACTAGATCTGAGAGGAAATTAGAAACAAATGACTTTTGCCTAATTAAACAGGACTCCCATGCTAAAAAATAACCCAAAAACACTGAAACCCCAAGATTTACTGCAACACAGATTACTGCATAAAGTGAAAACATATTTTATAGAGGGTTATACTCATAAAATGGAGAGACAAGTCATATCTAACGATTTATTAATCAATAGAGCACAAAAACAGAGATCTAGTCTCTTTTACATAGATCCAAGATGACCCGGCAAGGGTTTCTTGAAAAAAATGGTATACATGAAATATTTGCTACAGATCTATGGCTGAATCAAACTGTATGGCTGAAGAATTGCATAAATATGGCTGATCATGAAAAGAAATGGCTATAGCTCCTTTTACTAGATTTTATGGGAAAAGGCTGATCCCCACCCTGGGAAACTAGCTCTCAAAACAAGGGATTAAACCCCTCCACTGCAATACCTTAAGAAATAATGTAGTTTCTAAAAGGGACTGCATTGTTTCTAAAGGTGACTACTTTTCCTAACACAAGGTAGTGGAAAATATAGCACAAAATGCTCTCCTAAGATTTCTTAAACAAGATCTCCAAGCAAGAGTGGGGAATTCCCGCATGAGAAAACCCTTGCACTAAACAGTGCAAAAAAATTAGCTAAAAAACCAAAGGATGCAGAGAATTCTAAACATACCACATGAAAAATATAATCTTAAATCATGCCCCATATGGTTGTGATTCCCTCCATTATATAGTTGATGAGCTTCCTCACCAAGGGTCCCATCCCATTATGAGGTTGCTTCCATGCAAAGGCTCCTCCACCAAAATTACGTTGTCTCCATTAGTCCCACTCATATTTTTATAGCACTATTTGATTTAGTCAAGCTTGACTTGATCTTCATGCATTGTATCTTTTCACACCTAAGGTGTCTTCATTTTGACTAGCTAGATTGATCTTCATTCACACTGAGCTGTCTTTATTTATGATCCACTCCTCATATAATAATGCTGTTGACTTGGTCAAACTTGAAATTTTCCACACATTTTAGACCATGTTCACACATGAGGATTTTTTATCTAGTTATTCACATGATCCCTTTTCACATTATGAGGGATTTTATGCCTACTTAAGTAACTTATGAGCCTTCTTGCCCATTTATTCATCTAACCAGATATCAAAAGAAAAATTAATATTCCTATTATATACATGCTAATTTAGGAATACTACATTCATGGAGATTTAGAGTTAGTCATTAGAAAAATAAATGGTGAATACACAACCAAGCATCCAATATTAAAAGCCTATAGAGATGATGCTATTGACCTCTTGAAAACATTCACAGAATATGAGCTGACCTTTTTCCCTAGAAACCAAAACATCCTTGCCAATGATTTAGTATTTGCTGCAAGTACATATCAAAAACTTTATGAAATAAAACAATACATGGTCCAAGTCAAATATAGACTAGCAGTCCCTGATAATATAAAATACTGGAAAGTTTTTGAAGGAGATAAACAGATAGAGGATTTTCTGCAGTCTAGAAATGGGTTGAAATGCCAAATTCAGACTCATAGTATGAAGAAGACTGCCCTACTGAGGAAAAATCTTACAAAGAAGAAGCTCGTGACACTACTGATATAAATTTTTTAACCAAATAAGACATACATAAAACAGAGTTGTGCACTAATTTAGAAAAAGAAGACTTTGAAGTGTTGCAGTCTAATACTGATAACTTGCCAAAAGGACTGGTGCCTCTAGAAGAATTAATTGGCTTTAATGATGTTGGAAAAAAGCCAAAAATGGAATCAACTAAAACTGAAATAGAAGAGTACAATATAGGTAGTGAACAAAAACCCATAATGATAAAACTGCCGAAAAAACTGTCTGCTCATATAAAACTTAAATATCTTGATATTTTTAGAGAATTTACTAATGTTTTTTCTTGGAGTTATGAATATCTAAAGTCTTATGATAAAGATATAATTTAGCATAAGATACCCCTCAAAGAAAACCAGAATCCCTTTAAACAAAAACTGCGTAGAATAAACCCTGTGCAGCTGCCTCTGGTTGAGAAATAAATCAAGAAAATGTATGATGCTGGAATTATAGTTCCTATGAGATACTCAGAATGGGTTTCAAACCTTGTATCAGTTAGGAAGAAAACATGAGAAATTAGGCTGTGCATAGACTTTAGAAACCTAGAAAAAGCCTCCTTAAAGGACAAATACCCTTTACCAAAAATGGATCACATCTTACAAAGGGTAGTGGGTTCTAAAATAATTTCTTTGCTAGATGGCTTTTCAGGATACAATCAGGTGCTGGTTCACCCAAATGATCAACACAAGACATGCTTCACTACACCTTGGGGCACTTTCATGTATGTGAAAATGCCTTTTGGGTTAATGAATGCTGGTGCCACCTTCCAAAGAGCCATGGATATTGCTTTCTCATAAGAAATAGGTTATTTCATTGTGATTTACCTTGATGACATCACAGTCTATTCTAAAATAGATGAAGAACACCTAGCTCACTTAAGATAAGTCTTTGAAAAATGTAGAAAGTATGGTTTGTCTTTGAATCCCAAGAAAACCCTATTTGGCCTACAAGAAGGAAAATTTTTAGGCCATATTATATCTGAAGAAGGGATCAAGATAGACCTAGAAAGGATTGAAGGAATATTGCAAATCAGTCATCTTAGAAATATCAAAGAAATGTAATCTTTCACTCAAAAGATAAATTTCTTAAGAAGGTTCATACCAAACCTTGCTAAATGTTGGGTGTAGAGCCTGATTTTCTTCCTGATTCAGAGATCCTTGTTTTAGCTGGATGTATACCCCAGGAAAATTTTACACCCTTGCACGCGAGGGGGGGGGGTGGATTTGTCCCCCTCGCAGGGTCTGGGGGGGCCGACCCCCCCGGCTGCGGGGTTCAGGGGCCAGCGGTCCCCTGGTGGGGGTTTCGGGGGCAGCGCCCCTGAAGCCAAAAATAGATGTAAAATTTCCTTGTAAAAGTATAGTAATTTCTAGTCAATCTGGGCCATTCATTAGGCAGATGATCTGACGGTACAAGTTATGTTTAGTTTAGGGTTTTAATCCCTAGAAGGAAACCCCTCACTTTTATGAGGGTATTGTATTACGGCTGTGTAATGTATGTGTATTCTCTGAGCGGGAAACAGATAGGGAAACTGTGAGAGAGAACAGAGGATATTGCAGCAGATCTGCTGTAGGTTTTGTCTCTTCATTTTTTCTAGATAATAGAAAGGAAGGACTGGCTGGTCGGGGTGGACGTAGCCCAAACTGGGTGAACCACATATATTTGTGTCTCTCTGGTTTTATGTGTTTTGTGTGCTTGTATTTTCCGCATATTTTATGTGTTTCATTACTCTGTAATATTTAATTTTCTAACAACTGGTATCAGAGCCGAAGGTATATTTGGCTGATAAACTTGCAAGAAAGAAGGGTTCCTAGTTCGAGTGGGAGAATTGGCGGAAGATGCTAAGTTTAGGGTTGAGAAATTTAACGGCCAAAACTTCCCGTTGTGGAAGATGCTGATGGAAGATTATCTGTATCAGAAAGATCTGTACCTACCATTGAGTGGAAAAGAAAAGAACCCGGCGGCCATGACAGACGCGGAATGGAACATTCTCGATAGAAAGGCACTCGAAACAGTACGGTTGTGCCTTGCGGCTTTAGTCGCCTTCAATATTTCGAAGGAAACAACAACATAGGGTTTGATGCAGACGCTGGCAAAACTATATGAAAAACCCTCGGCCTCAAACAAGGTATTTCTTATGAAACGACTATTTAATATGAAGATGTCGGAAAGTGGATCTGTTTCAGACCATTTGAATGATTTTAATACAGTTACCAGTCAGCTAAGTTCTGTAGGGGTAAACTTTGATGATGAAGTTAGAGCTCTGTTATTTCTATGCTCATTTCCAGAAAGCTGGAATGGTTTAGTTATGGCCATTAGTAGCTCTGTCTCTAGATCTAGTACTTTAAAGTTTGATGATGTTGTCGGTGCTATCCTTAGTGAGGAAATGCGACAGAAAAGCTCCGGTGAGACATCGGGTAATGATTTGAGTGCAGAGCCGAGGGGAAGAAGAATGGAAAGAGGAAAGAGCTCAGGATATCCCAGTAAATCAAGGAAAGGCAGATCCAAGTCCAAATCAGGGATAGTGTGCTAGAAATGCGGAAAGAAAGGACACCTAAACAAAGACTCTAGATCTCGGAAAGGAAAAGAAGGAGATGCACAACAAGAAAATAATCATGAAGAAAATGTGACAGGTGATGTGTTACAAGATTCCTTGATTCTTTCTTTCGAAAATGTTACTGATTCTTGGGTTGTAGATTTAGGGGCTTCATTCCATGTCACACCTAATAAGAAATATTTTCATGACTATGTTCAAGGAGATTTTGGACAAGTTCGTTTGGGTGATGAAAAACCCTGTAAAATTGTTGGAATGGGTAAGGTTCTTGTAAAAAATCAGAATGGAAACCAATGGCTACTAAAGGAGGTAAGGCATGTTCCAGATCTAAAGAAAAATCTGATTTCAACAGGGTAGTTAGGCGGTGAAGGTTGTGTGACAACTTTCACAGATAAAGCTTGGAAGGTCACTAAAGGAGCCCTAGTAATAGCAAAAGGAGAAAAGGTTGGTACATTGTATTTATGCAATGGTATTTCTAACTCTATTAATGATTTAACTTCCAAAGGAGCAGATGCAGCATTATGGCATCATAGGCTCGGACATATGAGTGAGAAGGGGATGAAGATTCTTCACTCAAGAAATTTGTCGCCAGGTTTGAAGAATGTTGATTTGGATTTCTGTGAGAATTGCATTTATGGAAAACAAAAGAGAGTCATATTTCTCAGAGTTGGGAAAGAAAATAAGAGTGAAAAATTGGAGCTTGTGCATACAGATGTATGGGGACCTGCTCAGGTATCATCTCTCGGTGGCTCTCTCTATTATGTTACGTTTATTGATGATGCAACTAGAGAAACTTAGATTTATTGTATTCAAAATAAATCTGATGTATTTGATACTTTCAAGAAATGGAAAACTTTGGTTGAGATTGAGACAGGAAAGAAGTTAAAGTGTCTCAGATCAGACAATGGAGGTGAATATTGCAGCAAAGAGTTTGATAGGTACTATTCAGAGCATGGAATTCGTAGAGAGAAGACAGTTCGAAGAACACCACAAGAAAATGGTGTGTCAGAAAGGATGAACAGAACAATCATGGAGCATGGAAGGTGCATGAGATTGCATGCAGGATTTCCTTTACAATTTTGGGCAGATGCTGTAGATAGTGTTGTTTATCTAATAAACAGAGGGCCTTCAAGTTACTTGGATGGTGGTATTCTAGAGGAAGCATGGACAGGTAAAAAGGTAAACTACTATTTTTTAAAGCCATTTGGTTGTGAGGCCTTTGTCCATATTAATAAAGAAAATAGAACAAAGCTTGAGGAAAAATCAAAGAAATGTACCTTTATTGGATATGGAGCTAATGATTTTGGTTATCGATTATATGATTATGAAAATCACAGAATCATTAGGAGCAGAGACGTAATATTCAATGAAAAGGTCTTGTATAAGAATCAGTTGTAGGAAAAGAAACAAGAAAAAGAAAGAAAGGAATATGCAGTTCTTGATGAGATAACTGAAAAAGTAAAGGTGCCTGAAAATGATAATAATCAACAACCACAGCAGCAACAACCACCACAACAACAACAGGCACCTCAAACACCTAAAAGTGGTGTTAGAAGATCTACCAGGATAAGTAGACCCCCTGAACGATACTCTCCTTCATTATATTATTTATTGCTGACTGATTCTGGTGAACCTGAATGTTATGAAGAAGCAATGCTGGTTGAAAGCAGGAAGAAGTGGGTGCTAGCCATGGAAGAAGAGATGGACTCCTTAATGCATAACCAGACTTGGGACTTAGTCAGGTTGCCTGCAGGTAAAACTACATTGCAGAATAAATGGGTTTATAGGCTGAAGGAAGAAGATGGAGGAAAACAGAGGTACAAAGCTAGACTTGTGGTGAAGGGGTTTGCACAGAAGAAAGGTATTGATTTTGATGAAATATTTTCTCATGTTGTTAAGATGACTTCAATCAGAACTATCTTAAGTCTTGTAGCAGCAGAAGATTTACATCTTGAACAGTTAGATGTAAAGACAACATTTCTCCATGGAGATTTGGAGGAAGAGATATACATGCAACAACCAGAAGGATATGAGGTCAAATGGAAAGAAAAATTGGTGTGCAGGTTAAAGAAGATCTTGTATGGCTTAAAACAGGCTCCAAGGTAGTGGTATCTAAAATTTGACAAGTTTATGTCTGAACAAGGTTATAATAGATGTCACTCTGATCATTGTGTTTATGTAAAAAGGCAAAATGATGACAGCTATATTATATTGTTATTGTATGTAGATGACATGCTTGTCGCAGGTTCTAACATGCAGGAAATAAATGTGCTCAAAAGAAAATTGGCAAATTCATTTGCAATGAAGGATTTGGGAGCTGCAAAACAAATCCTTGGTATGAGGATAACTAGAGACAAGAAAAATCGCAAATTAACACTATCTCAGAATGAGTACATAGAAAAGGTGTTGAAAAGATTTAATATGCACAATGAAAAACTAGTTAGTACACCTTTTTCTAGCCATTTCAAACTTAGTAAGGAGATGTGCCCAAAGACCCAAGAAGACATGGATTATATGTCTAAAGTTACATATGCATCAACAGTTGGAAGCTTAATGTATGCAATGGTCTGCACAAGGCCTGATATTGCACATGCAGTGGGAGTTGTAAGCAGGTACATGAATAATCCAGGAAAAGAACATTGGATGGCAGTAAAATGGATTCTCAGATATTTGAGAGGTACCACAAATCAAGCATTATTCTTTGGTGGTTCAAACATTGCTCTACAGGGATATGTTGATGTAGATATGGCAGGTGACAGAGATAACAGGAGGAGCACTACATGATATGTATTTACTGTAGGTGGAACAACTGTCAGTTGGGTTTCAAAAATCCAAAGTGTTGTTTCACTTTCAACAACAGAAGCAAAGTATGTTACTGCTACAGAGGCTAGTAAAGAAATGATTTGGTTACAAAGGCTTATGGGTGAATTGGGTAAGAAGCATGATATGGGTACGTTATAAAATGATAGCCAAAGTACCATTAATCTTGAAAATAACTTAGCATTTCATTCCAGGACTAAACACATACATCTCAAGTACCACTTCATACGGTCAGTATTGGAAGATGGAGAGTTGAAGCTGGAAAAGATACACACTAGCCAGAATCCTGCAGGTATGCTAACAAAAGTTGTAACCAGGGAGAAACTAAAAATGTGCTCAGTTTCAATTGGTATTCAAGGATGATGATGAAGATGAGGAACAACCAGGTCCAAAGAGGAGTCATTTTCCAGCAAATAAAATAGTGGTGGAGTTGCTACAATCAGTCTCCAAGTGGGAGATTGTTGGGTGTGGAGCCTGATTTTCTTCCTGATTCAGAGATCCTTGTTTTAGCTGGATGTGTACCCCAGGAAAATTGTACACCCTTGCACGCGGGGGGGACTTGTCCCCCTCGTGGGGTCCTAGGGGGTCCGACGGCTAGCAGTTCCCTGACGGGGGTTTCGGGGGCAATGCCCCCAAAGCCAAAAATAGATGTAAAATTTCCTTGTGAAAGTATAGTAATTTCTAGTCAATCTAGGCCATTCATTAGGCGGATGATCTGACAGTAGAAGTTATGTTTAGTTTAAGGTTTTTTTCCCTAGAAGGCAACCCCTCGCTTTTATGAGGGTATTGTATTGCGGCTGTGTAATGTATGTGCATTCTCTTAGTGGGAAATAGATAGAGAGACTGTGAGAGAGAATAGAGGATATTACAGCGGATCTGTTGTAGGTTTTGTCTCTTCATTTTTGTTGGATAATAGAAAGGAAGGATTGGTTTTTCGCGGTGGACGTAGCCCAAATTGGGTGAACCACATATATCTGTGTCTCTCTGGCGTTATGTGTTTTGTGTGCTTGTATTTTCCGCATATTTTATGTGTTGCATTGCTCTGTAATATTTAATTTTCTAACACTAAACTCCTTAGAAACATGACAAACATGCTGAAAAGAGAAATATGAGTTAAATGGACCATAAAATCAAAGCAATCTTTTTAACTGGTAAAACAAGCACTCACCCAAACACCAGTTCTAATTATCCCTGATTTTACCAAAGAATTTTTCATATTCTCCTTTGCATTAGAACATATAGTTGTTGCTGTCCTACTATAGAAAAACATAAAAGGGCAAGAGCAGCCTATTGCATTTTTTAGCAAGGCATTAAGAGATGCACCTCTGAAATACAACATAATGGAAAAACAAGCCTTTGCCTTGATCAAGGCATTGAAATATTTTAGAGTTTACAGTTTACACTCACACATTATTGCGTTTGTGCCTCATTTAGTAGTAAAAGACATCTTAACACCAAATCCTGATGGAAAAAGAGGATAGTGGATTGTTGTTATATTAGAATATGATTTAGAAATCAAGCCCACTAAACTCATTAAAGGATAAGGACTAGCTAAACTCATGGCTGAAACAAACTTTCAAGCACTAGACATGAATATGATTGATGGATTAGATGAACAGGAGGAGTTGGAAACTCCACTTATTGAAGATTCATTTTTGAATTCGCCTTGGTATGCTGATATCTTATATGTGCTTCTGAATCTTAATGTTCCTCTTTGTTTTTCTAAAACAAAGGCAAGATTCTTAAAGTTAAAGGCTATAAATTACTGCATTTTAGATAAATTTTTATATTGGAAAAATGCTAGTGGTATATTGCTTAAATGTTTTCCTGAGAATGATGTAGAAAAGATCAAGCATGGGTTTCATGAAGGAGAATGTGGAGGCCACCTCTATTGGAAAACTACTGTCAACAAAATCCTTAGAGCTGATTACTATTGGCCCACTCTCTTTCAAGACATCCATAAAATGGTAATTTCCTATCATAAGTGTCAAATATTTAAAGGCAAAAGAAATCTGTTGCCCTTACCTCTGCATCCTATCTTTTTTGAAGCTCCTTTTCAACAGTGGGGCCTAGACTTCATTGGGGAAATCCATCCTTCCTCATATTCCCAACACAAATGGATCCTCAATGCAACTGATTACTTCACAAAATGGATAGAGGCTATCCCTTCTAGAATTGCCATAGATTTAGTCATCGTCAAATTCCTTGAAAACCATATTTTATCTAGATTTGGCTGTCCTAGAAAGATTATCACTAACAATGTTGCTAACTTTAGATCCAAGAATATGGTGGATTTTTGCCACAGATATCAGATTACATTGGGCCATTCTACAGCTTATTACCCTCAAGGTAATGGGTTGGCAGAATCCTCAAACAAAATTTTGGTGAATATCATCAAAAAGTTTCTGGAAGAGAATAAGAAGTCATGGCACAACAAAATAGTACATGCACTATGGGTAGACAGACTAAAAAATAAAAAATCAATTAGACTGTCTCCCTATCAGCTAGTTTATGGAGAAGATGCAATTTTTCCAACAATTTTAGGAGTGTCAGTCATGAAATTGATCCAATAAGTGTAGTCTAAAGAGGATGACATGATAAGGAGGATAAATCATACTGTACAGTTGCAGCAAACCAGAGAGGAAGTATATAATAGAACACAGCTAGTGCAGGAAAATATCAAAAGGTTGTTTGAAAAGAGAACAAAAGAAAATGATTTCAACATTGGTGACAAAGTGCTCAAATGGGACTCAAGGAGAGAAGACAAAGGCAAACATGGAAAATTTGAAAATATGTGGAAAGGCCCATACATCATCCATTCTGCCAGAGGTAACAATGTATTTTTTTTGCAGGAGATGGATGGAACATACCTATTTTGAGGTCCTGTCAATGGTAGGATGCTCAAGCATTACTTTTGCTAAAAATACTTAGTTTAAAGCTTTGTTCATTGTATATAACACTGTTTGAAGAAAAGGTCAGAAATAAACACAAAAACAAAGAAAAAGAAGAAAAAGAGGGTAGGAAAAAGAACAGGTACAACCCCATACCAAAAAATAGTACTTTTGAAAGTGTGCAAGTCCAAATGCCACTACTTTGAAATAGAAAGTTTTGTTCAGTCATACAGCCTAATCATGACTTAACAAGTTTAAATTTCTACTGATAGATTAGTGAATGAAGATTTTCCAAACTATTTAAACTTGGCTTATCAGTAGATTAGATTAGGAAAAGATATTGGTGCCAATGCTCAAATCTGAACCAAGAAAGAAAGAGAGGGATGAATAGCAAATTTATAATTACAACCCTCAAAGTTTTTGTTGTAATTTCTACAAAATAAAATCTGTGTGTAGACTTGTACAAAATGTCACAACTCATAACAAATTAGACTGTCTAATCCTGATTTGGTTATGTTTTCAATTTCCTGTTTTTAGAATAGAGAATGAAAATCTGTCAAACAGCTTAATCTTGAAAGATAAATAGATTAGGTAGAGAATAAAAGGCTCATTAGTATAATCTGAGCTTTTGGCTGATATAAGTATAGAAGTAGATAGTTTCCTATTTTCAAAAAGAAAATGATGTCAAGGGTTGGCTAATCTAAATGCATCCAATGAAGAAAAAGTGTTAGGAAAAGTATGATGGGTAGGTAGAAGTTGAGTTGAAGCAATCATGTTTTTCATATTTTGAAGATCACATCTTCAAACGAACAACAACAAATCAACAAATTAAAAGAAAAGGATTATGTCAAGGTGTAAATCAAGGCACTGGTCTACTTCTTCTAGAGATTTTTTCTCTAAGGTTCTTGACACCTCCTAAAGGAGCTGCCCTCCCCAGCTGGAGCCACTGTTATCCTCTTGTATTTTACAAAATTCACTAGGTGACTGTGGATGTCCTACAAGCAACTAAAGATAGCATTATTGTCCTATCAACTATCTTTAGAAATATCACAGCCTTCATTATCCTAAATAAACCTATTTCACTATTTTTAATCTCTGCCTTCTCAGTCTACCTTGCTGCTCCAAAAATACTCACCATGGGCTTGTTTATCTCATTTTCAATCTACCTCCCCACCCACACCCTCATTCACTGGTTTTTTCCTCTAAAAACCCATCTTCCCCTTTCAAAACCCCTTTTCTTCATATTTTTCCTCTATTTTTCAAAACAATGTAAAATACTCTCTTTTACATTGTTTTAATTGAAATATTTAAACTATCGGGACCCCACCTTTTATGATAAAATTCCTATTTTTACAGAAAAACCCGATTCTGTTGTTTTATTAAACCTGACCTTGTGTAAAATATTTAAAACCTTCTATTTAAAATGTTTTTGAAACCCACTCCTATTTTCTTCACCCTAAGCCCCTTCCCCTTAAGCTCCAGCCCACATACATTTAAACCCCATACCCACATGACCCTAACCTCGCCTATTTTCATAGCCCCCGCACATTATTTAAAAACCCCTCATGAACTCTTTCTTTCCACTTTATAAGCAAGCACATCTACTTGGTTTATAGAGACCTTGGGTCCCGCTTTTCCTCAAAACCCATGCTCCAACAATACTCCACCACGTTGTATTCCCCCAGGCCCCATTTTAAACTACTTCGCGCTGTCGATCTTCCCCTCCAAGATCCTATGGCCCACACAACATATCACAAATCAAATAGTGCTCGGGTTAATGTTTTCAAACATTGCAAAATCGATAGTTTTGCCTTGCCACATGGCAGACATTGAATAGTATCGCACCCCCACCCCGAAAACCATTACTGCTCCCTCTGTCATGCGAAAGCCACCTCCTGGTTTTCGAAAACCGCCTATCCCTCCGTGCCAAAATTCAAATACCCCCACCTCTACTCAAATTTCATGTTGGTTCTGCCTATGGAACCAAGCCCAGAACATTGTTCTTCACCCTCCGACAGCCCAAAAACCCCGGAAAATGCAGTAAACCCTCCCCGCATGGTTTTAAAGCTAATCGTTTGTTTTAGTGCATAGGTTTAATGGCAAAGATGCATGAAAGGCTTTCTGATGGTCCAAAAACACCCAAATTAACATCTGGGTGATGATCCAAAGGTTCAATTTGAATCAAAAGGGACCAGAGGCCCTACATTAAAGATTAATCATCGATGAAGCATGATCATCGATGGTTATTAAACCCAGAAGAAATGCATCCCTGCACCAAATGCAGAGATACATAGAAACAATGAAGAAATAAAACATTTAAATGACTATAACAAGGGTAAGAAGGATTAAAAGGCTAAACACAAGTCCAAGAAAAATCATGAAGGTTAAGCACAAACACAGATATTAAAGGTAATAAAGATAGACAGCGGAGGTTTAAAGACTAAAGCTTAATAAAAGGATTAATGAATAAACTAGAGATAAAGGAAGAATAAAGAGAAAATACAGTGAGACAATTTTTAAAGGTTAAATCAAAGTTTTAAGGCCTAATACAGAGTTTAAAGATAAAACCGAGGCAGATTAGCCCAGAAACACACTCAAGTGACTAAATCTACAGCAGTTACTTCTTCAAAGGATATTTTTCCACCTACAACATGTTTTCTTTCAATAAAATATCAAATAGTTATTACACATAGTCAGAGATATTTTTCATCTACCAGTAGTTATTGTAAAGTTATTGCAAAAAGCCTTAAAGTCAAACATTTCATAGAAATTAACTTAGAAGTTAAGATAGGAGTTATTATTTCAGAGAAACACCTTCAGATAGTTTTTCCTTGGGCCTTGCATGGTATCAAAGGTCAAAAATCATTAACTCTGTAATAAATGACATTCCAAACCCTATCTTAGCACCACCTCCTCATTTTGTAGATAAATACTGCACATTAGATTCATTTTTTAGTTTTGATTAGTTGGTGGTTATTTGATTGATTTCTGCTACTAAGCTAGTTGGGAATTTCTAGGCTGGATTTGAGAAAGCTCTGAGTTGTAGAGAGCTATTGTACATGGAGTATTGTAGCTGGTTTGATTACCAATAATACAAGCACATTCATAGGATCCTTGAGCTATGTTAATGGTGAAGTTTTCCTCATTTGTCACTTTTTTTCTTATGTTTTCCATTCTGTCCACCTTTCTCTGATAAAAGCACAAAAGTTTTAGAGTAGGATATGATGTCTTGGAACCCTATTTCTGTCTACATTATTTATCTTTATGTTTTCTTCTACAAGGTCTGATTGGAGGATTATTAATTTCCCTCCAGTCCCATCTAGCTTGTTGTATTAGAAATGATTTAATAGAGTGAAACCAAGGAAGTTTATGGTGAGCCCTGTCCTTCGGTACGGCTTGATATATTTTTTTAAGACCTTTATTTGAAGTATACTTAGTAGAGTCTAAACCAGGGAAGTCTATGGTATGCCTTGTCCTCTGGTCTGCCTCAAAATGTTGCTTTGAAGATTCTTTTGAGTGTTGAGTTAAAGACGATAGGCTTCAATTTTCTCTTTAGCTACTCTCACTATTATCTTAAATGTTTTCTTTTGTCTGAAAGTAGTCCTACGATTGCTGGATTGTTGTATTAAAGGTTTGCTTATTAAAATCTGGCCAAAGAAGTCTATGGTGCGCCTTGTCCTTTGGTTTGTCTCAAACAATAACCTTAAAAGGATTTTCTTGTCTAATTAGAGCTAGAATATTCTTGAATGACTATAGCTTTGCTGCCTTCACAACTTATTGTTGTTTCATATCGCAATCTAATCTAAAATATCCACTTGATATAGTTAGCTTGTCCTATGAAAACCCTTGCAGATTTGATGAACAATTAAATCCTTTTATGAATCCATAGCCTAATGGGTCGATGTTTTCTCATAGTCTATCTATCCAGCTGAAACATCCTTTCAATTAGTCACACCACAGATTTGTCAATCTACCAATTAATTCAACCAAAACTAACAAGTCCTTAGAACTTCATAACTAGCCTAATATCATAAACAAAGAGCATAAAGATTTATCATTTGAAAACACTTATATAGAGAGATCCCTCTCTAAATCTAGGAAGGCTAGGTCCTATAATTCCAAAGTGGTTCTGATGTGGCCCTTGCAGTGTTTTTTATTGCCAATATTGCAAATCATAGGGAGCCAACAAACCTGACATAACCATCAAATCATTATGAAGTGTCTCAACTATATGATAAACATATGAATTGTGAAATTATAAACTGTGAATATCATTGGATTCAACAAAATCAATCAATGTAAAAAAGCTTCATTAGGTATGCTAATGGGACAATGATTAACTTTGAGATAGTTGTTCGAACTAGTATCTTGATCATATTGGTGACTATAAGATCCTTGATTATCCATTGTTTCCCTTTATATGTGATTAAATAATATGCCAACAATATGGAGTCTTAAGGTATTTAAAAAAATCATTGACATCGCAAATTTAGGAAACCAATTAGGATAATAGGTTGGTGCAATACTGGAAAAAAGGGTCAAATATAACAAGGTATTCATATCAACACAAGGGTTTTGATTCACTGAACGACTAAAGAATTTTCTATCATTCAAGAAGAGTGATTCTACCAAAAATATGATTAAACTTATGACATACATAAAAGGGGTAGGAAGGAGATCAATCTTGGAAGTGTTTGACAAAGAGAAATTCTTCAACCAAGAATGAACTTTATCTCTATAATCAGAATGATAGGATTTAAAACTACAAGGATCCATGAAAGATGTGCTCTCCAACCCTTAGTCTAATAAAATGGATTTCCATGAAAAGGGACTATTCAAACAAGAATCTTTCATTTGATCAGAAATGCTACCGTGAAGACCATGAAGATAAAATTTAAAATATTGAAAGTCCTTTAATAATTAATTCACAAATAGTGGAAAATTGTCGAGGAAAGAGTTATGCATGAAAATTTGGATCCAACTTAGTTCAAATATCTCAACAGTATTGCAAGAACCTAACATAACCATTAACAGGGTTTATGTGCCTTGACTTCCTAACCACTCTCTAAAATTTTTCATGATGGATCATCGAATTTAGGTGGCTTAGAAAAAACGACAAGTAAATATGTACCACTATCATTAGATGTATCGATGAAAACACTATTGATTCCACTAGCTTGATCAGACTTAAGATTAAACATAAAAAATGATTGATGGATAGATAATTGAGATACATCAATCAGAAAACTCTGTTAATCATTTCAAGTTGTAACATATTGCTCCTGACACATGAATTATTTACAATTAAGCCAGTCATGAATAATAGATTTAAGATTTCATCCTTTGATCATAAGACCACACTATCTTGTACCTGATTACAATCAAAATAAAAAAGAAAAGGATCAAAATAATTAAGATAACTTGTTTTTCTAACAAATTCATTGAACCCATTTGGGTACAATGAATAATGTGTTAGAGGTGAGGAAATATGAAAATAATTTGGAGGAGAAACATCAATTGTAACTAAATCAGATTGAGCTTGTAAGAATAATATATTAACATGCATGTTATGTTGCATGAGATTATTTTAATCATCATAATGATTGAAGATATGCATAGTATTGTAACATTTAGATTAATCTTGCTTTTCCTTGACAAGGTATACCAAAGATTCAAAATCCTCACTACTTATTTATTCAAATTTAAAGTCTGAAGATGCATGACTTGAAGAAACTTCAGAATCATTATGAATTCAAAGATAATCCCATCTCATAAATGTAGATTGCAAGTTATGAGAAGCACATTCCAAATTGATACCTCATGAATCTAAGCCTTCAAAAGAAGGAAATATATCATTTGATGTACTTAGATATCCATCACCACATGTGTTAATGGAAATAGCGATGTCATGGTGATGGTTGTACAAAGTCTCAATTTTAATGAAGGATTTGTGATCATTTGACACGTTATAAAGATTAAAATATGCACGATAAACTGGGAATATAGGATAATTATATTGAAAGAGAGAAAAAATATGAAACATGTCTTCAATACTTTGCCCCTCTATTTATGAAATGCAACTACCTTGTTCGTGATCACTGTTTGAAAAAAGAGGTTGACCATCCTTAAGAGTTGAATTTGGTTGATCAAGTGGATCATGAAACAAGGAATCATGAGATATGGATAGTATAGGTTTAAAGGTATCCCTTGAGATAGTCAAGATTTAATTTGGATTAGATTCAAGTTTGGACTTATGTGCATTCATATGATCTTGAAAAACCAAGGGATAAAATTTCACTTTAGGATCCATCCAATTGTTGAGCCATTCCAAATTCTCTTGAATATAATCCAGATTATGGGAAATGGGGGGTGGTTGAATGGATGGATCGATTTTTATATTTTTTAACTTCAAAATATTCACTAGGAGGCACCCAAATTGATATTGAAAAAGGAGGAAGACAAGGAACAAAAGGAATAGCGGATACCTCCTAACAGATTTTGGGTGTCTCATGATAAACATAAGTTGGAAGAGAGAATAATTGAAATTTTCAGATGAAAATGATTTCATGGAGAGAAGAATCAAAATCTCAAACTTTTCACTGATAAAATTATAAGTAAAATATTCTGCAAGAAACTCATAGAAAAGCTGAAGAAACTGATTAAGAAAATCCTCTATAGATTCACTAGATTTTATTCTTAGTAGATAAATCATATCACATACATATTGATAATAATACATGTCAAAGGATTGAATGAATATCCTTGAGGAATTGAGCAAATGAATGAATATAAGTGATTGGAAGGACATGACACCATTTCTTAACTCAAACTTCAAGAGTGAGGGTGAATAATATACAAACAACATATTCATTATCAATTTCACAAGACTTAAAAAAACCAATAAAATTGGATATATGTTTGGCTATGAATGTACAACCCTCACCATCAAACTTGAATTAAGATAAGTCATCAAACTACTCTGTAAAGATGAAACATTTAAGAAGATATAGGTTAGAAAAACACTTTGGGATTATGATTTTGGAAAGAGCCATTTGAGATAAGAGATTTATTGCAGACTTAACAGGAACAACTTGTCATTTGGACCTCCTTCTAGGGCCAACTTTTGACAGTGATAGAAATATGTCAACCAATGTGGTATCCCCGATGTGAAGTCCCAATTATACCTCACACCATTTGGAGTAGGAGCCGCAAGTGGAAATACGGTCGGTTGCCATTGTCCTTAGGGATTTTCTTTGGCTACAATTTTAACATAAGAGGTAATACAATGTTCTTTGAAACAAGCAAGTAAGCTGACACTATTATGCATACAATTAGAATGTATATAAGGTAATTTCATGGAAGGGAGAGAGAGATAGCGAGCCTTTAGAAGAAAATTAATAATACCATCCTAAAAGTGGCACACAAGACCATATGAATATCGCAAGTTAGTCTACAAAGTAGTCCAGAAGCCAACCATGATAATAAAACCAAATAAAACACACCTTCAACAAGATAAGTACCAAAGCCACCGAAATAGTTCAATTTCCTTAGTACATGTGAACAAAACATATAGCACAAACATCTGAAGAATAGTCCTACTATATTCACAATACATGCATGAAAATGTGTTGGCTCATCGAGCTTCATATATTAAGTTTAAGTGCCAAGATATACAAATAAAATGATACCACACTAGCTCCAATATTGGAACATTAAGTCACCACTTCCTCCTCCAAAGAAACATCTTCTCTCCAATACCAAGCTAGAGAATCCAAGGTGAAAGTTCAAGTCCCAAAATTCCCTTTGCTTGGGTTATGAGGATGTATTTATAACAAATGAGGTGACTTTCCACCTCCCATGTGACTATTGACATCCCTCAGGACTCTTGAGCTTCTACAATGAATTTTTAAATTATTACGTGCCCTTTGAGCTTCTATATCACTTTAGAAATTCCTAGTGACTCTTCATATTCCATATGGGACACTTGATCTTCCAAAAATTTTACATTTTATCATTTTAAAGAATTAATTAATTACATTCCATAAATGATGTGGTAGGACATTATGACACGTGTGACTCTTGAGATGACTTTTGAAAATGATGACGTGGAACTTCTGATGATGTGGCATTTACAAGTTGCTCCTTTTGCTACTTTATTTGCATATTCATGATGGATCTTGAATGTGCTTCATATTCACCCTACAAGTGGCTCATTGAAATGTATTATTCACGTGATCTAGGTATTTGATATTTTGTAGTAATTTAGTGTCCCTTCATCTTCTTACTTTAGGACTTATTCATGGTTATTATAATAGCCCCTGGTTGATTTTATATTTAAATAAAATAAAAACCGAGGTCATGGAACACGTATTCCAAGATGAATGTTGGGAAAAACTTAGTGATGTGTATTAGTGGTTATTAATTAATGGCTATGAAAACTGGAAAAAGAATTGGCAAAGGAAAATAGGCAATACTTGACATTTTATTTATGAAATAAAGGAAAATAGGAGAAAAGGAAGATGAAGAGACACATATTTGCATGAGAGGTAAATTGAAGTAAAAATAATGGAAAATGAAGAAAATAGAGGCCTTGATGATAAAAGGGCTTAGAAGGATCATTTCACAACCTTTTGTTAGTTTAGATTTTGATCTTTCTTCTTTTCTCTCATTTTCTCATACTATTTCCCACTTAGACAAATCTCGAAACATTCTTGGAGCATGCTTGGAGCACTCTAGTATTCACTTGGATTTGGATAAAGAAGGAAAGGAAAAGCACGGAAGTGCAAGGAAATAGTTGAATCAACAACTACCGTTGGATTACTTTGCAGGTAATAGGTTACATGTGTGATTTCTTTGCAGATTTCTAGATGTATGGTATATGCATGTGATTTTTTTGTTATGTATTTTCATTGGCATGGAGATTTTCCTAGATCGATAATGATTTTAGACTTTCCTTTCCATTTCCTAGATATCCATGGGGTTGTGGATTTTTCCACTTGATTGTTTTCTGATTGGTGCTCATAATTCCTTATGGTTGTGGGTTGGAACAAATGTTATGGAAGCCCTAGAATAATTTGGGTTGGGTGATTAGTTCCAGAGCCTAGGCTGGGAAAAACGATATAGAGCCCTTGGTGGGTTGAGTTACTAGTCCCTAGAATTGGGTTGTACAAACGCTCTGGAGCCCTCGAAGGTTGTGGGTTGAGTTACCAATTCCTAGAGCCCTAGATAGATTTGGTAGAGACTGATATAGTTGGTGTTAGTGATGTCTAACCACATAGGCAGAATCACCATGGTTAAGGGTTGAGGTGGTTTGCCTTTGGTAGCCCCAGGTTGGCTGTTTTTGGTTTATTCCATGAGATCCCACATTCATGCTTGGAATATAGTGTGGGGGTGATTGGATGAAAGAGATATTTGGTTCATACCAATATATGGTCATGTGGTACGTGGAAGTCCCTGACTTGGTTGGTATTTTCATATCTTAATATGATACATTTTACTATTGATCTATGATAATTTGTAGTGTTTATGTTGATGATATTATGGCTAAGTTGACATGGTTTCTATGCTAGTTATTTTCTAGTAATATGTTGGTTATATGATGAGTATTATCTATGGATCTTGTTATGAATTGTTTAGTTAATCATTGGTTGATGAATGCATGGACTAATAAGCATTGTTGCATCTATGTGGAGAGGGAATAAATCATTCTTGGCAATTCTTAGATGAATCTCAGACTATTATGATCAAATATGGATTCCTGACTTGTAGCTTATATGTTTTCCATGTGTTTGATGAAATGTCTAGTGTGTTTTAGGAAATATAGTTCAAGTTCTTGATTCAAGTTTGAAATTTTAGCTTTTTCCTCATGTCAATAATGATTATGGAAAGTCTTAGCGAGTTCCAGGTATTGGTCTAGAGGTTGTCCTAAAATTGTGGCTCATATCTCGAGATCGAACCCTTTGAACTGGGCAATTTGGGTCACAACCGCATGAAGACAGTGTTGTGCATGTGCTTGGAGGCCTATAACCACGCCCATGCCTTGTAATGCATGCAGTTGGGGGTCTAGGTCAATGAAAAGAGCCCCATATTGGGGTTTGGTCAACTAGGGTGGTCCTTTGGCCCCTAAGTGTCATGTAGCCCCGAGGGATGTTGTGATTTGTCAGTTTGTGGTCAGTTTATAGGCCCCAATTCCTTAACTAGAGCTTGGAGTTTGGGTCATGTCATAGTAACTCATTGTCTCATGTTTATTGTGCTAGGTCGGTGAAATTAGGTAAATGTGGGAGGGGTGGTTACAATTCTAGCTTCACAAGTTTCTTCTTGTTTGATATCCTTCTCTTCCTCTCCAAGAATTATCCTGTCATTTCAAGATGTAGTACCTGGAAGTGGAATCCACTCATGACAAGATGATATCAGTCCATAAATATATTATTCTAAATTGATTAATGAAAATTATTGATTGAGATGGGAATATGCACTGGATAGGGAGGAAGACTCAAGGATCACAAAGTGGTCAGTTCCAATTGCCAAGAGTGGTGGATTGAAGCTTAAGACTACAAAATGAAGAATTCTGGAGGCTTGGGAAAGATGACTGCGTAGTTGGGGAGCTCAATGAGGCATTCTTGAGCCTTGAAGTTCCTGAATGTGAAATACAGGAGAGAGAGGCCTAGGGATTGCAAAATTTTTCATCTCAAGGATGCATAATGACATCTTGAGGCTTGACACTACATAATGTGTAGAAGGAGACTGACTGGAAAGGTAAATTACACAGTTATGGAGGTCAAGAGGGAAATATTGAAAACTTATATTGAACAATTCACATTCCTTGGAGGCAGGAAATGCACATTGTGCAGTTCCAAGACACAAGGGGAGATATTGAGCCTTGTTATTGTTGAACTCTTAGTTAAACTTAGAGGGGGGGGGGGGGGGGTGAATCAGTTTAACACATTCATGGACTTTTAAAAACTTTTCCTTTAAAACTTATTTTACTTTATTAACACCTTCATTTCATGATCAACATAATGTGTGAGCAATCTTTATTTATGAGCAACAATTAATAAGCAGATTAGATAATGTACCAGCAGTCTTAATATGTTAGCAGCAAGTATTAGTAGAATAGATATATAATATCAACACATAGACATCATGCACATAGACACCAGATATACGTGGAAACCCATAAAGGGAGAAAACCACATCTTATTATTGTTGTGATGCAAAGGCAAGCTCCAACTCCCTCTCACCACTGATTTTCTGCAGGCACCAACCTACAGGAGGCTCCAACCTCAATTCTACAAGCTACAACTTGCAAGGAAGCTCCAACTCCCATCAATTTTCTGCAGGCACCAACCTACAGGAGGCTCCAACCTCAGTCAGCTACAACTGACATTTTATCAAGCTACAACTTGATGTGGAAGCACCAACTCCCATCTATTTTCTGCAGGCACCAACCTACGGGAGGCTCCTACCTTAGTCAGCTACAACTGACAGCTATCAAGCTACAACTTGATAGGGAAGCTCCAACTTCCTTACTCTTCCAAAAGAAAAATACTTGCTGATTTACCTTGGATATCAGCTCTGTTCTGTACCTTCTTCTCTGTTGTTCATCAACTCTTATATCAGACCTGCATCATCTCTGCTCAGCCCCTTCTTCTTCTTTTCTCAGCTCCTCCTTATTCACATTCTTCTTGCAGCTTGCTTATTCTCTTCAACTCTCTTTAATTCTGCTGCACACTCTCTTCTTCTCTCACTCTTTTTTTTTATCAACACTTCTCCCTTTGGATATTACCCTGTTTTATACAAAATAGATTCAAGGCTGTTTGTATTCTACTAGGAATTTGAAATGGACAGCCATGTCTTTTTTCCTTCTGCCTTCTCATTTCTTTTCCAGCTCACTCAGAAAAATGTAACTATAGGTATCAATTTAACATTACAGTGGGAAGTTGTTCTCTCTTGGAGATTTTCTAATGCATCACAAACAATAAAAACAATTAAAACATTTACATTTGAATTACAATGTGAACTCCAGCTCAACTCATTTAGTCTTTTGAATCGCTACGCATTTGTCTTTTCTTTGGCTGTCTTTGTCTTTTCTGTGACTGTGTTTTATCTCCTTTCGGCTCTGTTTGCTTTTCTGTCCTCTGTGGGGGTGTAACTGCTGCATACGTGTAACTGTGCCTTTTAAATAAATAAAATGCAATTGATGACTTTTAAATGAGGGCAATTCCAACCCTTTTCATGCCACGAGTGTCTTGTTGATGTGGCGAGTTCCGCAAGCTGGAACATACATATATCACAATTGTATTATGTTACAAATCACCCTCTACATTAAGCCGAGGCCTGTGGGTTCACAGACCACATGGAATCTTTTAATACAATAGCAGCAACGCGTTATATATATATATATATATATATATAGATACCAGTGCCGTAATTTCAATTCTCGGCATAGTTATACAACGTTTTACCAAACAAACTGCCATGTCCACTATAACCCTGAAGAATCATGTTTAATACATAACTAATGCCCTTTCGGGCTCACTTGCCACGCTTTCCAATGCACTATGCTCTTCCTTCAGCGATTTCCAATTGCGATTGATCGCAATCGCAAGTTGCCTTGCTCTGATGCGATTGATCACTATTCATTGTTCTTTGCCGATGCGATTGGAACTCAAATCCTTATTAATCAAAGTTTATAAGCCCATTGGGTCCGGGCTTCAATCTCAATCACAAGTATTTTAATATATGTTCCGACGCTCTTATAATCTCCGATGCGATTATGCTGGACTTAAAATACGTTTGAATTATAATTCATATATCCATCGGGTCCAGAACTTCCAATCGCAATCACAACTCTTTGTTGCATGTTCCGACGCTCTTATAATCTCCGATGCGATTATGCTGGACTTAAAATACGTTTGAATTATAATTCATATATCCATCGGGTCCAGAACTTCCAATCGCAATCACAACTCTTTGTTGCATGTTCCGATGCTCTTATAATCTCCGATGCGATTAGGTCGGAATTCAAATATATATTAACCATTTTTTATACACCCATCGGGTCTGAACTCTTAATCGCAATCGCAAGTATTTTAATATGTGTTGCGATGGTTTGTTTCTTTCCGATGCGATTAAGCTGGATTTCAAACTTATCAAGCCACTGTTTATATGCCCTATTGGGTCCAAACTCTTAATCGCAATCGCAAGTCTTTTAATATGTGTTGTGATGGTTTGTTTCTTTCCGATGCGATTAAGATGGATTTCAAACTTATCAAGCCACTATTTATATGCCCTATCGGGTCCGAACTCAATCGGGGCTCTTGTCCACTATGTTCCGCTGCCCAACCTTTTCTCCGATACGATTGGGTGAGGTCCACTATATTATAACCTTCCTGCATTGATCATAACGTGCTCCACTTAAATATATATATTAATGTATATGCCTTGGACCATTGCAAAATATGAAATGTGCGACATTTATATGTATTGTGATGGATATATATATATATATATATATATATGTATCCTCCAGTGGGTTAGGCGATTCCCAGAATAATGTTTGTATATATATATATATGTTTATATATATACTTTTCCGCTTGGGGTTATGCCATTCCCAGAATAAGGTTTATGTATAAATATGTAACGCCCATCGGGTAATGATTCTCAGAATATTATATATATGTCCTCTGGGTTGGGAAATTCTCAGAATTATAACGGCTCTGCCTCTGCCTCTGCTACTCTGTCACTCTGCCTCTACCTATACTATTGTGACAACTGATCTGCCTCTGCCTGTCTCCTTTATATTCGCTTCCACTGCCTCTGCCTGTCTCCTTTACTGTCTCCTTTGCCTGTCTCTACTATCTCTTTGCTGCCCTGCTTCTTCTTTTTGCTGCTTCTGCTACTCGACCTCTGCCTCTGCCTTTGCTGTACCTCTGTTCTTTGCCTATCTCTACATCTGCTGCCTTCTTTGCACTACATTTCTTAAGTTCAACTCTTTTGTACATTACGTTGCCTCTGCTTCTATTCACTATCTCTGCTTTGTCTGCTGCCTCAGTTTCTTATCTGTCTTGCTTCTTTTGCTGCCCTTCTACCTCTTCTTATGCTTTCTCTGCTCCTTGGCTGATGTTTCAAGTGCTCCTCCTTTGTCATCTCCTTTGCCTTATAACTAGTTCAGGTGCTGCTCCTTTGTGCTCCTTTGCCATCAATGACAAAATTTCCAATAGTCTCCCCCTTTGGCATTGATGGCAACACATCCACCGATAATCCAATGCTTCCTCCAGATCTTCCTCTAGCTAGCTTCTTTTAGAAGACTTTTTCTTCTATTACCTGCTTTTCCTCCCCCTTTGACATCAATGGCAAAGGGTTGTACATTTCTCAGTGTAGATTCTGTCTTTGCATTTCCTCTCTTTGATGTGTGTTTAGGCCTTCTTCTTCTGACTTTGTAAAATGCAGCTCCAGACTAATGTACAAGACTTGTTGAGAGAACACTTTTAGGATTATTGATCTTGAATGTACACTACAAGTTGATACAATCCCAAGGCACATTGTACCACTTTATCTAATCGGGGATGCATCACTGGATTACACATGAAACAACGAAATGCTTCAAAATATATATAGTCTCTATACGATGTTGGCTGCCAATACATTTCTGTTGAGGAAGATTGTAGGTGGAATATGTCTTCTCCTGCAATTCTTATCTTCTCATGCTAAATGCGGAATCCTGATAACGCTGGGAATACTACCTTGATGTACGTTTGCCATAATCCTTTTGATCCGGAGGACCTATTTTATTCTTACTTAGCTGGCTAATCTCCCCCTGGAATGATATTATCATTTTTGTTCTCCCCCTGAAACTTGGTTAAACTCCGAGCAAGTCTGACATGTGATCATCGTCCGATGGCCCTCTTCCAGATCAACGGCTTGTACACATATCACTCGACATCTTGGTACGTACTATAACGTGTGATGGCGCACTTTAACCAGCAGTTTTCAATTTCGTTCAGGGACACGCATCAGTCTGTCTATGGAATCGCTCCCCAACCAGGAAATATCGCTTATCACCGAAAGGTGGTGCGATGAAAACCATAAACCGTCGTCACTGTTCATTTGGTCATGGTTCTGCCCTTTTGGCTCGGGGTTCTGTCATATAGTTTAACCTTCAAAGTTCCGCTCCACATTCTGCCTCCAACAATAAGCCATTGCCGCACCATTGATGTTCTAAATGCACAGTTCTTTTCTTCTGCTATTCCTTTCGACTCCTTTTGTTTTATAACATTTGGTTCTGGTTCATCTCCCCTTGACACACAGTTCTGCTTTAAACCTTTTCCTGACCTCTTATATAGCAGTGTTCTGTTCCTTCAACTGAGCTAGTGGGGAATCTGTTGGCCCTTACTACTTCGATTACTTTCACCTTCAATGTTTACTTTGTTTATGAGTTACACTAACCATAATTTCACCAAACTTCTCATAACTTGCGTCTAACGCACCTGCACACAGTAAACTAAACAGTTCCTCGGTTTTCAACTATGGAATGGAAATTTCTGGGTTTGAACTGAGTTCTCTGCTTTGAGAGCATCGATACTTCGAAAATCGCACTTCCAATCAAATATTCAACCCTACTATGCACTCAAATATTTGTTATATACATGTATAGAATCTCTATTAACCCTATCGAATCCACCATACAGAATTACATCCTTTATAAATTCTATTATTGAGCTCTCCACTATTTTCAACAACAATCATCAATATACTGGATCTGATCTTGGCATCGTTAATCTTTTGCTTTTTCTGTCATTTTATTCAGAGGAAGTTACAACATTTTCTTTTCTAGGACTGCTTATGGGCAGATCACTCAGAAATTTATCACTTACTTGCTTGTACTCCTCCAAGGGGACTTTTCATAGATGAGTGATGTAATGATATTAATGATGACAGGCAATTTCTTACTCATTCTTCTTAATGTGATTCATTGTCAATTCTAGCAATATGATACACAATGTGATCATCATTTAAGGTGCTGATGTTTTCTTTCTATTACCATGGCTTCTCGTTGCCTTCTCTTCTTCCATCAATATGTCAGCTAATTAAAACATCAGATAGTTCTTCCTCTATAGTTCTGTGTTAGAGGAATTTCCTTTCACTTCCTGATCTCATAGCTGTTCTCATTTCAAGGAGCTCTTCTTAGACTACTTTTTGTGGGGACTACATATGAACTACTCTCCCCCTGGGATGTTGCTTCATATTTGTCACTGGATGGATTTTTTCTTTTCTTCCTAGAGCAGCTCCCCCTGAGACTATGGAGGACTCATTATGTTATTGAGATAATAGGCTCCCCCTTTCTCTTTTTCTTCCATACTTTATTGTGGTTCTTTAATTTATATGGAAGTTTACAGTCTTTTGCTTTGTGACCACGCTTGAGACATACATAGTATCTTATTTGAGCTGATGTATAATAATTTGTTCCCCTTCTTGAATACATTTTACAATCAACAATTTTATGTCCAAAATTATTGCATGCATAACAGTATCCATGGAAATGATTTGTGTACCTAGTGAAAGATTGTCTTTTCCATTTGCTTGCTTGAGGTAGTCTTCTCATTTGCTACATCCTTTGCTGGCTGGATTGGATTTTCTTTGTCTTACAATATGATGCAGTATGTCCTGGTTTGTGGCAGGAAAAACAAGTGATACTTCCCATAGGAGGAAAGAACCTTCTTTGACTTCTTCCAAATTTATTCAATTCATCTTTAGGAGCATGTGAGTCTTTCGCAGCTGATTGTTTCACCCTCTCATGTTGCTGCTTGATTTCGTTTATTTCTTTGCAACTCATGTTCTTGTTGGCTTCTACTACTGTAGGAAACTTCTGATCTGCTTCACTGTTCTTTACAGCTTTTACAAATATTATTTTCTTTTTATCTTCTGGCTTGGACTTACTGGTTTCACCTTCATATCCTATCCCAGCCTTTATGAGAGGTGACCTTTGAGCATTTAGAATCTGGTCCAACCGTCTGGAGCCTTTCATTAGAGGTGTATTCATTAATAGTTATCTTTGGGATTTTTCTAAGTTCTTTCTCAGGTTCACTACTTCTTCTTCCAATTTTTCACATTCAAGACTTTTCTCTCTCGTTTGTTCCAGCAGAGTGTCTTCTACTTTATTTTCTTCTTCAAGCTATGTCTTCAGGCCAATAATTTCTTTCCTACCTTCATATTCTCTCTCATCACATATTTGCACCACTATCTTAAGGTCTTTGTTTTCATTTTTCAATTTTTCTATTTCAGTCAAAGCAGTGTCAAGTTTGGCTTTTTCCTCAGCTGTAACTTCTTCATGGTTCTTATCTCCATTCACACTAGTAGGTACTTCATTTGATTGAATATTTTCCTATTGACATGAATTTTTCTTCTTCTTGATTATCTTATCCTTCTTATTATTGCAGTCCTTATTGTTTACTCCATGCATGAAGTGCAATCTATCCCAAATTTCTTTTGCAAAGGTTAAATCCATTATCAACTCAAGGTCCTTGTTATGAAGATTGTTATATATCACACATTTTGCCTTGGAATTCCTCTGTTGTTCTTTCACTGTGGGGGAGTCTGTGCAGTAACCATCACAAAAAAGCTTCCATACTTCAGGTTCATCAGCCATTAAACCTGTCTTAACCTTATCTCTCCATTTAGGAAAGTTTGTTGTATTTAGCATAGGTACATTTTGATAGTCCATAACTCAACCAGATCTCCTTCAAGCTATTAGGCTTACACCAAAGGAATTTGCTCTGTGCAGGTGATGAACTCTTAGTTAAGGCGAGAGGGCGGGGGGGGGGGGGGTGAATCAGTTTAACACATTCATGGACTTTTAAAAACTTTTCCTTAAAAACTTATTTTACTTTATTAACACCTTCATTTCATGATCAACATAATGTGTGACCAATATTTATTTATGAGCATCAATTAATAAGCAGATTAGATAATGTACCAGCAGTCTTAATATGTTAGCAGCAAGTATTAGCATAATAGATATATCATATCAACACATAGACATCATCATAGACACCGGGATCACGTGAAACATAAATGGGAGAAAACCACATCTTATTATTGTTGTGATGCAAAGGAAAGCTCCAAATCCCTCTCACCACTATTTCTGGAGGCACCAGAGCCAGGGGGCTCCAGCCTCAATTCTAAGCTACAACTGACTCCAACTCCCATCTGGCTTCTGAGGGCACCAGCCAATAGGAAGGCTCCCTGCCTCCAAGATCTACATCGACATTTTATCAGCGCTACAGCTTGATGTGGAAGCACCAACTCCGTCTATTTTCTGCAAGCACCAACCTACGGGGAGGCTTCTACCTCGATTAGCTACCGTGACATCTATCGAGCTACAACTTGATAAGGAAGCTCCAACTTCCTTACTCTTTCAAAAGAAAAACACTTGCTGATTTACCTTGGATATCGGCTGCGATTTACTGTACCTTCTTCTGCAACGTTCATCAACTCTTATATCGGACACCATCTCTGCTCAGCCCCTTCTTCTTCTTTGCTCAGCTCCTCCTTATTCACATTCTTCTTGCAGCTTGCTTATTCTCTTCAACTCTCTTTAATTCTGCTGCACACTCTCTTCTTCTCTCACTCTTTTTTCGTCTACGCTTCTCCCCTTGGGTATTATCCTATTTTATACAAACTAGCTTCATGGCTATTTGTATTCTACTTGGAATTCGAAATGGACAGTCATGTCTCTTCGCCTTCTGCCTTCTCAATCCTTTTATGTTCTTATTTAGAAAATATAACTGTAGGTATCAATTTAACATTATAGTGGGAATTTGTTCTCTCTCGAAGACTTGCCAATGCATCACAAACAATAAAAACAATAAAAACATTTACATTTGAATTACAATGTGAACTTCAGCTCAACTCATTTAGTCTTTTGAATCGCTATGCATTTGTCTTTTGTTTGGCTGTCTTTGTCTTTTCTGTGACTGTGTTTTATCTCCTTTCAACTCTGTTTGCTTTTCTGTCCTCTGTGGGGGTGTAACTGCTGCATACGTGTAACTGTGCCTTTTAAATAAATAAAATGCAATTGCTGACTTTTAAATCAGGGCAATTCCAACCCTTTTCATGCCACGAGTGTCTTGTTGATGTGGCAAGTTCCGCAAGCCGGAACATACATATATTACAATTGTATTATGTTACAAATCACCCTCCACCTTAAGCCGAGGCCCATGGGTTCACAGACCACACGACATCTTTTAATACAATAGCAGCAATGCGTTATATATATATATATATATATATATATATATATATATATATATATATATATATATATATATATATATACCAGCACCGTAATTTCAATTCTCGGCATAGTTATACAACGTTTTACCAAAAAAACTGCCATTTCCACTATAACCCTGAAGAATCATGTTTAATACATAACTAATTCCCTTTCGGGCTCACTTGCCACGCTTTCCCATGCACTATGCTCTTCCTTCAATGATTTACGATTGCGATTGATTGCAATCGCAAGCTGCCTTGCTCCGATGCGATTGATCACTGTTCATTATTCTTTGCCGGTGCGATTGGAACTCAAATCCTTATTAATCAAAGTTTATAAGACCATCGGGTCTGGGTTTCAATCGCAATCGCAAGTCTTTTAATATATGTTATGACACTCTTATAATCTCCGATGCGATTATGCTAGACTTCAAATACGTTTGAATTATAATTCATACATCCATCGGGTCTGGAAATTCCAATCACAATTGCAACTCTTTGTTGCATGTTCCGATGCTCTCATAATCTCCGAAGCGATTATGCTGGACTTCAAATACGTTTGAATTATAATTCATACATCCATCGGGTCTGGAACTTCCAATCGCAATCGCAACTCTTTGTTGCATGTTCCGATGCTCTCATAGTCTCCGATGCGATTAGGCCGGAATTCAAATATATATTAACCATCGTTTATACGCCCATCGGGTTCGAACTCTTAATCGCAATCGCAAGTCTTTTAATATGTGTTGCGATGGTTTGTTTCTTTCTGATGCTATTAAGCCGGATTTCAAACTTATCAAGCCACTGTTTATATGCCCTATCGGGTCCGAACTCTTAATCGCAATCGCAAGTCTTTTAATATGTGTTGCGATGGTTTGTTTCTTTCCGATGCGATTAAGCCGGATTTCAAACTTATCAAGCCACTGTTTATATGCCCTATCGGGTCCGAAACTCAATCGGATCTCTTGTCCACTATGTTCCGCTGCCAACCTTTTCTCCGATGCGATTGGGTGAGGGTCCCACTTTATATTACTTCCTTTCCATTGATCATAATGCGCTCCACTTAAATATATATATTAATGTATATGCCTTGGACCATTGCAAAATATGAAATGTGCGGCATTTATATGTATTGTGATGGATATATATATATATATATGTTTATATATATACTTTTCCGCTTGGGGTTATGCGATTCCCAGAATAAGGTTTATGTATAAATATGTAACACCCATCGGGTAATGATTCTCGGAATATTATATATCTGTCCTCCGGGTTGGGCGATTCTCTGAATTATAACGGCTCTGCCTCTGCCTCTGCTGCTCTGTCACTCTGCCTCTACCTATACTGTTGTGACAACTGCTCTACCTCTGCCTGTCTCCTTTATATTTGCTTCCACTGCCTCTGCATGTCTCCTCTACTGTCTCCTTTTCCTGTCTCTGCTATCTCTTTGCTGCCCTGCTTCTTCTTTTTGCTGCTTCTGCTGCTCGACCTCTGCCTCTGCCTTTGCTGTACCTCTGTTCTTTGCCTATCTTTGCATCTGCTGCCTTCTTTGCACTACATTTCTTAAGTTCAACTCTGTTTTACATTACATTGCCTCTGCTTCTATTCACTGTCTCTGCTTTGTCTGCTGCCTCAGTTCCTTATTTGTCTTACTTCTTTTGCTGCCTTGCTACCTCTTCTTATGCTTTCTCTGCTCCTTGGCTGATGTTTCAAGTGCTCCTCCTTTGTCATCTCCTTTCCCTTATTGTTGGTTCAGGTGCTGTTCCTTTGTGCTCCTTTGCCATCAATGAAAATATTTCCAACAGTTATTAGGCAATGCGTATTTCAAGGAGGCTGAGTTAGATCAAGTTGGTTAGGAAAAAATATTTTTATGATTTGGCTAAGTGCGGGATCAATAACGTAGAAGTGAGACCTGGATTGAACTTATGAATGATAAAAAAACACTTAGAATAATTGATGACACAACATTGAACACTTATTACATGAGAAAAAAAACCTCCTCAATGCGACGAAAATACAACAACCTCCTCCAAGTGCGACACTTATGGTACTATTTGCAATGAAAATGACGACACTTGTACAAAATTTCTTAATACTTGGGGAATATGTATGATGTATTGATGAATAGGACACAGTAGTGCAAGAGGATGCATTAAAATTTCCCTTTAAGAATGTATAATTGACTCCCTTTGACTAGGTGCGACACTTAAGATACACTTTGCGACGAGAGTGATGACACTAGTACGAAAAATAATAAAAATTTGGGAATGGGTCTAGTTCACTTATACATGGTAAATATGAGCCTTTAGTACCAAATTTTCCTTTCGCAATGAACCAAAACTCTTCTTTTACAATGTGTGACATTTCCCATGCCAAAAGACGACACTTACGAAAATAAGAGAAAAGTGTGAATGCCACTTAAAAATGTGAAAGATATTGAAAACGACACATGCCAGAGAAAATATAACTCATTCTCGAAGACAAGGACCTGTGATGCCATATCACCTTGATGATATAATCCTAGGGTTCCTCCCCAAGGCTCTCTTTAAAATCTCCATGTTACCTTGCATGAACTTACTGGGGTTATGTGGAATGTTGCAATGTGATGTATATCTATATATATATATATATATATATATACCTACGTGAACTCCCCCCATTGGAGTTTACATAAACCCATTCATGGAACACCATGCTTAACCACATTTAATGGGCCTCATGTGCCATGTCACCCTGAAAGTTTTATTCTGAGAATTCCTAAATGCCCTTCACCCAAAAAATTCAATCTAGGGATATGAGCTTATCCAATGACATAAAATGAACTGTGACCTTCAACGAAATAGATTTTCCCTTCTTGAGTTTTTTCTCACCATGCCCAGGCCTCCAGCGCAATACTTATGCGAACATATATATGAGCTCTCCGAGCTACTCCTCCTGAGTTTGGAACTATGTCAGTTCAAACTGTCTTGAAACATATAAGTGTGTTATTTTTAGGTGAATATTCCTTTACAAACTATTATAGCCCAAATCCACCTCAGGCTGAAAGAAGGCGGGATTCAGGGTAACACCAAACCACGCTCAGTCTGGTAGCTAGCCCTACCAGAACAGGAGAGGGCTCTCTCCGGGTCAATCTCAGGAAAAATGTATCAATAGGCCTTGAGATGACTGAAATGAGTGCTAATTTTAGGCTAGGTATATTAATCAAGGAGTTTGAAATGATTTTTAAGGGTTTTTGTTGGAAAAAGGGAAAGGCAGTTTTGGGCTTGGGGATGAGGCCAATTTCTTGCAGAGTTCAAGTTGGGGAAGAGAAGGCAATGGCTTTGATGTCTGAGATTCAATGCATGGATAGAAAAGAATGCTGAGAAGCTAAAGAGGGCAAGAAGGTGCAAGGATCCTCTTCAAATGGATGAAAACATATAAAACTAAACAAAAGTTTAAGGCAGAGCACCAACAAACTAATGAATTATACCTTAGTTACTCATTTGCTTAATTCAGAAGCAAAGAGAAGGGAAATGGCGTACATAAACATTAATGAAACTTATATATACATGGAGAAAAACATCATCAAAACTCAGAAGCATAAGGATCCCAACAAGTACTGAAAAACTCTGGTCTTTCCTTTGCCAAAAATCTGAAATGAATGTACAATGAGGTGCCAAACTATTCCCAAGAGTCCAACCCTGAAAATGTCTCAGAAAATACATGATATATACCATCCTAACCCCTTCCCATGCCTCTATGGGTCGAGCTCATCCTTCTAGGAGCTGTTTCAACCAATTCTAAACTAGGAACTGAAATCTAGGCAATCAAAAAACTTGCCTCTATATGGAAGGAAACTGATTCATTCATTTAATTTTCACTTTTTAGTGAATGAATCCTATAGAACAAGTAAATATGTGCCAAATTTACATCATGGTCATGAAATTACATCAAGATAGATCAATAGTTACATCAAAATTTAAAACTAGTCAAAACTGGGCGAATTTCTGAGCTGAAGAGTAAAAATTGGACCAAAATCCTCTATGCGTCGCGCCAGAAAACTCAATGCGCCGTGCCACTTTGATCCTATTTTTTGGGCACTTCCTGAAGTCCAAAGTGATCTCATGATAGCTCATTGGAAAGCCCTGCCTGTCTACTATCCAACCCAGGTCGAATTTTTCAATTTGGAGTTCATTTGCCCCTCCAAAACTGCAATCTCCCAAGATTGGTTCCTGCTGGTGCAAAAGGTGGTAGAAAGGCCATTTTTGGAGTGTTTTTGACCCTTAAGACCATCCAGAACTTGATTAAATCTCTCATCCATCCCTGCGCATGCATAAATTTTCTTAAAAAATCCAAAAATGTAAAGTTTTCCTCCAGAAGATCTCTCAAACGTAAGCGCGCGTCGAGTGGCGCGACGCGTCGGGCAGAAAAAACCTGTTTTGCGACCAAAATTTTCAAAAATGAAAAAATTTACTCCAAATTTGCTGAAATTTGGAGTGAAGGTCTCCCATCATGTTTCATGCTTAGCCAAGGAAGCTTCAGCCAAGATTCGGAGTGGATCAGGCCTTTCCCGACGTTTCAGTGCTCTTCTCAACCTCGCCTTCAGGATCTTCATCCTAGCTCTGCGGTTGAGTCACTGTCTTGCTCATATCCCTGCTCATATGATGAATTTGTTTTTGATATGCTGCTGAAAACAAGGTGTTTGACAAGATGATATGTATGTGGTGAAAACAAGAGTTTGTCTTTCAATACCATGTGTGCCACATATGAAATAGAGGACTGTGAGGAAATACTATAGTGAATATATTATGGACTGTCAAGTGAAATTGGAGTGGAAGGACAGTCATTGGACAACTTGAGGGAATTCAGGATTTGGAGACTTTATAAGTGATATGGGAATGGGTGATAGTGATGGGGGTAGTTTTTATAGATAGGAGTAAATGAAATGACAAGATGTTCTTAAGTTAAGCGAAATCAAGGATGTCAAAACAGTCCTTGAATGTTTTGGAAATTAGGACTTTATCAATGATATGAAGGAAGGGAAGTGATAGCAAGTGATAGGGTTTGAGGATGCAAATGGTATAGGGGATATGGGACATCGGGAATAGGAGAGGGGATTATGATAGCAGTATGAAAACAATATGATAACAATGATGGGAACACAAATGCAAATGGGGTGGGAGTGTTAAGCACCAATAATCAAATTTCAACACCTCTTTTCAAACCCTAGGGAGCATATTTTAATATGGATATAGGATTTTTTATTTCACCAACCAAAATCTAATGTATTTGCCTTTAAACCACACCACACATGACTAAAATCACTGAACAAGCATGGTTGAACTTACTTGGAGAAAAATGAGCTGAATCGAATTGACTTTTTATGGAGCGGAGATGAATTTTTTCCTTGGAGGCTCTGTGCACCGCGCACAAGCCCAGTGTGCCGCGTCCTGTGGATGCGCCATGCTAGAAGAAAAATACACTGTGTGAAAATGCCCAATGCGTCGTGAAGCCCCAATGTGTCGCGCGCTTACCCAATGCGCCGCACAGCCTTGAACACAGTCTTGGTTTTTTCAAAATGACAAAATTGCCCTCTCACCACTGAAATTCAACTTCAATCGACCTTTGGATGCAAATGAATGTTTTAAAACAAATGAAAATATCTTATAGTGGTGGATTCAATTTTTGTTTCTCACAAACCCATTTTGTAATATTTGACATCGACACTTTTTCACATTTTAATACAACTCTGTTTTTTCAAATTTCCTTCTGATTTTCGGGCTTGAAATGATGTTTTCTTGGTTGATTTTTGCAGGGATGATGGCATTGAACTTCGGAAAAGGAGGACCAAAGTCTGCATTTGAAGTACTTCATGGTGGAAAAACTTTAAAATACAGATTTATTACAAAAACAAATTTGACGATTTCTTCTTCAAAACAGAGTTTTGAAGAAGAAACATCCTTGAGCATTATTGATGATGAAAATATTGAAATGAAAACTTATTGAAGACATCCTCATGGCCTGCGGGAATTATTTAACATTTCTGAAGACCAAACCCTAGACCTAGAAAGTGAAATGACTCTTTTTTGACCAAAATACCATCTATGATTGTAAATGACTGAAATCAACTTTAATGAACTTTTGATAAATTTTGACCAAACCCAGCAGGTACAAACATGAGGGAAATTCGTGAAGAGACCCTTCCGTCAGATAATGGCATGCCCCTAACAGAATGCAGATGAATGAGCAGAATGAGACACCTAAAAATGAAATGCAATAAGAGAAATGATCTCTGACAGAGGGATGTAAAGACCGACTCTAACATTGGCTCCAGTGGGGATGGTAGCTCCTGGGAGGTGCCAAGAACTACAAATCTTTGGAAAGTAGACAGTGCCTTCATCCATTGGGCAATGGAATCAAAAACTCAAGCTGAAATGCATGACTGAAAACTAATGACTTGATGACACAAACTGACTCTCACTCAACTAAAAAACTGACTCGATACTTAAACACAACTGACAAACTAGAAAAGATGCTCAAAGTAGAGCTTATTAAATACAACCTACTCTAATTGTTCCATTCATCACCTGATCAAGTGAAATGGAACAGCCAATGCAACCATGTAAGCATCCTGGCTGCTATTTGATTTCTTCCCAAATGCTTTCTGATGCGCAGGAAAAGGGAAGAATCGAAAGGCAACTCCCATGGAAACTCGGAATCAAGCTGAATACTGATAAACTTGCAAAGCATGAATTGACTGGATGACTTCAAGAATACTACGAAAGGATCTTCATAAACATAGCCATTGATTTCCATCAATACATCACTGTTCTGGTCCAGGTAATCTTCATAGCTAGATATTAAGCTTTTCCTCACATCTGTGCTATCTTTCTTTGGTGACAGCAGCAAACTTTCAAAAGGATCCTGAATTTCGTGAATAACCAAACTCTGGAGCTGATTCCAAACAGAACAAAAGTCTCTTTTATAAATCTCCTCATATGACTGCAAATCTTGATATGAGCTTTGTAATGAAAAATCTGTTAAACAAGACAATGAAGTCGAATTTTGAATAAGGTTATTATCAACATTATTTTCTGTCACATGGTTAGCCAATGAAGAAGAACTTTTACAGCAAACATCATCCAACACACGAGCAATAGGATCATCAAAAACTTGAGAAGACTGTTGCGATGTATCCGTTGAAACTGTATGACATCCTACTAGCTATTCATCTTTTTCTTTAGAGATATTACAAAGATTCTGCTTTATAAACTAAAATTCTTCGAAACAAAAAGGTACAGAATTCTCTTGCATCATTAAATCATGTATTTCAGCTTCCATGCCTTCATCCGCAATCTGACCTTCAATTGCGTTTGGTGGCTGCAAATCTGGTGCTAGGGAGAATTTTGTATCCGAAATGATTTCATCAGTCGTTTCAGGGGAAGATTTATCATCAACAACTTGCTCAAGAATCTAGCTATCTGTCTCATTCTCAACATTAAAACTGAGAGATTGTTGATTTCTTACAGGCTACTCATTTGAAGATTTACTATGCAATTTTTCTCTCAAAAACTGAAATGATTCAAAACAGAATGGTACAGAGTCACCTTGTAGCATTTGATCATGTGTGCCAGCTTCCATGTCCTCATCTACAACTTGAAAATCAATGGCATTTGGAGGCTGAAAATCTGAATATGAGAAGTCTTGAACAAGGTTTTCATTGCGCTCAAGATGGTCCAAATCAAGGCTTGTTGGCAGTTGATTTCTGATTGCATGGAAGTTATCTCTGATGAACTGAAACGAATCAAAACAAAAAGGAAAATATCCTTCACTTAATTCAAAATTTGTTGCACTTTCCTCATCATTGTCATAGCTGATATGCATCGGTTGATCATTGTAGACAAGCTGCTGAAAGTGAACTTCCTCCTTGCACAAACTAGCTGCTGATTTGTCTGCAAGATTAGCTTTTGTTTGGAGAACATAATCATCATCATACTGATCGAACTGAGGCAAATCATCAATATAAAGTTCATCATCAAGCATACATGTCATATCAACAACTCTCTCTTCTTCAAGATGATCTATAAAGCAATTACTATGACAACTGGTATAAGAAACAAAATGTTTTGGATTAGCCACTGGTTCTTCTTCACTCAAAAATTCATGGGCTTGAACATTATACTCATTCCTTGTGGTTTTCTTTTGCATCATCTCTTCTACTTCACTTACCAACATGTCAAGATTTACCTCTAGAGATATCGATTTCTCCGGATCCACGTTTTTCATCTCTTCTTCGTTCAACCTTGCCCTTCGGATCAGCAAATGAGCCTCTACATTCACTGCACTATTCTGCATCTCGTGAAGTGTTGCAAGATTCCTTTCTCTCAATTGAAACTCCATTTCTGGATCAAAAGCACCTGGGTAATGTAAGAGAGCAGATCTAGGAGAAGGTCTTATATCAGCTGGCATTGAAAAATATACTTGGTTAAATCTGGCAGAAAATTGTTGTACTGTCTCCCCTGGCAGTATTTTCATCTAGTTATACTCTTCTATAATAAGGAAAGGATTATGTCCAATCACCCACCTGTCAAGGAAAACTTCGACGAACTGCTGGAAATCTGAGATGCTCGCATCAGGCAAGGTTTTGAACCAACTCTTCACTTGGCCTTGAAATGAAAGAGCAAAAAGTCTAATACTAACCTCTTCTTCATCAACTTCAAAAAGGTCTAGGAAAGTCTCAACATTCTGCACATGTTGCTCAGCGTTGACATTGTTACATTCATCATCAAATATTGGTAGATATAGGTCATAATTTTTAGGGAAAGCATGAAGAACAGAAGGTAAAGAAAGAGGTTTATACCTATCTGGGACTATATAAGGTGTAGGGGTATATACAAGAGCTACGGGATCAGTTTGGTTTTCTTGAGGCTCATCACTCTGAAGAGAGTCATCATAAGATGTGGGAAAAGTAAGGAGGCCAGGATCAAAGGGAAACTTAGTATTTACACTTTTTGAATAGGTCGAGTGAAGATTTTGATCACCTTTATCATATAACAAATTCTGAAAAACTTTGAGGACAGCTTCAAGAAAATCAAAGAAGTAATTTACAAGAAAGCAGACTAGATCCTGAATACCATTCCACTTTTGATAACTGAACTTAGTGTAAGATCCTTCCATTTTCTCAAAGAAAGAGCTAGTCTTCCAATGGAGTCTCTACATTGAGTTGGAGTCACCAGGTGAATGATTTCAGCCTTCTTATGTCTGATCGTTGTCCACCATCAACCATCAGATCTGAACTTGATACATGTACTGGGGCAATTTACAAGTCAAGTGTCACGTTCACAAGTTAGACCGGAGATTGACTGAAGCAGTGTTTATCTACTTCCGCTAATGAAAAGCAAGAGCGTTTCGAAGGCTACCTGGCTAACTTCAGGCTCCGTCTGTAGCTTATAAAAACAAATAACACCAACAAGCAAACCATTTTGTTCCCAATATGTTTGCCACTATGTTATAGCCCAAATCCACCTCAGGCTGAAAGAAGGCGGGATTCAGGGTAACACCAAACCACGCTCAGTCTAGTAGCTAGCCCTAGGAACAGAAAGGAGCTTTGTCTAGTTGTTGAGTCCAATCTCAATGAAAAGTAATCGATAGGGCTTGAGATAGGCGAAAAAAAAGATAATTTTAGGCTAGGTATATAATTGAAGGTTTTATTATGTTTTGGGGTTTTGTTGGAGCAAGGGAAAGGCAGTTTTGGGTGCGGGGATTAGGCCTAGTTTTTGCAGAGTTCTGATTGGGGCGAGGAAGGCAAGAGTTTTGATGTTTTAGATTGATTGAATGGATGGATCAGACTGATGAGGAGGTGAAGAGGGCAAGAGGGTCTCTAGATTCCTCCTCAAACAGATGAAAACATGAAAAACTAAACAAAACTGAAGGCAAAGCAAAGCAAACTATGAATTCTACCTTTATAACTTGTTTGTTCAGTTTAAGTAGAAAGGAGAATGAAATTGGTACACATAAACATTAATGAACTTAAAAATACATGGATAAAAACACCATCAAAACACAAATCCACAAGGATCCCAAAGAGGGCTGCAAACCCAGGTCTATTCCTTTGCAAAAATTGCAGAATGAATGTACAATGAAGTGCTATGCAATCCCAAGTACCCAACCCTGAAAATGACTGAGAAAATACATAATATAGACAAGCATAACTCCTTCCCATGCCTCTACGGGTCGAGCTCATCATTCTAGGAGCTGTTTCAACCATATCTAAACTAGGAACTAGAAAATAGGCCATGAAACAACTTGCCTCTATATGCCAGGAAACTGATCCATTCACTCACATTTCACCTTTTGGTGAATGAATCTTCTAGAACAAGTAAAAATGTGCCAAAATTACATCATGGACATGAAATTACATCAAATTTGATCAATAGTTACATGAAAAAGTGAAACTGGCCAAAACTAGGCGAAATTCTGAGTTGTGGAGTGAAAAATAAGCCAAAATCCTCTATGCGCCGCGCACAAAATCTCTATGTGTAGCACAAGTTTGGAGCTGCTTTTGAGGCCCTTCCTGAAGTCAAAATTGAGCTCATAATAGTTCGTTGAAAAGACCTGCCTGTCTACTTTCCAACCCAAGTGGAATTTCTGGATTTGGTGTCCATTTCCCATCCAAAAGTTCAATCTCCCAAGACTGGTTCCTGTGGGTGCAAAAAGTGGCAGAAATGCCATTTTCAAGGTGTTTTTGAGCCTTTAGGCCACCCAAAACTTGATGAAACTCTTTGGCCATTCTTGAGCATGCATAAATTTTCAAAAAATATCCAGAAATACCAATTTTTCCTCCAGAAGATCTCCCAATCGGAAGCGCGCGCAAGGTGGCGCTACGCGTCGGGTAGAAAAACCTGTTTTGTGACAAAAAAAATTCAAAAATGACAAAATTTTCTCCAAAATCCTTGAAATTTGGACTGAAGATCCCTCATCAAGTACTATGCTCAGCCAAAGAAGCTTCAGCCAATATTTGGAGTCGATCATGCCTTTTGTGCCGCCTCAATGCCTTCTTGGTGCATGCAGTTCAGTGGCGGAATCACTGTCTTGTTATATGATGAATGTTTCTCTGTCTCCATGATTTTGCAAAGTATATGTCAAGTGTATGATGATCTGTGTGAGGTGGAAATAAAAATTTGGTGTATTTTTCCTCCAATTTCCAAATGTGTGCAAAAATAAGAAAGGACTGTGGTAAATATGGACAGTGGATATAGTGGAGCTTTGTCAAGTGAAAATTGAGGTGTGAGGTAAGTCACTTGAATGTTTGGGGATTTGGGATTTAGGTTGGGATTTAGGAATTTTTGCAAATGATATGGGAGAGGGATAATGATAGGGAATGGTAGGGTCTAGGGATAGGTATAAATGGGAATTAGTGACATGAGTGATTTGGGAAATAGGGGAATAGGGAAGGGATATTAATAATGATGATATCACAATGAGGGGAACATAACCACAGGTGAGGAATGGGATTTGCAATACTTGGCACAAAAATCAAACTTTTAAAACTTGAAATCCAAACCCTAAGGAGTAGTTTTTGAAAATAAGATAGGGTTTATGTTTGGCATTCAAATTCTCAAACCAATCTTCAAACAACTCCAAACACCAGCTATGAGCAATTGTACAAACTTACTTGAGCATGGAGCAACCAAGAAAAATGGGATTTTGGAGAAGACCAGCAAAAAATTTCGGTCTCAGGCCTATGCGCTGCGCACAAATCCCAGTGTGCCGCGCACTTTATATGCGCTGCGCACAAATCCCAGTGTGCCGCGCACTTTATATGCGCCACGCAGGAACAAAATTACACTGTGAAGAGGCGCCCAATGCACAGCGCTCCTCCAGTGCACCGTGCCAGTTGCCCGGTGCGCCGCGCACTCAATATTTTCCCAATTTTTATCCCTACTTTCTCTGTTCCTTTAACATGGCTTTCACTTGTTTCAATCTTTCTCTTTGGGTGCAAATAAGCTTCTTTTGAACATGACCAATGAATTCTATATAAAAAACCTTACTTTTCAATTCGTAAAACTCATTTTTGTAATGCGCAAACTTTGACACGTTTCAAGAAAGTCTGTTCTGCTTCATTTGATTTTTTAGCTGAATAATGAATCTTGTGCATGTTTTTGCGAGGAATAATTCTTTAATTACAGCATTAGATTTAGCAAGGGCGACCAGGGCCAGCACAGACATCTTTACAACTGAAAGACTTTGAAAATATACATGGCATTTATTACAAAAGACAAAATGACTATTTTTCTTCAAAACAGGGTTTTGAAGAAAAGTCACAATCAATCATTATAACGATGAAATTTCTTGAGATGAAAACTTATTCCGATCCTCCCTCTAGCCTGCTGGAATTATTAAACATTTTGAAGACTGAACCCTAGACCTAATTGTTTGGTCTCAATCTAGTCTCCTAAACTGAGCTCATTTAATTGTCAACCAGGATTTGTAAACTGCTGAAGTGAAGTGTACTGTATGTACCTAGGTGCTTGTT